>JAVGVS010000136.1:219417-326917 GCA_032718565.1 Distichodus sexfasciatus
AATTTAGAAACCATGCACACAGCTACACACTTTCTCTTGTACTATTCATCAAATATCAACCTTGCGTTATTCATGGAATCTATATAATGTTTGAAAAGATAACCATTCAACTCGCACAGATTTAAGCTTGTATAAATAAAAATACAATTCTGCCAGCGTTATATTAAAGCAAATATCATGAATGTAAAAAATATACGTATTGTCTTTAACACACTGAACTTGTATATGGCGAGTAAGTAAATAATGGGTGTAATTATCTGCAACCAAACAAGCGACTTGAGTTTTTGTGTCAAAACAATATTTTCCTCCGACAGTTACTATAGATGAACTCAATCTATGACACTGGTGGTTTTCAAGTTGATATTGTTTGAGTTTCTTGTGTGTAGCCTAAGGTATGGGTCGGTGGTTGTGTTGTACATTTAAATAGTGCATTTGTGGCCATAGCCTCCGCTTACGGCCACACCACCCTGAGAACGCCCGATCTCGTCTGATCTCGGAAGCTAAGCAGGGTCGGGCCTGGTTAGTACTTGGATGGGAGACCGCCTGGGAATACCAGGTGCTGTAAGCTTTTCTTTATCAAACTTAATCTACATTTCTTTGTTTCATCTTTAGCATCCACCCAGTAGTAAAGTGTTGTGAGTTTCTTAAATTCTCAATTCAGACCATGAGGGTCTTGCATCAGTGAATGGGGAACATTACTCCCCCTCGAACCTAAAATATGTCACTACATTTAGTATCAAATAATTTAAAGTGTTCTCACTTTAATGTGAAATCAAATGATTTTACATTCTTTCCCAATTTGTTTTCCAAATAGCAACTTATTGCTCACTACATCTTCTCATTTTATAGTACTTGGGTTCTTACCTTATTTCGTATCACTTAACAAAACGAATTTTAAAGGGTAACACTGACAGGACAAAGAATCATGCAGAGTTTTTTAAAACTCAGATAATTATATCAGGAACAAATACATGAATTTACTTATAAGTTTTATGTTGATTAACTTTTTGCATACTTAACCAAACAATTTTTAGATACTACAAAATCTCAAGGCATGAATCCTTCATTTTAAAACGTATTAATTTGTAACAAACATTACAGTGCTTTGTTTCCTCACAAACCACAAGCTTGAGACAGAATCTGAAATTATTTTTATCACTAAAGAACTCAAGTCGGTTGTTTGGTTGGAGATAATTACACCCACTATTTGTTCATTTGCATGGAAAGTAGCATTAATTTGGACTATAATTGCCCAGAAATAAACGACAACAGTTTTTTGGTCATGTAGGTATTTTAGATGCTCATAATGAACCTTACACCGAAGTGTGTAAGGTAGTGTGTGTTATGCACAGCTGAGTCGGCGGTGGCTGTGTTGTAAATTTGTACAGTTGTGCAGATTGCTCATGCTTATGGCCACACCACCCTGAGAATGCTTTATCTGGTCTGATCTTGGCAACTAAGCAGCATTAGGCCTGGTTAGTACTTGGATGGGATTCCGTCTGGGAATACCAGGTGCTGTAAGCTTTTTCAAATTCATCAGCTACATTTCTTTATTCTTTTTAGCAAATATGAGTGTGAGTATTTGGGGCAGTTGGTGGCATAATGGTTAGGGACTTCGCTCTGTGATCAGAAGGTCGCTGATTCAAATCCCAGACTGCAAAGTTACCACAGAGGTACTCAAGAGCAACGTACCGTCCCCCAAGCACTGCCCCTGACAGTCATCCACTGCTCCTTCACGAATGGGTCAAATGCAGAGATCACATTTGGTTGGGGTGCGTTCACAATGACAATCACTCACTTATATAGTGCTCATCATCTGTGCTCTTAGCATCTTTTTCATTAATACACCTTCACCCACTTATAGAACTACTAGTAATTCAATATTACGGAAATTAAACATGACTCCCAGAAGAAAATAAGTTAAAACCTTATCTGATGATCCACACTCCAGAGAATGTGTAATCTCGTACTCAGATGCAATGTCCAAGCAAAAAATTGCAGCCATCTTCCAAATGCTTTATTGAAACATTTCTGGCCCGCTAAATAATCTTAAGGTACAATAGTAGGATTTCTTTTTAAAAACTGTACATGGCTGTAATATACAGATCAAGGCAAACTCTTTGGTACACATATATACACACACATACGTACACACATGCGCGCAAACACACACACACGCACTCACCCACAAAACTCACATTTTTCTTGTTTCGTTTTTTTTGTTTGTTTTAAAACATTGTATGGAAGCCTCCTGAACGTGACTACTTACTGACCAAAATGGTGAGAACTAAAAACACCTTTTTACATGTGTAATCAGATATGACAGGCCCAAAAAACACATCATATATAAAACCTGACACTTGTTTTTGAGTACACAGTGGTCTGGTGTTTTTCCTGAAATAAACCCAACAATTCTCTGAGCATTTTTCCTAGTCGCCGTCCTAACGTAAACCTCACAGTTCCCTTTATACCGTCCGCTACCACCGGAGTGACTTCCAAAAACACAAAAAATAGAGGAAACTTTTGTAACAAAACGATTGGTTTCACTGGTAACACCACATCGAGTTCCATTAAAGCCACTCGTCCATCAAAATACAGGATTTGGGTCTTTATGCTGAGAAATCCTCTAGATGATGTTCCCTAAAAATTCTTTAATAGGTTGTGCAAAATCGAGATGGAAAAAGAAGACAGTGAGGAAGAGTCCCGCTTCAGGAAAACGTGTCAAGAAAGAGAGAGGGAGAAGCTACAAAGCAAAACGACAAGCTCCCTCAGGTGAAAGAAAAACCAAATATCACACAAACAAACGAGCAGAATTCCAGAAATCCACTCCAAACTGGAAAGTGATACGTTGCAGTCTCTTCTCCTCTTGGGGAGGTGGAGATGGAGAGGAAGGGGGCGCTAGAGGGCAAGCCAGGGGTGGCGCAGGCATTCGGCGGCCGTGGCTCGTTTTTCGGGGATGAGCTCCAGCATGGGCAGCAGGAAGTCGGCGAAGCTCTCGGCCTCGTGGCGCGTCCACTCATACTTGTCCAGCAGCACGTCCAGCAAACCCCACGGCTTCAACTTGGTGATGTGCTTCAGGTCGCCTGCAAGAGATCCGGCGGTTTAGAGAACGATCCAGAACTCAACACACAAACATCCTCAATATTATCCACACTATTTTTTCTTCTTTTTTTTTTAGATATTTGCATTAAATTCATTCATTAAATCTGGAAATGTTTAGAAAAATAAATAAAATAAAAAAGTTTAAAAAGTGATGTGTCAGTAGTGTAAGTTGACTACGTCACCAACCACCGGCATTGCCGCCTCAGACCACTAGGGGGCGACAGACCACCAGCTGAAAACCCCGGTGTACAATATGATCAAAATCTTGTATCCCAATAATGTATATACCCACAATAAAGCACATTTGTAATAAATTCATTGGGCCTGATTTAACAACCACTCTTGAGGAGAAATCCATCCTTAAACTTCACTTACACAGTTTTCACAAATAATCTAACATTCTGTCACTGTTGGAGATTTATTCTCAACTAAGAACAGAATTTATAAACTTACAAAAAATTTACCAAAAAAATGAAATACTTAAATGTAGGAAATTTGAAAAATATTGCCCAAATAAACAAATCCTGTAGTTTATATGTAATGATAGTTTAAATCCTATATAATCTTTATGTTAAAAAATATTAAAATCTAAAAATGCATAATCAAGATATTGCAATAGCCAAAGTGGTTGCAAAAAAACATGGGAGATATTATTAAATCTAGACAAATTAGGCAAATTAAAAGTCGCGTAATGTAACGAAACATCAACTATATTGATTCATAAATAGTAAGGATCGACCAATTATCAGAGGCCAACATCAAGCATTTTGCCGATTATCAGTATGTGTTTAATTTTGTCTAGCACCGATATTAAGTAACTACAAGGTGCGATACTGTGGCTCCACTACCTTCTCTTCTCTCTGTGCTGTTTGCTCTCGACTCGCTGCTTCATTTTATGTCCCGCCCACAACAGTCTCTGATTGGTTATATGTCACACGAGTAGTAGCTAATCAACGCTGAAGCCTTGTTGTCACTTACACCACACTCACACATGAGCACAGCGTGAAGCTTCGAGGAGGAGAAGAGGAGAGAGGAGAGTTTCACCTGAGCTTGGCGTTTGTAAAATTCAAAATGTCTTTTCTTTTTTTTGCATATTGGTTCCAAACATCGGTTATCGGCTCCATAATTAGAAATAATTAGCATCAATATCATCCCTGAAAAACCAATATCTGGCGACTGCTAATAGCATCTGCCTCATTATATATCGTTTTACAAAATACATCAATACACCTGAAATAGCTGATCCATCATCCAGCCTTAACGCAGGCTGACTTTCTTACCTTCACATAAACTACAGTTTCTATCACTTCCTCCACCTTTCTTCTGACTTTTTCTCTTTATGACGCGTAGACCAAATAAAAATCACGTTACCTTTCTTGGTGAAAAAGTCCTTGGAGTATTTTCCGCTCAGTATGAGTTTGCGTGGGACGGCCCCCAGCAGCTCAATGATCAGAGCGATGTGGTCTGCCGTTTCACACGGCAACCCAAAAAAGGGAGGGTGAAGGGGACGAGAGGGAGGAAAGGGGGAGGGAACAAACAGACTGATCAAACACACATCAGTAATTTCTCCACCCCAGGAAGAGGAGATGAGGGAGATGGCAGTTCGCTTCAGACAGCTCACACAGAGACAGACAACAGTATGCAGTGCAGTTCTAGAGAAACATCTCAACATAGACAAAAATTCGGAGATTTTCGTAGAAGAGTCTACGTGCCATGTAGGGATGCACCGATCCGATACAGGGATGGGATATCGTTCCCATAACGACTCACATAGCTGGATCGGGTATCGGCGGTCCGATCTATGGAGCCGATCTGTACAATTAAATTGTAATAGTGGTTCTGCATGGGAAGTGTTACGGCGGTAAAGCTGGTTTATTCTTCAACATTCACACTAATTCCTACATATTATGACAATGAGCAGAACAAGCAACGCAACACACTACAACCCCAAAAGCAAATCACACCATTATACTGTTTAATTTCCTTAACAACACCAGCTCTCACTCACAATCTCTGTGTTCCTGATGGTTTTAGCGCCGCAGGATTAGGGACTGTCACTAAATTACATAACTGTACAGTTATTTTAATAATAAATAATTTAGTATATAACTATGGGTGTGTAATTATTACATTGTTTTAGTTAAAAAAACTGTATTTAACTCAAGTATTTCCTCAAGCAGAAGAGAACAATCTCAGTCTCCTCACAGAGAAATACGCAACTTATTCATTAAAAACTGCTATCGGATCGGAACTTGGGATCCGATATCGGTATCGTAACTGAAAAAGTTGGATTGGTGCATCCCTAAGTAGTGTCTACATGTTTTTGAAGAGCTGTCGGAGAAGCTGCTGCTGTACCCCTCGCGCTGCTCCGTGCAGGCCTGGGGTGGAGTCGTTGTGGCGCTGCGCTCGTACCTTTACGGCTGAAGTATTCCTGTGAGTATTTCCCACTCAGAGCATAGTGACGGGGAATTCTACCCAAGAGTTCAATGATCAGAGCGAGGTGGTCTAGAGGAGAAGCAGGTGAAAGAGACAGAGAGAGAGATGGGATGGGATGGATGGATGGATGATGGAAGCAAAGAGATTTGGAAGCAAAATAATGGGTGACAAACAACAGACACAAATGGGATGGCATGATTACAGACTAAGGACCTGTGTCTACCAAATTCCAAAAAAATTCTCCACTGGCGTTTTTTTTCTGCTGAAGGTGCTTTGTGCTCTGAAAGCTGAAGCTCATTTTTTGTATTAAAAATACCCGCTGTCAGCGTAAAAAACGTTGTGGGAACAAAGGTGTTTGGTGGACACAAGCCTTAATGGATAATGATGGTGTAAAATTAGTTCAACGCTCCTGATAGAGACACGTAGCGAGGTTCGAGCGATTATGGGTCTGGCCAATATTTATTTGGTTCTGATTGAGCTGCCTCTCTGTCTGATCACCACTCTGTGGTCTAGAGCACTGCCCCACCCACCACACCGTCCAATTGGTTAGACATCGGAAGTTTAGCTAATCAGCAAAAAAAAAAAAAAACGTTTTGAGTTAAGTACATTACAAAAGTTCTCCAAAGATATGCTAAAGTTAATTTATATTAAATCTTGAGTTGAAAGATGTCAAATGTCTCATTTCTGACCAGTTTTGATTTTTTTAAAGCAAACCGATACTGGTTTAAAAGATCAGTTACCAGTCTTCTTGATCAGTAATAATCGGAATCACTCCTGAAATAAACCATATCGCTCGACCCCCAACATGTACAGCTCCTGTATTTTAGAGTTAAATAATACAGTAGAATTTTCAGTGACTATTCCCAGATATTTTGGAGTAATGTAAATTTAAAGATTATTTCTGAACACAGTGGTACCTCAGGACTTGAATCTGTTTCAGAAGGTGGTTCAAATTCCCTAAAGTTGGAGTTCCACATAACTCCACACAAAATCCACTATTTTCCACATAAGAATCAACATAAAACATACACCAACAATTTGACGGTTCTGACGAAATAAATGACTTTTCCACCAAAAATAATGCTTGAGCGCTAAATTGTTGGAATTTGCCGGAAATTTTACAATTGCAATTTTACAATTTTTCCATGTAAAACAATACATACGTGTCAAATGACAACAGCTTTGTGATGGCCAGAGAGAGACGGCAACTAATGATTCTCATCAAACAAGTTGATTTGGCGTCGGGTCGGAGTACAAAATAAACGCTTGAATTTTGACTTTTATGATCAACAATATTGTTTGAGGGACTAATTGTTTGACTTGGTTGGAAAGATCGCGCTCCGTATAATATTTCTCGTATAAGACATGACGCAGCGCTAGGTTCTTCTTCTACGATTTCGCTGGTACTCCAAGCTCCAATTTGGACAAAGAACGTTTGTACTCCAAAATGTCTGTAGTCCAAGTGGATCGAGCACTGAGGTACCATTCTAATTTAACTTCTAAAGCAATAAATGATTAAAATTAGTGCTGGAAATGTAGGTAATTATTTTCTATAGTCATGATTAATTATATATTCTTCATTCCACTATCAGACATTCACTTTTTTAGCTGGTAGAAAAAAATATTCTGAACACAGCATTTTAATCGGTTCCCAGCACTAATTATAATAAATGTCATATTAGTAAAAACAAATGTAAAGATGCAGGTGTTGAGCAGACAGAAAGAGAAAGAGAAAGCAGCTGCGATGCACAGAAGGCATGTAAAGGATGATGTTTGTGTGCTTTTGTTCACTCCCACGGTGAGTAACAGGACACACATTTCATTTCATCTGTTCTGCAGTGATGACAGATTGATATTTCTTTAACTAAACATCGCTCCAGATTCTCTGCTTATGAGTAAGGACTGTGCGAACCGGGTGGAACGCAGCAGCACTGGGACTGCAGGTTTAGTCATGTTACCTTTGCCCATAACTTTGGTGAATTTTCTAAATTCGTTCATTTAGAATGAAGTGTCATTAATGATGTGGACTTGGTGGCTTTGTGTCTGTGTTTTTGAAAAAGGGAATATTTGCCATTTTTTATGACTTGGAATTGCACAAAAAACTAAATTGTTGCTGCTGTTATCTTCAGCATTTTGAGCACTCTTCTACACCTTCATTTTTCAGTATCAGAGTAATGTTTATTGCCAAGTAGGTTATCACATAAAATGAATTTGCTTTGCTGGTTGGTACTAAGATATTCAAACATTAACTGCATAAAACTTTTTTTAAAATGTTTTTCATGTACAAGATACTAGTATAAATTAAGGATGTAGCGATCTGAAATGTGGATGGGATATTGTTCCAATAACGACTCAAATAGCTGGAGCGGGTTATCGGTAGCACTGGGCCGAAACCCAAGTATCTGCATCGGTATCGGAACTGAAAAAGCGCAACTGATTGGTGCATCCCTAGTATAAATAGAAACAGAAAAATGTGGATATTGCACATGGAAAAAAGGCGATTTTAAAGAGGGTGCAGGATATGCAGCAGTTACTGACAAAACGTTCCTGTACAGAACACAAAAATGAGAAAAGACATGACATGAATGAGCCGGAAGCAGAGAATGTGCACAGTGCATACGAATAAATAATTGATATGGATAATGGATATGGACTTACTAGGTTATATTATGCTTATGATATGCTAGACCTGCATGTCTTGTACTGTTATTTGCAGAACTTGATGTGGAAATACCAAGACAAGCCTGATAGCACCTTTTAATGAGCAAACTGTTGTTATTGTCTACAGATTTTTTACTTTTTGCCTTTTCACTGGTTTTGTTTTTATTGAAGTCTTTTTCCTTCACACACGTGTGTGGTACAATTTCTGTCTTCAAGTTATAGCAGTGACATTTAACAGTGGTGGGCAACATGATAATCCATTTGCTGCAAACTCTGAATGCAAGGGTGAAAGAATTTTGGAATTCGGTCAACAACGTTATGGGCAATGAACATAACTCTTCAGCGTATTCCCAGAACGGAAACCAAGAAATGAGAAACAGAAATGAGATCTGATGCATTTTAAGAGAAGCTGCTCTGACAGAAGGGAAACAGACACAGGAATACAGACATTAAGCTTTCAGTTTGACATGATACATTACATAATACATCATCAGGAAAGTTTGCAGCTCATTATGGCAGTGTTATGGGAAACAGCAAATCAAAAACTAAGCTGTGTTTTTCTTACCATTCCATAACATGCTGTTCTTTATTTCAGCTCTACACATTTATTTATTATATCAAGCATTTTGAATGTGTGATTATTTTGCTATGATTAAGGGCCTGTCTCCACCAACCGTGTTTTTTGCACTGGTCAAAACCTCACTTCCTGAGTGTTCTCAGCGCTTGTTGTTGCTAAGTTACGAGGAGTCATCAGACACTTCCGTGTTTGTTCCTACTTCATGTAAACATTGTAATATGTTCCTTTCAGATCGGCAGTTTAGCTGACATAGAGATTATCTTTACAATGGAGAGAAATGGCATCTTGCCAGCGTCTGAACTAGATACTGACGTCTTCGAGACGTAGAGATTGGGTGCATGAAATAAAACAGAGTAAACCGTGTAAGGAGTGTACCACCGATTTATATATCCTGCCCCTTCCTCGAGTTTGATTGGCTAGCAAGAGAGAAGTGACATTGACGAGCGCAGCGCTGTTTTAAAAGCTGAATGGATTTCAACTAGAAGCGCTCCGAGTGCTGCGTTTTTTTTTCGGCTTAAGGTGCTTAGCGCTCTGAACGGCAAAGCTCATAGGATTTGTATTAAAAATATATGCTGCCAGCGGAAAAAACGTGTTTGGTGGACACAGGCCCTCAGGCATAATTTTTAAAATCCATTCCCAGCACTAGTAATAAAAATAATAATAATACATTTCTATAGTGTTAAACACAAGAGAGCCTAGGGCTGGGCGATATATCGAGTTTTTTAAATATATCGACATATTTTCATACGAGATATAGGATTACACAATATCGTTTATATCGATATAGTTTATGCTGCGGTAAAATCATACTAAGTCGCAAGCGCAAATCTGAAACTCGAGAGCACAAAATTAAGAATTCAGTGCGTGGTTGTGATAATATTGCGTGCAAACTGTATTTTTCCTCCCTCAAAAGTCTTTTTTCCTTTCGATGTGTTAAATGGCCTCGCGCGCAAAGTAGATTACCGAAGATGACGGAGGAAGAGGAACAGCGACAGGTAGGTTAAACGCAAGTTATAGTTTATCGACCTTATAATAATAATTTAATAGTCAGGTCTTACACGTTTAATAAGCACGCAATTAATGGCTTCCCTTGCCCACTTGTCTGTCCCCAAACTGCCAAAACCTGTCCCTTTCAAACCGCGAGCGAAAAAATCTCACTCGAGAAAAAAAAGCCGCTCGTCGGTAATCTACTTTGCGCGCAAGGCCATTTAACACAGCGAGAGGACAAAAGTCATTCGCGAGAGGAAAAATATAGTTTGCGCTCAAAATTATCACAACCGCGCACTCGATTCTTTATTTTGTGCTCTCGAGTGTCATACTTGCGCTCGCGACTTTGATATTCACGCCCGCGAAATTTTTGCAGCAAGCCATTTTGCACGCTCTAGTTTTGGCATTGATGTGACGCCATACAGGTAGGCTATGTTATGAAAAAATAACATCACTGCTGTAAAGGAAAATAAGTAAATAAAATAAATTTCCCATCCCTTGTTGCCACTGGGTAGAAAAAAAAATTCCTACCGTCCCATGACCTCAAGTGACAACCAACTTTTTTTTTCTTAGGCCCTAGCTTGTTATTTATTTTCTGAATATTTGACTTGTTATTTGAGATTTGCATAGGATACACTGACCAGGAGTTTTGGTCAGTGTAAAACCAACAATTATGTTCGGTTTTGTTGTTTGTACAAGTTATTGTAGAAGAGGAAGCACTTTGACACTCATTCTTTTTGCTCTGTATCTGTTATATTTACATTTTATTTTTTAATCAGAGAGCATTTTTACTCAATATATATTTTAGTTTGTTTTTAATAAAAGTGCCCCTGTGACAGTTGGTACATGTGGCTTTGACCCAGAATTGGTTTTTGTTATTACTTCACCCAAAATAATATCGAGATATATATCGTATATCGTCAAAAAAAAAAAAAAAAAAAAAAAATCGCGATATGATTTTTGGTCCATAATCGCCCAGCCCCAAGAGAGCCAGATACTCAATATCCACAAAGTGGCCCGCAGATGACAAGTATGTTCCAAGTGAGCTCACTGCAAACTGCCTGCAGCAAGAAATTAACGACTATTTATAGACTTTGTTGACTTAAGGCTTTATGCTTGCTGTGTGCGTTAAATGAGATTACAGCTTCATGGGACAACTCCCAGATTATACAGCTCTGAAATATATTACGAGAGCTCATCAAAAGCTTCAGCATCTCTGGTTTTACATTTTATCACTAGGTGGCAGTGTTAAAATCAACATTTAATATTCTTTGGTAAACTACTGACCTCATTTGAGTCTAAATTCTGAAGAAAAATAATGTAGCCCAGAACATTTACTTTGTAGAAAGCAGGGGCATCCAGTTCCGATCCAGGAGGGTGCAGGTATCCTGACCATTTTCCATCATACCTGACGAGTCAAATCTGGTGAGCTGAACTCAAGTATGATGGAAAACCTGCTGGATACTGGCCCCCTGGACCGGAACTGGACACCCCTGGTCAAAAGAGACAAGTGAGTTTGGCATGAGCACCAAAAATGTACCGCTTGAGTGCGAGATGTTTTCGTGTGAGCACAAGATGCCACATGAGTGAAAGGTATTTTACTTGTTTTAAAGAAACAGAAATGATATCTGGATGTGTAGCTGCTGGCAAACTGTAGTCTGTACAAGTCTGCAGAGTGTAGCATAAATTCCAAATTCCGATACAATATGTGAATACCAGAAATAATTTTGTGCGACCACAGGAAAACAGCTCTTGCTCACTGAAACTTGTGTAATTTCATTTCCTCACTTGTCCTTAATTTAGCAAACATGGGAACTGATCAAAAGTTTGAATTTTCAAATTTTGAATAATTGCATGTGTCTAGATTACAGTTATTTGAAACGTATTACGAATATTCATATGATATTCATTTGGAAATCAGTCCCGTTTTACTCTGTTAGTACAGAACATTTAGGTCCGGTTTCCCTGACTGATTGATGATTAAGCCTATGTTTAGACTAACAGAGTTTCAGTGGTAAATCTCCATTGGTTCTGCAATTTAGTCCAAGATTACGCTTAACTCTTGTTCAAGAAACCAGCCCAAACGGTTTAAAGCAGTGGCTCTCAATCCCACGTTCCTTTTTTTGGTGAGGTTTACTTCAGATGACCAAATAATCAAACCCTCGTTAAGCTCAATAAGTGCATCACAAGGCTGTACGATATGACCAAAATCTCATATCCCGATAACGGTATACATCACAATATAGTACATTTTCTGTCAATACAAGTCTACAAATATGCTCTTATATACTGTTTTTTGCGGCACTCTAGTGACTTGTGGTCAAACGCTATTTTTTTTTAGAAGGTAAAATGGCTATAAATTGTACCATGCTCTACTAAGGTGGCTTTATGGCGAACTGTGGCACCTTTGGCGATCCATAGATGTGAGTATGAGGGGGCAATGTTTGGAGTGCAAGGGTAGGCAGAGTTGAGTGCGCACAGACACTAGATTTTGCTTGTGAAAGTTCCACTGTGCACTCAGAATTAAGGCACAAATATAACACCAGAGTATTCTGTTTCTACATCCATGTGGCGCCGTGGTGACTACTGCAAACCCTCATCCAAAGCATGACAAAATATATTGCAATAAACAGTGTTTTTTGTGACACCATGAGTATAATTAGTAACAACAGACGTTTTAATTTGCCATTTGATATATTTGGTCATATCGCACAGCCTTAGCGCATCAGCATCTTAATGAGCTCTGGATAAAAATAGGGAGAAGTCTCTGAATTTTCCCAAAGCTGTAATGTGGCTAAACTTGATTTTCAGTCAATTAACAGTTAAGCAGACAGTACCAGCTGAAAACAACTAGAAGCATAAGCCATTTATTTTTAGCCAGCCAGATTAGTGTGTTTAGGGTGGAGTGTGAACAAGCGCGAGCACAGTGGGCTAAACGTGTCATTTCATTTGGAGAAGGAAGTCAAGTGCAAACACAAAGCAGAGAAAGGAAGGAACAGCTTTTACCTTCATCTCTGGAGTAATCCTCACCAGAATGAGGTTCGAATAAGTAATCCCCAGTGACCAGCTCAAACGCCTGCAGTGGGAGGGAGGAACGGAAAAACAGGCATCTTAATGTACAGAAATCTCAGGAAATAATCAGAAAATTGTTGAAAATGTCAGTAGGTCGTAACGAGCATTCCAGGCAAACCTCCACGCAGCAATGAACGTTTGTGATCTGACTGACATTTCACATCCCCATCACGATACATTTTCTGTAAATTCAACTAATCATTTGGAAATATGAAGCACCCGAAAAGTGCTATTCCTTCTTAACATTTTAATTCCATACGTAAAAATGAATATTCGTATGTAATTATTATTCTCTTTTTATTAAGAAGTCCTGAGCAAAAGTTTAATTAGGACTATATTTTAGCCTTAAAGGTGTTAAAAAGCACAACATAAGAATATACACATTTGAATATATCTCAAATACACATTGAAACACCTTGAAACGCTGTAAAATAGCTGTAAAAGGCAGCACTTTTTACTGCACACCTAATAAGATGCCTTTAAGATGAATTGCGGCGTTCCATAGATGTGAGCATGAGGGCACGGCGTGTTTGGAGTAAACGTGTAGGCAGAGTTGAGCGCACTCAGACACCAGATTTTGTTTATGAAAGTTCCACTGCACTCAGAATTAAGACACAAAATATAACACCATAGTATTCTCTGTGTCTACATCCACGTGGTGCAGTGGTGACAACTGCAGACCCTCACCCAAACCATCAACAAATATTGCTGTAAACAGTGTATTTTGCAACACAAAGAAATAAATCATAGAGCATAATATCAAACAATAAACATTTGAATTTCCTCATCTGATATTTCCTCATATCACACAACCCTATCTGAAAAGTCCATTACAATGTCACAATTAATTAAACATTTTATTTCAAGTACGACTAATGAACGCTGCTCATAGTTCAATAACAGGGTTTGTACTGTAAATATGCTCAACTATTGTCAGGGAAGAATGAAACTGTTTTGCACTCGGGTGACACATGAATACTGCATATGATATTAGTCACATATTAGTTCGCTCACCATGCAGGCAGTGCTCCATATATCAGCCGGTGTATTGTAACCTGCTCCGATCAGCACCTCCAGGGAACGATACTGCCTCGTCTGAATGTCCTCGGTGAAGTGTTTGTGCTGCAGGCGACAGCAGGGAGACAACCTTTTGCATTTGTATCAACCATATGGCATCCAGAGAAGCAGCTATTGAACAATTCATCATAATTATCATGAATTAAGACAAAGTACAGCTACGACAGTCCTCTACATTAATATTATATTATAAATATTATCAGCCTGCCTGTTTATTTTACAAAGATAAGCACCCACTTTCCCAGTTACGCTGAAAGTTCCCCATTATTGAACTTAATTGCAGTGACAGCTGTACTGAGATGCTGGAGTTTACTTATGCAGTGTGTATTTGAGTAGACTGGCCTACGCTAAGGTTAAAGGTGCTCAAATGCATTTATATTTATGTTTTGTGTTGCAAAACTTAATTCTAAATGTTTCATTTTTAGAGCAGACACATTTATGACGTGAATGATTATTTCTGATTGTGAACACAGCACACAGTGCACCACAACCAAATGTGACCTCTGCATTTGCCCCATCTGTAAAAGCGCAGTGGGCATCTGACATGGGCAACACCTGGGGTGAAGTGCTTGGGAATGGTCCGGCATCTTTCTGATCACGTGGCAAACTCCCTAAATGTTACGCTACCAACAGCCCTGGGCTCAAAATGAAAGATGCACCGATTCTAATTTTTCAATACCGATGCCGATACTTGGGCTTTGGGTATCATCCGTTCCTGAATACTTATCCGATACCAGTCTTTAATGAATAAGTTATGTATTTCTCTGTGAGGAGGAGACTGAGATTATTCTGTTCTGCTTGAGGAAATACTTGACTTAAAAACTGTTTTCCTAATTAAAATAATGCAACAGTTACACACCCATATGTATATACTAAATTATTCATTATTAAAGTATCTTCAAAAATTATTCCTTTCAACACAGACGTGTAATTTAGTCCCTAATTCTGCGGCGCTAAAACCATCAGGAACACAGAGATTGTGAGTGAGAGCTGGTGTTGTTAAGGAAATTAAACAGTATAATGGTGTGATATGCTTTTGGGGTTGTAGTGTGTTGCGTTGCTTGTTCTGCTCATTGTCATATCAATACGTAGGAATTAGTGTGAATGTTGAACAATAAACCAGCTTTACCACAGTAACACTTCCCACTTGAGCATGCACACATTTACAGATCGGCTCCATAGATTGGCCCAATGCCACCGATACCCGGTCCAGCTATTTGAGTCGTTATCGAACCAATATCCCATTCACATATCGGATCAGTGCATCCCTACACAAAATATCAATCAGTTCCTCTGATTAGTAATAATCGGTGTCTGCCCTGAAAAGAAGCATATTGGCCAGCCCCTAATACATACAAATATATAAACTAATTCTATCTGGTGATTCTGTGGTTCAATATAAACAGTTATAATCTTTGCACAAATTATGTAACAATGACAAATTGACAATTTCAAGTCTTTATAAAAAGATTCTGCTGCCTTCAACAATACTACGCAAATTCTTGAGAGAAGCTCTGTCAGTTATTTTCCTGCCTGCAGCCAGATCTCTCCACCTCGTTCACACAGGAGTAAAACTGAACGACACTGAACAAGCACCAGTACATTAAAACGAGAAGGAGCTAAAACTGTGAGTAATCCGTCGAAGGTGAAGTGAAAGGTGAAGTGTCTCACCACCCAGCAAGCGTTGCCCAGGTCTGCAATCTTCACCTTGATCTTGTCTGAGTTTAAAGGTTCCAGTGGGTTCACCAGAAGGCTCCCTGCTGACAACTTGGCTGTGGAGGAGTAGAGACGGAGTCAGCACAGTTACAGGCCAAGTTTTCAAGCAAATTTATGAAAAATAAGATTAAATCTGGGGGACAAGTCATAACCACATTTTTGCATCAATGCAGTCCTACCTTTCTACACTGTGAATCAAAAAAGAGAACCCCGTACCTTTGCCCATAATTTTGGATTTTCAGTTGCATTCAGAATTAGGGATGCACGATGATATCAGAATCATATCAGAATCAACCGATAATCGGACTGATGCTTAAATTTGCCCAATATTACCAGCTGATATTTAATGACGCATTTTTTGTACGCGGGAAAGGTAGGTCTTGTGCCAGGCATGTCCAAAGAGGTAGAATTTTATCCGGCCCACACCTTCTGTCTTAAAATGTATGGTGTTATTTTGTGCCAAAATTCTGAGCACACAGTGGAACGTTCACCAGCGAAATCTCTCATCTTTACGCGCTCAACTCTGCCTGCCAATTTAACTAACTAAACTGCGTGTTTGCCTTACTTAGCGAATGTGAGCTCATATGTGGGCTGTGTCTCGAGTCGCGTACTACCGCACTTAATAGTATAGTAGGTAAGGCACTCATCATACTTTTCAAAGTGGTAATATGCATCTCAGGAAATAGCCGGGATTGTAGCTTAACAGCTCTTAATGCACTAGGTAGTGCACATGAAGGGTCAAACGCACTCTATTTGACTTGGTACACTACATATAACGGGATGTGACTTCCTGAAATGTTGTGCACTTCACTTGAAATACTCCGCCCTCACACGACTCGCTCGACTTGTTGCTGTATTAGAACTGTCAGAGTTACGGCGTTATTTTTGTGCCAAAATTCTAAGCTTGGTTAGCAAAATATCTCGTCTTTATGCGCTTGACTCTGCCTTCCTCATTTATTGCATCGGATATCGGGATCGGCCAATAATTCCCCTATTGTGCATCATTATTCAGAATTAAATTAGCAACAAAGAATTATTATATTGTCCACCAGAAATTAAGTGTATAGCTATAATCTGGTGCAAAAATTGTTAGAAACTACCTGAAGGAAAGTATCGAAGTAATCAAACGGTAGTGGTAATCGAACCATTCTCGGCTTTTGTGTGTGTATGTATACTTTAAAGTAAGAGACTCCTGGTCTTAGTTAAGAGAGGGGGGAGAAAGAGAAGTCAAGAGCGTACTGACCGTGTTTCAGGCTCTCCTGTGCCACTTCCTGGTTCTGGTTCTGCCTGCCGGGACTGGCACCGCTCTGATCCTCGTGCTGCAGTTCCCCATCCTCCTCCTCCTCCTGCCTCACCTCCCCGTTGCTGTGGTTCTCCGTGCCCAGTTGGGGCGAGTCGGCGCCGTTACAGTACTGATAAGGGTTCTGGTCCAAATCGTCTGAAGGTCCCACATTGGCATTATGCTGGTCCTCCTGTCGCTGGCGTTCCTCTCCGTCTTCCTCAGGGGCGGCTGCGGCTTCGGCTCCGGGCAGGTGCCCGTTGCAGTTAAATTCGGCTAAGGAGTTGGAGGTGAGAGGCTCCCAATTATCTGCGTGGAGAAAAAAGGAGAAACACCACTGCACATTTGACGGTAGGACATGGTAAAAATGCAGTGAAAGGTTTACCAAACATTACAAAATATCTTTTTAAAAGTGAAATATTGATCATTATGGAGACCCTAAAGGGACAAGCGAGGGAAAATAAAAATGAGAAAGTGCCCGTCAAAAAGTAACGTGGGTGTAAGAGATGTTATCACAAGTACAAGAGATGTTTTCACAGAATCAGTAGGAAAGTTTACTGCCAAGTATGTAGTCACTTATAAGGAATGTGCTTTGGTGGTTGGTGCCGAGACATTTAGAGTAAAAAGATTTTTAAAAGGTACTAATATAAATATTGATGTGTGTGTGTGTTTGTGTGTGTGTGTGTGTGTGTGTGTAGAATGTTCACAAGCAAAATCTCATCTTTTCGTGCTTAACTCTGCCTGCACCTGCAAAACATTTTAACTAAATTGCGTGTTTGCCTCGGTTAGTAAATTTGAACTTTGTTGTGGGCATGCAAAACACACATTTTTTTCTCAGATTGTAAATAAAGCTCCATACAGAGCAATAAAAAGGTTTCTCATTTTAACTAACCTATGTCGTCCTCTCCAGCAATGTCCTGAATGGAGGCATGCCTCAGAGGTGCACATATGGGCGATTTTGGGGATTGTGGGTCGTCGTCGTCCGCCTCCTCGGCCCCCTCCACACCCTTTTCCATCTCCTCCAGGTCCAGGATGCACTTCTCCAGCAGCTCTGCCTGACGTTTCTGTTTCTTCTTCAGCTTTTTCTTCTTGTTCTTCGACATTTTTGGTGCCTGTGGACGAAGAATCACGCTTTTGCAACTGCTTTAATACAAACCAGACTTTGCAGAATGTGTGTGACAAGAATTGGTTTCTACAACTTAAAAAGCAGAATCAGCTTGTGAATAGGGAGTTGTTTTGTTGCTTCAGACGTTTAGAGTTATGCTGTAACTGGAGAGAATGCTGACTTGCTTTGGTCAGTTTAAACCACAGCAGAAAGAATAAGAACTTACTTGTTTAGGTGCTGGTGCTGTACTCACTGAAAAAGAAAGGGGAGACGTCAGCAGAAAAAGAGAAGACAGCCCCATGTTACAGAATGACAATAAATGACACTGCAGTGTAACGACTCAGAGAAGAATACCAATTCATTACATGAATTACACATGAATATGACATTTAACAGACCACCACCATCCCATTCTGGCATTCAACAAATTAAATACAGTGCAGTGAATATGAGCACCGTTGCAAAATGAAAAAGAGAAAGAGAGACCTGCTGATCCAGAGGGAGGTGGAGCTCCTGCTTTCTGCCACTCGGTGGCTTCAGCTGCCAGTCTCCTCACGTACGACTCCTCCACACACATCAGTATGTTCTCTGGTTTTATATCCGTGTGTATTATTTTACACTTTGTGTGCAAGTAGTCGAGGCCCTGTAGAACCTGCATCAACATAAAACAAAATAAAAACTTTTACTCTCCCAAGTTTCAGCACCAAACGTCTGATAACTAAGCTGTTAAATATTGATTAAAAACCATGAAGTGACAAAAGGCTTAGGATCTGTATGGAGAAGCGCTACCAAATAAGTATAAATAAGATCCTGTCCAAACAAATCTGTCGACTATTGTTTTATTTAATCAAAAGGATTTCTTTTCGGGTATAGTCTGATACTGACTGATGATGTTTTTTAAGCTTTAATGGACATCTTTATTTTTCTATTTGTGATTTAGTAACGGATAGTCGGTACAGTACTTGGTTCCAACACTTATTACATTTTGAAAATGTTAAAATAAATTGCATTTGCCTCACTTAGCGAATGTGAGCTCACATATGGGCTGTGTCCAGACGTACTACTGCACTTAATAGTACGGTAGGTAAGGTGCTCTTATCATACTTTTCTATGTGGTAGTATGTATCTCAGGAAATAGCTGGAGTTGTAGCTTAACAGCTCTCTATGCACCAGGTAGCGTACATGGAGTGTCACATGTGCCCTATTTGACTTGGTACATTACATAGGGCGGAAAGTGACTTTTTCTAAAAACCACGCAAAATGCTCTGATGTTTTAGAAATGTCAGAGTTATGTTGTTTTTTTTTGTGCGCAGTGGAACTCTGGCGAGCAAAACAGTCTTTACATGCTCAATTCTGCTACCATTTGAACTTAACTCCACCTTCCACGTTTATCGGCATCGGTAGACATACGCTTAAAAATAACGGATATTGGCATCAGCCCAAAATTTCTTTACTGTTCATCTAATTAACAACTCCTCATTTATTTAAATAAATAATTTGAAAATCCAACTGTAAACATGTCCTGTATGTCACATTGTGGCACATCACCATATAATACGACCAAAATGATGACGCATCATAATATTTAGTAGAGCCCAACATCTGTAAACTCAAATTCAAACTAAACTCCATCACCGTGCGGCACTCAACTCATTCAAACATAACAAAACACGTTCCGTTTTCCCGTGCGTGCCGAAGTCACGTTGATCTGTGTAATGTTAGTGGTGCAAAGTAAAACAGTTACTGCTAGGAGACTTCTCCATCACATCTCACTTCAGACTGATGTTTTATCACAGTAGGTGATCACACAGAGCAGATTTGCTCAACGTAACTTTTCAACATCTGCAGGAGAAATTAGGTGTGCATCTACTTGATAAAATGAGGAGCTACACCAGCACACCAGGCAGTCTTCACTGATTCAACACAATCAAATTCTCTGCTACAAATATTTTAGAGAACAAAATCTGGAAACACAAATATTTGTCTGTACCCTGTTTTTCTGTTTCCACATTTATCCAAACTTGAAAATTCTAAAATCACATTCTGTGCTTTTCCACACAGTGTAGGAACCCTGTCAGTATAAACTGCAACAACAGTGTGAAGTTCTATATCACAACACATATGGAGATTGATCCATGTAAACAAAAATGCTATTTTTGACCACAATGCCTTGCTCTACCCAACGATACCAGTCCTGTTTTTGATGCTTTATTTGACGTGCACGGCCTGTGTGTGTGTGAGACGGGGTGGAGGGAGTTACCTGTCGGATGATGCTCTTAACGCAGGGCAGGGGTAAGCCTTGATAGTTGGACTTGATGATCCACTTCAGTAGGTGATGCCCCAGCACCTCAAACACCATGCACACGTCTAGCAGGCCAGGTTAAGAATTTCATAACACACACCACCACAATGTTTTCATCCACCAATAGGAGCCGTGAAATGAAGTCATCTGATCCATTAGGACTGTTATATAAAAATGTCACAGCACACTGAGCTTCTAGATATAAATACACAATCTTTTCCATTGGCCAAAAATGAAGAGTTGGGGGAAACTACTTTCAAAAGCACTATTCTTACAGAATTAGTTTTCCATGAGGGTGACATTATTTTACCACAGTACATCTTTAATATTGAAGGCCGATTCAGATGGGATAAGGAATCTCAGTAAAATTCTCAGAAGTGGGAGAGGTTACTGGATTTATGCACCGATGTCACCTCCCTGTCCTAACCTAAAGCAATAAGAAACTCCTTCTCACGAGTGCTCTTGGCCTTTGTATGGAGAAGCACTACGAAATAAGTAAAAATAAGATCCTGTGCAAACAAATCTGTTTATTATTGGGGTTTTTTATCAAAACTTGGAGACTAATGAGCATCTTTTTTACTATTTAGGGGCAGTTGGTGGCATAACATTAGGGTGTTCGCCCCATGATCAGAAGTTCGCAGGTTCGAATCAGTTACCACTGAGGTAGTCATGAGCAAGGTGCCGTCCCCAAGCACTGCTCCCCGGGCGCTTGTTAGCCGCCCACTGCTCCTTCACGGATGGGTTAAATGCAGAGGTCACATTTCGCTGTGGTGCACTGTGGTGTGGTGTGTTCACAATGACAAATAATCACTCCCTTTCACTTTCAGATGGTCAGTTCCTACACATTTAAAATTTCCAAAAAGACCCTTTCCATACTCAAATTTAACTTTGTTAAAGTGAGTGCTGGATTATTTGTCACTGTGAATACAGCACAACACACAGTGCAGCACAACCAAACGTAAGCTCTGCATTTGACCCATCCGTGAAGGAGCAGCGAGCAGCTGACATGAGCAGTACCCGGGGAGCAGTGCTTGGACACAGTACTTTGACCTTCTTTTACTTCGGGATCACACTCGTCGTTTGGCTAAAAATCGATTGAAAAACTGTGGGAAACTACGGGATGACTGAATGTTTACATGTGCATTTACAGTGGGTCTATCCGGACAGGATTAGTATTACCTGAGGTCATTTATCCAGACCTTTTTTCCAGACCTACAGAAGGTATAAATCTCTAATCTTTACTGACATTAGTACTATATGAATGGCATTAGTTTTACATGAGGACATGGGGGTTAAAGTAATTATTAGCAGAGCTTCCCAGTGATTTTAGACCCGTCCGAATGAGTCATGTCCATAATCCTAATGGACAATGTCAGTAAAGATTACGGAGATGAGGGATGATAACAACAAGACAAAGACGAGTGCGGGTGGAAACAGATTGAGATGGGTGTTCATTGAGGTGGTCTGAGGTGGCATAAGAACCGTGTTGACTGTTGTATGAAAACAGGCCGAGGGAAGTTTTCCAGTCCCAAATCCCATGTGTTCTTAATGGGAGAAAACCAATAGGGTTCCTATGAAGAAAAATTAATGACAGAAAAAGTGCGGGTCATGGCGGTAAGATACGCGAAGAGGCTCATGGATATACTGTATATATCCAAGTAACTTTCTAACTAACTGTTTCTGCACAAATTATTGAAAAATATTGCACAGACTCTGGTTCTCCACTACTGTTAAAATATCTGCACAAAGTTAAATGTTAGTCAGACTTTTTAAGAGATACTGTTTTATTAATAGACTGGATATAGAATTTTCATATTGAAACTTTCCAACCTCTTGCACATTCAGTGTAAAATAAATATAAATATTAATATTATGTTAAATATATAAAAATATATTTAATATTCCATTTCAAGTTTAAAATGTATATTTTGTATTCTATTTATTCCATGTGCCTTATTTGTTCTTTGTTCCCTATTTCCTGTTGCACTGTAAAAACTGGAGCCATGTTGTCTCGTCTCTCTGTATATCTGTGCAGTATATAGCAGAGCTGACAAAGTTTACTTTGACCCTCGAATCACATCAAATTTGGTGTTTTTGTGAAGAACGGACAGAACATATGAATGAGTGCACGTATCAACAAACGTCATTATAAACACTGCACGTCGCTACGGACCAGAAGTTTTACAGTTTCTAGCACAAAAAAAAAAAACACCCACACCCCAGAGACGCAAATATACATTCACACCAGACTAACACCCAACCCCCATGTGTCGCACACACATCCAAGTGACAACATACACACACAAACACATACACACACACAAGTGCTCTGTGCCCCGGATGAGGGAGGATACGAGTTCCATTGACCCCTGAGATTTTGAAGTCATCCAGCAACTGAACCACCATCTCCCTGTTCGGGTCATCAGGATCGGTGTTTCTAACCTGAACACAAAATCACTGGATGAGTGTGAGCCTGGCGTCTTTGATTATCCAGAACTAATATGTGCAGGATGCACAACTGCCAGAAAGAGGATTACAGGTCCCTTGCTGACCGAATGTCAATGTGAAACGAACTGTCCCAAATGTCAACATAACAGGCGGTTCCTTTTGTAACTGTAGATTTGGCATGATGTTTACTAGAATGTTCTGCTCAGCTGTACTCACGGATCTCAGCAGCTTTATCTCGTCCAGTGCTGTCTCTGTGTAATGCTCCGCGCTCTTCACCACCTTCATAGCCACAAAGCGTTTATCTCTGGCAGGAAACAAGAGGAATGGAGATAATAAAAAATAAAAATACAGCACAGACGTTTGGAGAGAAAAATAAAATAATAAGAGCATAAGAAGAAATGTGTGTGAAGTAAAGAGTGGGAAATATAGTCTGACAATTATATCACAACAATTCAAATAAAGATATTGAATGTTATAAAAAGGCCTTTTATTTTGCATAATAATTGTGTCTTGTTATGTGTTAAGTATCAAGTATAAACCAGTCAAATAAACACCTGCACAATAATGACTGGCGGAAAACTTGATCATATGATTAATTTGCATGAAATAAAATTACAGCTGAATAAAAAAAATAATTTAAATACTAATCACGCGCACTGACTCCTTAACATTTTCAGCCCTACATTCTGCATATTTTTCCAAATTTGCATCTCTGACAGAAAATACAAAAACCTAAACATTGCATCAAATCGTTACAGCTGTGAGACTGTTCAGTTTCAATCAGGGCTGGGCAATATGACCTCAAACCAACATCACGATTAATTGAACATTTTATTCTTTACACGATTAATGAACAATTATTTCATTTTGGTTTTTTGTTTGTTGTTTTAAAAATCGCCAAGATATGACTGTAATGCACGCTTTCGTTAGGAAAATATCCCAGCTTTAATAGTTGAGCATATTTACGATACAAACCTTGTCAGTGAACTAACAAAAATCCAAAATAAAATCACTATTCATTAATCATAATCAAGGTAAAATTTTTATATGGAACTGAGTTCATATCGCCCAGCACTATGTTTTTAAGTGGACAGTATACGTACTAGGGAAAGTATTAAGAGAAATTTCTGAGAGACTTTTTAAAACTGTTGAAATAATCATCATGTACAAGTTAATGTTGACTAGAAGCTGTTAATGTTGATTTTGATTAATGTTTGATTAACTCCAGAGCGATATTTTCAGTGTTATTGATTTGCTGCCCCTCATACCTCTACTTTGGGGAACACTGCACAATATGGAGAGAGAGAACAACGTACTGTATGTCCCATGCAAGCCACACGGTAGAGAAATGACCCCAGCCCAGTTTCCGAATCACATGGTACTTGCTGTTGTAGAGGTCCCCAATCTTCACATGATGGTAGCCTCCTAAAAAGCAGGACAAGAATACTTGTTATTATTCAGAGTTCCAAAACATTTTCCATTTTAAAATTCCATACTCAAATTTTCATATTTCAAAGACTTGACTGTACAAATAACTAGTGGTGCACTGAGCAAACTTTTTCCAGTTACGATACCGATGACAATACCTGTGCTGTGGGTACGGGCCTGTCCCGAGTACTTATCCAACACCAGTGTTTAATGAACTTTAATGAAGTTGTGTATTTCTCTGTGAGGAGGAGACTGAGATTGTTCTGTTCTGCTTAAGGAAATACTTGACTTACATAGTGTTTTTCTAACTAAAATAATGTAATAATTATACACCCTTATGTATATGCTAAATTATTTATTATTAAAATAACTTCTCAAATTATTTGTTTAAACATGTTTAAACACAGTTGTGTGATTTAGTAACAGTCCCTAATCCTACAGTGCTAAAACCATCAGGAACACAGAGATTGTGAGTGAGAGCTGGTGTTATTAAGGAAATTAAACAGTGTAATGGTGTGATTTGCTTTTGGGGTTGTAGTGTGTTGCGTTGCTTGTTCTGCTCATTGTCATATCAATATGTAGGAATTAGTGTGAATGTTGAACAATAAACCAGCTTTACCGCAGTAACACTTCCCATGCAGAACCTACTGAGGGTGCGCACGTACACAAACATAGAAAAACCTAAAATTTAATTTAACAGATTCACTCCATAAATCAGCTCAATATCCAATTTAGCTATTTCAGTGGTTATTGGAGCAATAGCCCATCCACGTATCGGATTGGTGAAACCCTACAAATAACTACTAATTTATTTAAATAGATGATTTGAAAATTAAAAACTTGTAAACTTGCCCTGTATGGCACACTGTGGCACATTACCATATAATATGGCATGTTATGGCACATCATAATATTTAGCACAGTCCAAAACGTGTAATAGGAGCAGAGGTGGGTAAGCAGCTTCTCTACCACTTACACATTAAACTACGGGAAGCCAGTATTTCTTAAGTGAGTCATATATACTTCTTAGCATATTTACATGCAGATTAATCTTCAATTTTAGCAATTTGTACTATGTTTACAGTGATCTAAACAGAAAGCAGTTTTGCCCTGGTACTGGAGCTGGTGCTGAAGCTGGAAACCAGTTTGCGTTTCTGGCACGGTGAAACAAGGGATACTTGAGAACTATAACTTATGTTTCCAATCTTCAGTATCAAACTCACGACTTTCAAAGCTCTGGTCATAGCGCTCTGACTCTGGTTCAAACATTTTTCAGTGGGCATCTAAATCTGAAACTGGTGCCATGTTCTTCTAATGAAAAAAAAATTGGTGCCAGTGCCCCAAGACTTGTGAAATTGTCACAGAAGAACAAACGAACGAACAAAGAACATAGACAAAAAAAGTCACAAAGCGCTGCACAATAAACTAGGGCTGGTCAATATGATGAAATACTGTATATCTGTTTAAAATATCAGTTACCGTTCTTCTTGAAAGTGAAAGTGAGTGATTGTCATTGTGAACACACCACAGCACACAGTGCACCACAACGAAATGTGACCTCTCCATTTGACCCATCAGTGAAGGAGCAGTGATTAGTAATAATTTTGCTGGTGTGGAACCAAGAAGCTGTGATGTCATTATAGGAGGGGGAAGCCAGCGCACCAACTTCCTAATTGGGGACTGGCACCAATCCGGTGGGAAAGGGGACCGAGACGGCGGACACACCCAAAGAGAATGAATGGGAGGCAGCGCTCACCTTTGCAATAGTCATTTGGGTCCTCCTGCTCCTCATCATCAGAACCCAGGATCTCTTCGTCAGGTTCCTGCTGCTGAGGTTCGGCAGATTGCTGCTGCAGCAGTTGGGGCTGGTGCTGGTGTTGCTGCGCTGCTCCTCTTGGGTGGTGAGGATTCCTGCAGAAGAAATTAAAGTTTACACTCATCATGATGCAGCAAACAACCTCTCCCAGATTTTGCGTTTTGTAACTACCCTTCCAGAAGAGCACCTATCGTTTCACAGCCTTAACTCCACCCTTTCGGTTCCTGTTCCACCAGCTCCTGGGCAGGAAGTGTAAATAAAGTGACATAGCTGCAAGATCAGCTGTCAAAACCTCAAAGATTAAAAACTTTATTGTTAAGTGTGCGAGTGTCACATGAGTTTGGGGAAACAGGAATTTTAGGCAAAGTTTATTTACAGCAGACTTTCACATACAGAGTCGTTTGATTGGATGGATAGACAGACATAGGTCTCTCTTGTGTGCATGTAAAGAGTATTAGGGATGCACCGATCCTATATGTGCATGGGATATCGGTCTGATAACGACTTAAACAGCTGGATCGGGCATTGGTGGCACTGGGACAATCTATGGAACCAATCTGTAAATGCGCAGAATTGGTTCTGCATGGGAAGTGTTACTGTGAAAAAGCTGGATTATTGCTCAACATTCACAATAATTCCTACATATTGATATGACAATGAGCAGAACAAGCAACGCAAAACACTACAAACCCAAAAGCAAATCACACCATTATACTGTTTAATTTCCTTAACAACACCAGCTCTCACTCACAATCTCAGTGTTCCTGATGGTTTTAGTGCCGCATGATTAGGGAACATCACTAAATTACACAACTGTGTTTAAACTAAAAAAAATTTTAGATGTTATTTTAATAATAAATAATTTAGCATATACATATGGGTGTGTAATTATTACATTGTTTTAATTAGGAAAACACTATTTAAATCAGATATTTTCTTAAGCATAACAATAATCTGTCCCCTCATACTTACACAATGTATTCATTAAAAACTGGCATTTTTTACAGTGCTCTAGTAAGGTGCCTTTAAGGCAAATTGTGGAACCGGTGGCGTTACATAGATCTGAGCATGAGGGCGTAGAATGTTTGGAGCGCGTGTGTGTAGGCAGAATTGTGTTGTCAAAGTTCCACTGTGCGCTCAGAATTAAGGCACAAATATAACACCATAGTATTCTCTGTGTCTACATCCACGTGGCACAGTGGTGACTACTGCAAACCCTCATCTAAACCAACAACAAATATTGCCATAAACAGTGTATTTTGCAACACCACAAAATAAATGAGTTTAATATGAAAAGTTTTAATTGTGTCATCTGATATATTTCATAATCGCACCGTCCTACATTTAAATGAAATGGACTTAAATTACCCTAAATTTTGCACTGAAAAGTACTTTTCATGTTGTGGAAGTTGACATATAACCAAAGCCTACGGGGACAGAGTAGGACAGATCCAACAAAACACTAAACACTCACTCAACAAACAAACGCAGGCCAAGCCTCCAGCACAAACCTCTATCAGAACTACTGTGTCAGATGACATTCAGCACTTCATCATTTGCCCCAAAGCTAAAATCTTGTCATACAGTTCCACACCAATAACAGTCAACACTCATTGGTTCCTGGAAAGAAATCTGCTTTGCAAACAAGCATGACACACTAGTGGAGTGAGTAATGATCCATAGATTTGCATGTGTATTTCTGGTGCTCAAGCAGCTCAGCATGGCATGCCTTTGTCGGCCAGGGCTACAGACACCAAACCTTTTTAATGATGTATATAAGTCAATAAGTGCTTTGTATAAAATTTAATTGGGGCTGCAGAATTTTATACTGCAATATAAATTTCCTGTGATATACTGTAATAGGAATGTTTACCAAATGACTCAAAAGAAACATATTCTAATGGCAGAAGATGTTAGCATTGAAAGAGTTGAGTAAAGGCGGAGCATTTTGAGCGTAGTGCACAACAAAAAGTCAAATAGGACGTCTAACACTCCATGTTCACTACATAGTACATAGAGAGCTGTTAAGCTACAACCCTGGCTACTTCCTGAGATGCATACTCCCACATAGAAAAGTATGATAAGAGCGCTCTACCTACCATACTATTAAGTGCAGTAGTACTGAATGAATCAATGAGTACACGGCCATGTGCAAGATCACAATCGCTAAGTGAGGCAAACACACAATTTAGTTAGTTTAAAAAAAACTGCACATGCAGGCAGAGTTGAGCGAGTAAAGACAAGAGATTTTGCTCACAAATGTTCCACTGTGTGCTCAGAATTTAGGCACAAAATAACGCCAAACATTTTAAGACAGAAGGCGGGGGCAAGATAAAATCCCACCTCAGACTCTGGACATGCCATTTTTTCATGACATCTTTCTTTGCCATGACGTCTTTCCAATGTACAACAGAAAATAAGCCGTTTGGATAATGAATGAATAAATGCGTCATCAAATATCACCTGAAAATATCAGGCAAATCTAAGAATCGGTCCGATACAGATGGGTTTAAAAAAGGTCTAAAATTTGAATGTTTATAACAGAATCACCACAACACCATTGTATTCAAAGTTGTATTTTACATTGTATTGTGAAAGTGTATACAGCCTTAAAACTAGGGCTGAACGATTTGTCGAATTTTAACCGAAACCGCGCTTTGAGTAAATGCGATTTGAAAATCGCAACGACTGCAATTATTTTTGCAACCCCAGACTCTGATCCATCGGTTAATCACGTTGCACTGATGTCCCTGTGTGACAAACAATCATGCTCAGCAATCAGGAGTGTCCTTTCCCTCACGCTCACCAACCAGATGTGTCCCAAGTTAAAACCACGCCCACTACAACGCGAGCAAGGAACCTCACTCGTGGTATGCTACTTAAAATGGATAATGCGAACGACGAAATTGTGGAGGTTGAAGACTTGGTGCCAAAGAAAAGCGGCACTTCTATTATATGTATTATATTTATTCTCGTAAATTTACTACTTACATCTCAGAGGATTTCGGAGTTTTCTTTCTCGTAAAATTATGACTTTACAATATCAGAGTTTTTACACGCAAAATATATGACATTAATCTGAGAAATTCTGACTTTTTTCCTCATAATTTTACTCCCCTCCCCAACCCAGTTTTATTTTATTTTTCTTTATATACAGTGGCCCTAATACGCCGTCGTACAAAAGGGGTGTTTTTCCTATGGCAGCGTTATCGATTTTTGTAACGAGCAGCGTTACAGATTATGTAGGAAAGGACGCTGTGCTTTGGTCATCGAATTCACCTGCTAATCGGTAGGAGCAAGTTTAATCAAATTAACGTTAAATGTGTAAGTGTTAATATTTACCAAAGTCAGAATTAAGCAAATAAACATGCATTTTAAACTGCCTCCCTTTTTCGTATATTATGACATGATTGTCTTAAAAATGGCTGTTCTCACGGCCGCGATGACCGGAGTTCTGACCTGAGGGTATCTGTTCTGTCCTCTGGGTTTACTTTTGGTGCCCTGCCTCTTGTGTCTGTTACTCCTCTTGTTTCTCCGGTTAGCTTTAGCTTTCCCCTCTAGCTCGCTCCCCACTGCCGGGTTCTCGCTGTCTTCACTTCATGCCCTCGCAAGTAGCTCACTCCATGTTTAGAGCGTACCCCACTTCCGCGTTTGTTGTCTTCACTGCATGTGCCCTCCCTAGTAGGTTAGGATCTGTTTAGGACCCCCCTGCGGATATTACTGATTTCTGCTGGCGCTCATTACTTTCGATTTGGGAATTGGGACGTGCACTCATTAGTTCTTTGTTCTTTTTGTATTTAAACCAGTCGGCCCGGGTCTTCCCTGGTTCGTTCACCCTCATCAATGCATGTGGATTTATGTGCTTTGTTCTAAGTTTGTTCTTGTGTGTTTTGTTCCTGCTCCATGCTCCGTCTCTCCCATTTGGATTATTTACTCCATTTTTGCCTCGTTTGGATTTTGCTCTGGTTTTTCCCCGTATTTTTGGTCGTCACGTTCCCCCTGGTTTTCCCCTGCACCTGTGTCTGTTTTTGTTCTCCGCCTGCTTCCTCCTAATAAACTCTTTTGTTCACCCGGCACCAGTGCATCCTCTGTCCTAAGTTCTATATCAAGTTCTGTCCTAGTATGTTCTATATCATTTTTGTTAGATAAAATACATTTTGGATTCAATTCATGTATTTCCATTCTTACTTTTGGATTGGTGTATAGCACAGTTCATATTTCAATGTACGGTTATGCTACAGTTTTTAATACACATAGTACAGTGAATACTGAAGTGACTTTGCGAAAAATCGCAAATCAAATCGCAATCGCAATATCTTTTAGATAAATCGCAATTAGATATTTTCATAAAATCATTCAGCCCTACTTAAAACAAACTGTCCTTTAGTTTTCTAAACCAAAAAGGAGTTGACTTGATATGAACTGAGGCATCCCAAATGGGCCGTGCTTCCTCCTTTACAGCCTTACAGAACAGTGTAAAAATGTGTACAGGAAAAAATAACTCACTTCTTGGTTGACTTCTTGGCTTTGCCTCGTTTCTTCCTCGCCTGGAGCGCGAGCACTGTTGTGCAAGAAACAACAAACAGTCAGGAAAAAATGTTTCAGCTTATATTTTTATATTAGAATATATACACTGTGAGTTAAAAAGGTCTCTGCAACAAATGATTTATTGACGTAAATTGAACATTAGAATTATAACAGTGATATTTTCATTTCAATAATACATGACAACTGGTAATACATGATCAAAATAACTGGTCAACAACCAAAAGAAATTTTGGGATTTCAAAATTTAACTTTAATTCTGAAAAACATTTGCCAAATTTATAGAGTATTTTCCCAGTGTTTCAGAATCAGTGTTTAACAAATATAAATGGGAAAACAAGGCATGTATATCTTGCATGCATATATATATATATATATATATATAACATACATACATATAGTACAGTCAATGCAGATTAAAATCAACACAATCAAAAGATAATAACTGAGGTACACGTTCTATTTCAACTTTTACTAAAAAAATTAATCTGATGTGAGTAAAGCAAATACTGAAGTTAGATAATCATACTGACACAGCTAGTGCTTCAGCAGTGACCTCAGCAGGACAGTTAAGAAGGTAATCATCAACAATAAAGGTGGAAAGTGGTTGTTCATATCCTTCTTATATCTGAATGAGCCGAGTTACAAAAAAATAATGAGTCTGGTATACACCCCAGCGTTCCTCGATTTTTACGATTTTATGTGCTTGAGATTTCTGGACATTTAGGACACAGCTTTGATCTAATGTCGTGGTTAGTTATCTGGACCCTATTCTCATATTATTTAATACAACTTTAAGAGTTTTCAGGACCCAACAACATTGAGCTTTTAAGCCTGAACTGTCAAAAATCCAGAGAATTGCAGTTATTTGACATACAATCTGTATACTATCAAATACAACTGCGTTTCTGGGACATAGCCTTGATTAATATCTAGTGGTGACTTGTTTCATCACCATTTCCATATCATTTAATATGGCTATGTGTTTCTGGGACGCAGCCTCGCCATAGTGGCTAATTATTCCAAAACGTAATTTATACATCATATAATACAACTCTGAGCATGTTGGGCTAAACTGAGGCTTAAGTCTGAACTTTTGGTGCATGATAATATATTAGAAGCTAAATTTATTGAATTAAAAAATTTACAGGAATGCGTTTTTGGGAGACATATATGTAGATACATAATATGTAGCAGTTGAGTTATTCTGATACTACATCTATATTACTTTAATACAGCTTTTATATGCTTTTGGGGATGCGGCCTCACTTATGCGTGCTTCCAGTTATGCAGAAACTTAATATATAAATAATATAATGCAATCTCAACGCATTTTGGAACACAGCCTCTGCTAATAAGTATTGGAGAGATATTATAACCAACTATGGGTTTTAGGATGCAGCTAAACAGAGGCAGCTTCAGTCAAACACAGTGACGAATTACTTTGCCACAATATTCACATTATTTACGACGGTTTTATGCGTATTTGCGACGCAGCCTCAGCTAATATATTGTGGAGAGATACCAAGCATTTACATATTACTTAATATGGCTTCAGTCTGGACTAAATAGAGGTTTAAACCTGAACTTTCGGTGATGGAGAACATAATGAGGGTTGGATTTTTATTTTATTTTTTTACACACTAGATCTTTGTAAAAATGCGTTTTTGTGACGCAGCCTCATGATATTCTGTCACAATCTATCTATATTCTAATACATCACAAGCGACGGTCGAAAACATACAGTGTTAATTTTAAACTATTTATCTGCTGTCTAATACAACTGTATGTTTCTGAGGCGCAACTTCAGTCTAACATGGCGACGAATTACTTACAACATTCACATTATTTACTGCTGTTTTATGCGTTTTGGGGACGCAGCCTCGGTTCAACGTTATAGAGCTATTATGACTTAACTAACACGCCTATCTGCGATTTTGGGACGCATAACAAGGCTAGTGAGATAACTTCATACTTTGCAACAAATCACAAGTATTTAATGTCTAAAAATTCTTGGAGGAAGACTCGGTTAGCCAAATCCTGAGAAGGAGTCCCCGGTGATTAAGAAGGACGCACTAAAGGCTAAATGCGGAGCTGCTGGTAAACCTGCTCGCGTGTTAGCTGCGCGGCTAAAGCTAAGCTCTGCGCGACGTTGCACTGCCTGCGCTGGATGATGGACGTCAATAAACGAGATAAATAACAACATAAACTTCGGTACCAGTTAGACGACATGAGGCTTACAAACGGTGGTAAAGCGAAGACAAAACCGCAGAAAGGTTAAAGGATAAGTCTGGAAGAGATTACCTTTTCTTCCATGTTGGGTCTTGCAGTTGGTGCGCCTCGAACACAAGCGCGCAGGCGCAGCCGGGATCTCACGCTAACCGCTGCTGTTGTCTTAGGGCCGTGTCTTCAGCTGCACACTTCCCTTCTACATAGTATGTATAATAGATAGGACGTAAATTAGAATGGAGTATGTAGTACGTAGTGTTCGGGTTTTTCTACGCCTGAGACGATATTCACACGTTATTTTGTAAATATTAAAAAATTGAAGAGAATGAATAAGTGAAATAACTTTAGTTAATCGATTACCTAATAAATTATTATTATTATTATTATTATTATTATTATTATTATTATTATTATTATTATATGTTCACTGGGCCATTCACGAATTGTCCACTTAATTTATATTTTATCTACACTTGCACTACATCATTTTGACATCAAATGCAAAACTCTAAATGAAAAATCTGAGTGATTATTATTATTATTATTATTATTATTAACACAGCTTGCAAATTTTGAATGTAGTCTGAAAATTTGTAAATTGCATATAATTTGTAATAAATCACTATTTCATATTGGGGCATTTTCCAGCAAAATATCCTTAATTATTAGACATTTTCACAAAAGTATATAAAAATGTTTACATAGCTATGAGACTGTTGGTGTATATTGTTGCTTGCATTTTCTTCTAAATAAGTTCATACTATTTGAATAAAACACAGCATGTGTGAAAATATAAGTTTTATTTTCTTGAACAATGTGCATTTTTCATCCTGATATATGTGGGAGGGGAAAACGGGAGCCATCATAGTTTATATATTTTTAATGCAGTCTTGAGAAATAGTCTCTGCGTGTAATTTTCCAATAAATCATTACGTTACATATAATTTTCATATATAAGAGGAAGATGAGCCATTATGACCTCTGCACAAAATTATATACATATTTGTGCAACAATCTTCAGCTACATCTCATCTCTATATTGTTATGAAAATTATATACAGTACTGTGCAAAGGTTTTAGATGCTGTAAACAAAGAATGCTTTCAAAAATGGAAGTGTTAATCATTTATTTTCATTAACTAAACACAATGCAGTGAATGAACAAAAGAGAAATCTAAATCAAATCAATATTTGGTGTGACGACTCTTTGCCTTCAAAGCAGCATCAATTCTTCTAGGTACACTTGCAATATTGTAGTTTTGAAGGAACTCGCTGGTAGTTTGTTCCAAAACATCTTGGAGAATCAACTACAGATCTTCCAGATTTAGGTTTCCTCACATCCTTCTGTCTCTTCATGTAACTCCAGACACACTGGCGGTTGAGATCAAGGCTCTGTGGGGGCCATATACCATCACTTCCAGGACTTGTTCTTCTCACGCTGAAGATAATTTTAATGACTTGTCTGTATGTTTGGGGTCGTTGTCCTGCTGCAGAATAAATCTGGGGCCAACGTATGCCTCCCTGATGGTATATTGCATGATGGATAAGCAGCTGCCTGTATTTCTCAGCATTGAGAACACCATTAATTCTGACCAAATTCTCCAACTCCATTTGCAGAACTGCAGCCCCAAACGTTCAAGGAACCGCCACCATGCTTCACTGTTGCCTGCAGACACTCATTATTGTACCGCCCTCCAGCCCCTTCTCGATGAACAAACTGCCTTCTTGCTACAGCCAACACTTCAAATTTTGACTCATCAGTCCAGAGCACTTGCTGCCATTTTTCTGCACCCCAGTTCCTATGCAAGCCAGGCATACTTGGCCTTTGTTTCCATGTTGAGGTATGGCTTTTTTGGCTGCAGCTCTTCCATGAACATCTGCCACTTCTGGCCAGACTCTCCTGATGCAGTAGATGGTGTACTCTGTCCCACTGGTTTCTGCCAGTTCTGAGCTGATGAAATTGGACATCTTCCATTTCAAAGGCATGTTTCTGATGTGTCTTTCATCTGCTGCATTAAGTTTCTTGGCCGACCACCGCGCTTCACGATCCTCAACGCGTCTCGCTTTTGTAACGCTTCTTCAAAAGAGCTTGAACAGCACATCTTGAACCCCCAGTCTGCTTTGAAATCTTTGTCTGGGAGAGACCTTGCTGATGCAGTATAACTACCTTGTGTCTTGTTGCTGTGCTCAATCTTGCCATGACATGCAAACTGTCTTCACACCCGCATCTTTGGTAACGGAGTTTGGCTGTTCCTCCAGTTTTAAGCCCTCCTACACAGCTGTTTTGTTTCAGCACGACTGTAGCCACCTTTACAAAAGTTACATTGATGATCATTAGCACCTGTTTATATAATTGGCTGATCATACACCTGACTATAATCCTGCCAAAATCGCTGACTTTGTGCAAGGTACCTATAAGAATTGATGCTGGTTTGAAGGCAAAGGTAGTAACATCAAATATTGATCGATTTAGATTTTTCTTTTTGTTTGTTCACTTTGCATTTTGTAAATTGATACAAATAAACAATCATTATTTATATTTCTGAAAGCATTCTTTATTTACAGCATTTTTTCACACCTGCCTAAAACTTTTGCACAGTACTGTATACTGTATATATATATATATACACACACACACAAACATAAATAAGTAATAAAGCAAGTATGATTTGTCTCTTTATAAAGTGAATGGTGATTTTTGTTATATAAATACATTAAGTATTCCTTGCTAACAAATAAATGAACAGTATTTTAGTAGTTTCTCATATCTTGATTCATCACTACTGACCAACAAACAGCAAGCTAGCTCATAAGTGATGATCAGTGCAATATGGATCAGCAGATAAGTGTTAAAGTATTTTTTAACAAGCTATTAAGGGGCTGAAACAGTTCATTAGTGCCTTTAAAGACAGTTTAGGAGCAGGGGTGGGCAATTAATTTTCCTAAGGGGCCACATGACAAATTTGAATTGATAATGAGGGCAGAACCAACAGCCTGTAACTGTGTCCCCCTGCTCAACTGACCTTCGTTTAAAAAACAGACAATTGTCCAGTATAGCTATAAGCTATAAATATGCGGAGCAGGGCTTATATCTACATAATTTTATTTTTGATAGATTCTTGCAATAAACAAAAGAAATACTGAAATATGTACATTTTGCATTTGCCATCTTCAAAATAAAAACAATTAGTTGATTGTGCATAAAGTAATCATTTATGATTAATTTATTTCAATGTTGTCCCCAAACTGGGCTAAAATAGGACGGACAAAGGTAAAAGGGGCCAGGCAATGCCCAGGTTCATTCATAGAAGGTGACTTTTATACCATCAGCACACAGGCAAAGTTAGGCCAGCCAGATATACACTTTTTTCCATTTTTTATATATATATATATATATATATATATATATATATATATATATATATATATATATATATATATATATATATATATATATAAAATATATAAATATATATATATATAAATATAAGATGGAGTGTCTTGAGTTCACACTTTCCATCTTATATATGTTCAACATTTCAAAAAATCAGAAATTCATGAAATTAATGGAAAAGTTGTGCAAATCCATACCTGTTGGTGTATTGTATACATTGTTGCTTTTGTTTTTATTTATAGAGTTCCAGAATAAAAACTGAACAGCACGTGAAAAATATCAGGCTTTATTTTCTTTAACAGTGTGCATTTTTCATATATGTGGGGGAAAAACAGGAGCCGTCACACAGTTCATATCACCTCAGTCGTGATATATAAAATATTTCACACTAGTAGAATATTATTATCTATTTAATTTCTGCATTGTCAACTCAATATATTCACACAAAACCGACAACCCCATTCATATCCTCGCTGCTCATCTTTTTTCATTTCTACTCATTCACCGTTTTCTTACACACTGTCACACACAGCTTTTTTGTGTGATGAAAACACCATAAAACAAAGAGAATACAAACAAGGCTAAAGCTGGCATTTACACGTAGCCTAAAGTTCCAACCAAATAACACTCGGTTTTTCTTCGTGAGAAAGGCTTTAACCGGATGCTTTTTGGGGGCCTTTCTTTCCAATACAGATACTTTGCCTGTCTTAGCCTTAGACAGTAATGCACATTATTAACTGCAGAATAATTAAAATTTCTAAGTGTGTAGCTACGTGCTCCACGGACCTCATTTCGGAAATTAACTCTAGCGTAAGGAAAACATGGTTGAAAATCGAAACGGTCTCCATCCACCGTTTTTATTTAGAAAAGTAATGCTAAAATGTCAACATGCTGGAACACATTTTAGTAAATGTTAATGACAATAAAAATGGAAAGAAATAGTTGAATAGTCGACGAAGCAGCGAAAATATTTTGCTCATGCCAACGACAGCAAGAGACCAGTCAGACATATGCTCTCTACATGAAATGCCCAAATAGGTTTACAAACCAGATAGCCAATTTAATATTCGTATGCAAATGTAAATATTAATTATCAATTATCATGACACTCAAACCCACTGAAATGAACATTAAGGCTGTGTGATTCCAATGAAGCACTGCTGCCATTTTATGGAGTGAGATTAAGGTCAAAAATTATGAGAAAGTGTAGATGGAAGGTAAAAATCTAGCATAACAGACGCAGTATGAGGCGTGAACAAGCACTGAAAGCACTCTCGGTTCACTATCTGAGTACTTATTTCTATTGAGCGCTCGGTTCACTATTAGTGCCGTCGGTTCAGTATTACGGTCCTGGAGATTCTGGAAATACGTCAGAGATTCAAGGCCCGAATAGCTGACTGCAGAAACTGTCGGTCAAAACAGTTTCAGCATGGCAGAACCGAGACAAAATGTTTTATTAACTGTAATTTAAATAATAAATATAACTTATGTCTATATGTTACTATGCATTAGGTACCAGAAGCTCCACACATTCACTATCAACACATAGTAACAGTTTTTCAGTGATATTAAACGTTTAAGCTTACGATGTGTGGCAAATCTATGCACAATAGCAGATATAGGGATATAGTGTTGGTAGACTGCAAGGAAACAGGATAAACATTATTAGCCAATTTTTAGCAATCAGCTATCGTGGCCTTCAATTTTTGATATGTATTTCCTATTTAAATTAGGAAGTGAGCGCTTCTAATAGTGAACGACTAATTTAATAGTGAACTGTTACTAACAGTGAAATTGAAAGCAGCATTTTTAGGTGAACCGAAGTACTGTAATAAAGTAACTCTAACACTTAGCAGCTTTTCTGTGCTCTTGTAGTGTCTGTTTTGCTTTTATTTAATTGTGATCCTGCTTTCATATTTTTAACAGTTATCTCACTCCATCCTTTTCAGTCTGCTAAGGTTATTTTACATCAAGTGATGGAAATAATGATTAAATAAATTTTGCATGCAATTCTACTTTGCCTGTTGTTTGTATAAAAAAACCTATAAAGTGTGTCCTTTTTGCCCTAATAAGTTTTATTTAAATTCCTAATTAAGTCCACAATATTCATATATAATATATTCATATATAAAAGTCTAAAAGAAGTAGACATAGAAAGAAGTGGTGGTGTATTTTAAAAACTATACTAAGTCGTCCGTGAGATAACAGCAGAAAATTTCAGTGTTGATCACAAAAATAGAACACTGTTAAAGTTGCATTTCAACACAAATCTCACTTATCTCCATTTCGTCACATCGGGTTATATGCAACAAACTGATCACCCCTCGTGACGTCAAACCTGCTCAGAAAATAAGAATAAATATGGTTGTACCGAACAGCAGTTATCACTCACTCAAATCTGTAATGTAAACCTACAGTCCAAATATACAGGGAACACAGAGAATGTGTGAAGTCTGATGAACATAATGAGGAAACAATTTAGACCCCGCCAGAAAACTCACAAAAATCGCCAAATCTAATTATGAAATAAAGAGCGCCAAAGCAGTCATAGCGAGAAAAAATGTCAACAATATGTTATATGAGTTTATTGCAGTAAATGATAGATTATGTACTGAGGTTTTCGGATGTAATGTTTGAAATGTAATTTCTAACAGGATACATAGCGAAATTGTGATTTTATTCACCTTACGCTTCCATTTTCCACCGAAAATGAGGTTGGCTTCAGAAACATTGTTTTTCTAACGTCTTGGGATTACTGTGCAAAAACAACTGGTGATTTGGGTGTTATTCGGTTAGAACTACTGTTCTATCATTATAAAGTGCATACAGACATTAAGATCAATGTGTATCCATGCAGTCACGCCAGGTAAAGACGAGTAGAAAAAATTGCGAATTTTAGCCGGTGTCGCTTTCTGTGTGTGTTGCTTTGTGTCACTGTGTACACATCAGAAACAGTGCTTTTGTTTTCAGTAGATGAACGTTTCTGTCAATCTAACTGTGTGTTATTTCATCGACATTTTATGCTTGGTATCTTCTCAAAAAAAAAAAAAAAGACTTCGACGTTAACTCTGAGGTAATTTTTTTTCCATCTCTCATGGCGGCGCCAATAAGCAAGGAACAGAAGGTACGAGTGTTTAAACATGTTGCGTTGATATGCATGCGTTTTTTCGCTTGCTTTTACGTCATAATAAATAGAGCCATTTTCCCAAAAAGTATCAGAATTTTTTCCAATGTGTCATATATCACCTGAAACGAGAATGTAAGCTTTAATTTGGTGCATCTGACACAAGGGTAATTTGCGGTTCAAAGACGGATCAGTGTTGAAAATGTTTTAGTATTGAAATTTTCTCAAAACCTGTTTTTCTGAGCCTGTAATTTGCCAAATCTTTTGACATGGCCTTTTATCGTCAGTATTAAAGATATCAAGGTGAAATTTTCAGAAAATGTTATTTAAATTATGTAGAATTATTTTTATGTAAAACAGAGAGTTGCCAAAAATGACTTTAGCTGCTTAATATAGGTAGGCCACATTTATGTTACAAAAAAAACCCAACCTGCTCTGAAACAACACAAATACAGAAGCATAAACTGAACTGTGGCTCAAAAATTATATTTGATCCGAACTGTGGACCTGGAAATCTATTACACCCCTAATGCATATCTCTCGAAATTTACCATTATTTTTGGAAAATGAGAGCTGTAACTCACGCTTCCACTCTTCAATATCGAGCTCTCGACTCTCAAAACTCTGGTCGAGGGTTCTGCCTCCCGTTCATCATCAGCCGACATTGGGCTAAGTACGTGGGGCGAGCTTGCTGTCATATACGCTTGTCTGTATCCAAAACTAGCATCTTCCACAGTCCACAGCTGTAACAGCACAAACACACCTCAAATTTCTCATTCCCACATTTGAACTGCACACCAGTTAAAACTCACCGTGAGAAAGCCCAGTTTTATAGTGGCACACATTTGTTTAAATTATATGCATTTCAAAAAGGCACAGACAAAATGAAAATTAACTATTTGATTAATATGCATGCATGGCAGAAAAAAATATGAAAAAAATATTAGTTTGCTCATGCACTATATATACATGTTCATTTATTCATTATCCGAACCATGGACAAAAAATCTGAATTTAAACATTTGTTTATGAACATTATGCATGCACATTGCATGGAAAAAAATATTTGTAAAATTTGTTTATGATATTATACTATACTGCAGAGACAAAATATGACAATTAACCCCTTGTTTATGGGAACATTATGCATGCTCGTTGCATGGACAAAAATTATTACTAACCATTTATACTCATGATGTATGCATAGCAGAGGTTGTACATAATTTATTTGTATACATTATATAAAATATGAGAATTAACCATTTATGAACAATATGCATAAACATTGTATGGAAAAACATACTATTAAAATTTGTTTATGCATAATATCCAGGAGCAGAAATATGAGAATTAATGACTTGTTCGTGCCCATTATGTGTGCATGCTGCATGGATAAAAACGCAAATTAATCACTTCTGTTGCATGGACACAAAAATAAGAATTTATCCACTTATACAAGTATAGAAAGGAACAAATACAAGAATGAACTATTTGTTCATGTGCATTATATTGCAGGAGCAAAATATTTAATTGACCTATTGTTTCTAAAGGTGAAAAATGACAATAAGCATGCATCTTGCATGGACAAAAATAGCTAGATTAACTTTTACAGATGCTCACTAGTGGATTTCTACCCAGTGATTGGCTCCAATAAAAAATATCACTAAAATTCCTTTTAGGCATCTGTGGCAGGAATGGATGTAATTCCTGCCTGTAGTGGAAAAAAAACAAGTGCTTTTGTAAATCGTTTAACACTTAGAGGACTGGCATGTAACCAGATTATTTACACAGGGACAATCCTGTTTAAGGCATTTACGTCTTCCAGTAAGATTTTCTAAACTGAACTGACCGCGAGACAAACGCAAAGTAATCCCACAGAGGTGTGAAAAGTCCAGGCTGAGAAAGTAAAAATCCCTGTCAGGTTTTCCTCAATAAAAACACCCTCAATAAAACATGCATAAGATCAAAAAGTTGATTTTAAGGTACAAACGTGGGTGAATATTAATGAAAACTAATTGGCACTTTAGGGTGAATGTAGGTCTATTTTAATATTCTCTGTAGGTACGAGTGAATGATTATTTGCTCATCAGAACACAGCACAAGCACACAGTGCACCACAACCAAATGTGACCTCTACATTTGACCAATCCGTGAAGAAGCAGTGGACAGCTGACATAAGCAGAACCTGGGGAGCAGCGCTTGGGGACGGTACCGTACTCATGAGTACCTCATTGGTACCTTTACTGGTCCAAAAGGTTCTCATGAAGTGATCTCTGCAGTTAACCCATCCCACGAAGGAGCAGTAGGCAACTTTTTAGAGCAGTGCTTAGGGACAGCACCATACTCATGAGTACCTCAGTGGTACCTTTTATTGTCCGGAACCTGAACCCGCGACCTTCACCTGATCACGGGTACAAAACTCCCTAACCATTTCCACACATCATCAACTGCACCCTATGTGTTATTGGAGTTAATGTTGACACACCCTCTTGTGGCCAATAGGGAATGACAACATTAACATGGCACCACCTAGTGGACAAAAGCGAAACTTAACCTGAAATGATGACTACAGCTGGTTTGGCTTGACGCAGAATTATAATAGCATAAATATTCCTCCATAAGCTGAACATTTTTAAGGCATGAGCAGTGTCTCTATTAGAAAAATTAGGGTAACGACGCCACCAATCCGATAGCTGGATCAGGCATCAGTGGCACTGGGACAATCTATGGAGCCAATCTGTAAATGTGTGCATGTTCAAGTGGTTCTGTATGGAAGTAAGTATTGGTGGTAAAGCTTGGTTTTATTTGTCTAAATGATTCTACTAATTTAATTTCAAGAGTATTGATATGATTAAATATAGAAATTGGGAAGTAAATCAGCAACACAACACACACCCCTGCAAGCATATCACACTATTAACACCACCAGCTACCACTCACACCTGTTCCTGATAGTTTGAGCTCCGCAGGATTAGGGACAGTTGCTAAATTGAACAACTGTGTTTAAAGAATTTTAAAGGAGCAGAAGTTTAGCAGAGAAAATGTGAGTAAAAGAAGAAATCTTAGTGAGTGGGGAAGGAGTTTTCACTTTCTGAACCTAGACTTTTTTCCTCCTCAGACATTATCTCTTTTAAGATACTGTATATTTCTTTTAAATCAATGCAACTTAAAACAGCACATGTTATTGATGAAGGGCTTTTCTTTTCATTTATAATAAAGTGTTATTATTTAACACACTGCATAAAAGAAGGTTTCACCATAACATTTAAGAGAATCTGTGTGAGATTATTTCAGCGCTAGCCTTGATTCGGGCCAAGCCTTGTTAGTACGCAGCACTACACAACTAAAGCAACACAAACACCACAAATCATTAGACACACATCCCAAAAGGGCTCAGATTCAGAGCAAGATCAGTCACAGCAAGAAAAAGTGAAAATACATCCTCCATTTTCACATTTCAGCTCATTTTTAATCCAGTGTACTGCAGAAGAACAGGGGCTGATTGAACGATTGAGGCAGAATTTAATTTAAAATAAATATTGATGACTAGTTGCAGTTTTGCTTGAATTGTTTTAAGAAGAAATTAAGTGGGTTTTTTCAGCGTCCCGGAGGAGTTAAGCAGCTTGGGTTGGGATTGAAAATATCTTCAATTTAAAAAGAGTAAACAGTTCGAAAGTTTGCTGACCACAGACTCAATTTAACACTTAAAACTGCTAGTTCACCTGAAATATACTAATTCAGACTAGATAATCCTACCCTTACATTACAATTAAAAAAAAGAACAGAACTGCTCTTTGAATTCAGGGCTGACTGTTCTTTTAAGAGAAATCACGCCTGCACTGATATGTGCATCTCTCTCTCTCTCTCTCTCTCTATATATATATATATAATTTTAATTAGACCTGAAATGATCTTTTGACATAAAAAAAATTCTTTTAAAAAGGAATGAGGTCTGAAAACAGGTGTGAATTAATCTTCTGACAGTTAATCAGGCATGAACTGATCTTTTGAAAGAAATCGTGCCTGAACAGCTCTTTGAAAAAGAAATCAGACCTAAAGCAAACCCCTGGGGAGCTGGCTGTTGTGCGGATGGGCTGCAGGATTTCACCTCATGGCCTGCATCCTGCTGCCAGTGAGGCAGGAGGAGTTCCTGTCAGCCGCATTATCTGCTGCAGCTGGTTTATATCTACAAAACGTAGGGTCAAGGGCTGACAGCAGACACGCTTGCAGATTAATTACAAATCACCAGCTGTAGCTCCTCACCTATTTCTGATCAAGGGGAGGAAGAGAGAGAGGAAAGACACAGCAAAAGCGGCAGAGGTATGGCATGCAAAGTATGGACATGACACCAGAGAGAAAAATGCTTTAGATAAGAAAAACATCACACACACACAGTCAGTCCCATAGAAACCACAATGAGCCCCCAGCAAAGCTGAGGCCAAAAAATTGGTTAATTTTCTTCAAAACCAACCAGATTAAAAACAGATCTAAAATTAGTCTTGCACTTTTAAAAACAAACTGTACATTAGCCTCTTTAAATTTCTCAGACTTGCAGTTTCTTAGGACAAAAACATGAATGATATATATTTATACATTTTAAATTGCAATTTTAGCAACCAGTTCATTAGGGTTATAGGCCTGATTTTTACAAATAATTCATTTGATTGTTGTATCGACCAGAACTAGTTACATACTAGCCTGGCAACTTTTGGTAGGAAAAATAGAGAAGGCTGTGGGCAGCAGCAATATGCACAACACACACACTGGATTATTATGCAACGGCGTGAAAGCGCTCAAAGGAAGAGGCAGATTGTCAAGGGCTAAAAACGATTCAAGGTGCAGTTAAAGACGGCGCCAGGCACAGCAATTCAGACCTCTTAAGTACAAATGCAAAAAGAAATCTGTTTATCAGTTATTCATTTGTTACATTCCAAAACCCCCAAACCTTTTATTTTTCTACATTTTCAATAGTTATTTCCAAACTTAAATCTTCAGCAGAGGTTGTCAATGGTCACAAACAGCATTATTTTCTTTTATCGTGCTACTTGCATCAGATTAAAAGCCGTTATGGAATATGCATGCACATTTTCCGTTTGTTCCTTTTACAAAATGGGAAATCGGGAAACAACTTTCATTAGTTTTTCATTGATTTTATGAATGAAATCAGACCCGAACTGATCTTTTGAAAAGAAATCAAGTCTGAACTGACCATTAGAAAAGAAAGCACACCTGAACTCATCTTTGGAAAAAAAAGCAGGACTGAAAGGATTTTTAGAAAGCAGAACTGAACTAGTCTTAGCAGAGAAAGCAGACTGGAACTTCTGCAAAGCACGATGAACTGGGATCTTTGGAAACAATGTTTGAATAGAAAGCATGCCTGAACTGGATCATTTAACGAAGAAAAAATGAGTCTTCAAATGGTCATTACAGGTGCTATGACTGAACTAATCTTTTGAAGTTTTTTGTTTTTATGTGAAAAACAAATGAATGAAAGATACACGGATTAAAACATCCCTTGAAGATGAAGACTCACAGAATCGGAGGACATTTTCATCAGCAGCTCAGGTCCCGGCGTTCCCACAAGCATCATTATCGTCAGTTTTGAAGCTGGTCAATGCTCACTCATCGTACAAAGGAAAACGGAGAGAGGCGACCTCCACAACCTGTTAAAAACTGCACTCCTGCGACCTCATATTTTCCACCGCTCAGCTGTCAGCTTTCCTAAGACATGATTTTACGGGTTTTGCCTGAAGCTGCACAACGTTAAACTGAGATGTTAGTGTTTTTGTAAGAGTTTTTGCCGCTGGGTGAGTGGAGAAATCCCATTTCACAAAAAAATAAGGGTTTTTTACACATTTTCCTGAAGTCGCTCCAAAATACGGCATCAAATTCCTGTGGAAGTAATTATAGGCATATATGCTGAGTCAAATAAAGTCATCAAGAGACCATCACTTCAGCAAATGATGACTGATTTGTAGAATTAAATTTGCAACGGTTACTGGTAATGTTCCACAACCTAAACTTGCAGTCACAATATTCGTAAAAACCTCAAAATTAGTTTAACATTAACTTGTTTTGGCTTAATTAAGATTGTTAAAAAATCTATCTGAAACATTTCTTTTTGTATTCTGCACTTACTAATTTATTAATATTATTATTATTATTAATTTAAAAACATACTGCTTTTTATTACTATTTTGAAAAAAAAAACAGATAACTTTGTAACTGGTGTAAATTACACCCTTTAAGATGTATATAATATAAAAAAATATTTATGCCTTAAAAATTTTGAAAATCAGTCAACACTTGTCAAAGTTAGACAAAGTTAGAGAAACTCCTTTAATGCAATTTAAAACAAAGTAGAAGTTATTAATATGAAGACCTAAAGCCATCTGAAATAGAGAACCATCATTAATGTAAACGTCTTCAAGCATCCTGTTAAACAGAAAGGGGGTGGCCATGCCTCCCGCTGAAAGCAAATAAAATCAGTGTGTTAAAAACTAAATATTGAGATTTTACAGTGCTTCTTGTCCGGATCCACATTTGGTTCGCTGCAGTACCTGCTGGCCATAAATGCAGAAAATCCAGGGAGACTCGGGGAAGGTAAAAATAGAGACAGCTTTATACTTTCAGCTCGGAGCAGGAAAAAACCAACAAGGCCAGGAATGTGAGACAGGTGTGTTCTACATAGTGCCCAGCTCAACAAGTCAGGGGTTTAGAGGAATGTAAATACTTCTGCATCTAATTCCGCGCAGCACTGTGACGGAATTGAGACTCGTTAATCATGAGGTTGAAGAGAGAGGAAGAGTAAGACGAGTGCAGAGGAACAGAAGTGGACTGGGGACCAGAGCGAGGCTCGGCATTCCTTCCAATGCCGATCGACATGAAGTGTATGTGTGTGTGTGTGTGTAGATATATATATATATATATATATATATATATATATATATATATATATATATATATATATATATGTGTGTGTGTGTATATATATATATATATATATATATATATATATATATATATATATATATACTGTATATATATATATATACACTGTATATCAGTATTCTTCACCAAAAATCTAAGCAAAAGGTCTGGAAACATCATAACTAATTATTTTGTGGATATATATATATATATATTCTTACTAAACCTCTAGGCAAAGATTACAAAAGCTGCGTGTGGTTAGTAAAACAGAAACACTCTGGCCAGGATTTAAACCATAACCTTTCTTTTGTGGCTACAGGTCCGTGGTCCGTATGTAACAGCTTTCTTTAAATACATGTTAGTAACCTCTGCTGTATATATTGAAAAGAGAGAGTGCTGTCACTCATGCACTAAATACACTACATAATTTGCAATACCCACTTTTGATGTCTTCGGGTCAAAATAAACCCATATTCCACTCATATAGATCATTGACTATAATATTGCCTGATATATATATATATATATATATATATATATATATATATATATATATATATATATATATATATATATATACATCAGACCAGATACAATACATGAGATTATATAGGGGGTGTGACAAGACCTACCATATATAGGGCTGGAACGTTTAGTCAACGTAATAAACAACGACAATTAGGAAAATTTAAGGACAATGTATAGTATATATATATATATATATATATATATATATATATATATATATATATATATGTACACACACACACACAATATATACTGTACATTTGTCAACAAATTTTCCTAATTGTCGTTGTTTATTACGTTGACTAAACGTTGCAGCCCTTTATATACACACATCCCTATCTCTTACAGGGAGACTGTCCCAGCAAGTAGGAGAGTTGGAAGTCACTTTGCTAAATACTGTAAATGTAATGAGTGAAGGATACGGTCAGTTCCAGGAAACAGCGTTCTTCCTGTCAGAAGCTCGGCCATAATGCAGCCCACAGACCAAATGTCCACTGCAATACACAGTCACACAACAATATATTCAACACTCCAATATAAGCACAGCATTATAATCATCGCAGGTCTGTTTATGATCTACTGGTGCATTATGTGGTTACAAAACTAAAGGTCGCAAATTCAAGTCTAATGGTGTATCTAATTAGGAGTGTGCAAAAAAAATCTAATCACCTCAAATCACGATTCTTTCTCTGGCGATTCAAAATTAATTCATGCATAAAAAAAAAAAAAAAAAAAAAAAAAATCATAACCCTAACTCTAAACTACACTTGATTCAGTGTGAATTTTGTTGATCTGCCAGAGTCAAAAGGGAAAGTATCTCAAAACAGCAATCATCTATATATATTGAATCGTGAATCGATATCGAATCAAATTGTGAGATTATTTGAGTCGCGGACACCTATATCTAATTGTGAAGCAGTTGGTAGTGTAACGTTTAAGGAGTTGGCCCTGTGATCGGAAGGCTGCCAGTTCGAATCCTTGACCAGTAAAGGTACCACTGAGGTACTGATGAGCAAGGTACCGTCCTCAAGCACTGCTCCCTGGGCGATGCCAAAAAGACCAAAGCCAAATGTGAGCTCTGCATTTGACTCATCCATGAAGGAGCAGTGGGCCGCTTTTTGGCATCTACTTGGGGACGGTACCTTGCTCATGAGCACCTTTACTAAGGGTGGGCCGATTCTCAGCCAAGTCGATTATTGTGGGCTGATAATAGGCATTATGCCAATTATGGCATCAGTGTTTAATTTTGCGCTACTGTGGCTCCACTGCCGTCTCGCTGCTTCATTTAATGTCCCGCCCACAACAGTCTCTGATTGGCTGTGTCACACAAGATCTAGGTTAAGTGGAAAGCACGCTGAGCAGCTTTGCTTTCTTCAACACAACCTGCTGCTGCTTAATTTGCAATACTAAAAAGTTTAAGTTTCAAATTTAAGATTCAGAGTTTTATAAAGTTAAAATGTTTATTTAATAATATTTAAAGTTGAATTAAAATCTTATAAAAAGTTCCATATTTATAAACAAAGTTATTTAGGTAAAGTTTTGTGTTGGTGTTTGTAAAGTTCAAAATTCCAAATATTGGTTTTCAGCCCTGAAAAACCAATACTGGACGACATCTATGCTTTACTAGAACCTTCACTGGTCACACGATTCGATTCAATTAGGATTATCGTGTCAACGATTTGATTCAATAGGACATCTTGATGCATCCCAGCAATTATTTTTTATGTCACGTTGCACACAGATTGGGCACAGACTGCAGATCGGGTAGCTACAGTTAATACCAGGATGTTCTTTTTAACTAGAATTTTTATGCTGCAGACAGAAAATTGTCAAGCAATGATGCCATTATGATATAATCCAGGGGTTTTCAACTGGTTTTGTGCCAGGGACCCCGGCTCAGATTAAGCAGTAGAAAGAAATTAGGTATTTGCTATAAAGATATTAGATATTATTAGATAATTTATTATTCATAAAGATGCTCCAATAACATGGAAGAGTTCTGAAAAATAAATAAATAATTTTTTAAAAAGTAATTTCAGTAGTGAAACTGGACTGCATGTCACAGACCACCTGCATTACCAACGCACACCACCAGGCGGCAGCAAACCAGCAGTTGAACCCCCAGTATAATCAATTATTGTCTGCCACTGCATCAATGCAGAATCGTGACCGTCTGCATCGCGATGCGTCAATTATGTGATTAATTTCAACATCCCTAACCTTTACTGGTCTAGAACTTGAACCAGCAACCCTCCGTTCACAGGGTCAAGTCCCCTCAAGACCCGTTACACTACTAACTGCCCAAGTTTCTGGTAAACATTTCCATCTTCTCCACCAACAGAAGATAAAACCTCATGTTTTATAGTCATGTGATTCTTTAAAGCATAATTAACACTTCTACACACATCACTCTCTAGAATAGTGTCTTGACTGGACAGAACCAAACCCCAAATCCAAACTGTTTTCTAACCTCAAACTAAGTGGTCAGTAGATCTCTGAGTGAGACTTGCTTTGTGTTTGACTGCACGTGCTCTACCTGTCATGTTGTAGTGCATCCAGTTGAGCATGATTTCAGGAGCGCGGTACCACCTGGTGGCCACATACCCCGTCATCTCGTCATCCGTGTGTCGCGCCAAACCGAAATCCAGGATCTAAAAAACACCACACTTCCAAAATCAGAGGAATTCCTACATTCCCACGTTTTTTTTCCCCCAAACATCAAATGTGCTATAACGGCAGGCTATTTCTGCCTAATGATTCAATAATGATAGATATTAAAATCAAGAGCCAAGTATAATCTTTTTTCTTATTTTTGTTATATATCTTAATTTTACACACGTTTTTACCAGTTTTCTGTTTATTTTTATGAATAGCTATACTGTGCATGAAAATATCAAAATGTCAATAATCTATTTAGGGCTGCAACAACTAATTGATTAAATCAATTAAAATCTATCATTAAGATAGTTGGCAACTTATTCAATAATGGATTAGTTGGGTCTATGTTATTATACACATACGTACAGTGGCTACTCCCTAACGTGGGGGCAGTAAGCTAAGCAAAGCCGCAGTGGCAGTAAAGCACCATTAAGCTGGATGCCGACCGCCATAAAAGTAGAATAAGAAGGAAACGAGAACCAGCGCCGTGTCTTGCCATCACAAAAGCTGAAGTAACTGCGTAGAAATTGTAGTGTGTACAAACACTTTTGATTGGTAAGTGTATGCAAATTAACATTTGGAAAAAGACAACAGAGCAAACCTTAAACCAGCTTCTTTATCAACCAGGAACGTCTGTAAATTTAGATTATTTATGACAGCGGTACATTTCAGCAAACACTCCACAATAATACAAAATAAACGTAATAACTTCTCTCACCTTAAGTTCACAGTCTTCATTCACAGCCAAATTACTGGGCTTCAAGTCCTAAAACATATGAAACAATACAATGAAAATCCCATTATTTTGTTTCTCGCAGCTCAATTTTGCCGACACTCAGGTGGTTCTACTATTTCCACTTCCAGTGTGCCAAATGCAAAGACCTGATGATATTTTTAGTGTGGATTAAACTAAACAGTTATACAGTTGCAGATGAAGGATCTGAGTGACCACTCACCCTGTGGATGATGTCTGCTGAATGGATGTACTGTAAAATCAGAGAGACAGAAAACCGTGTAAATGCAAAGGTCAACATTTCTGTTAAATCTTAATGAGTCTCATTCCCCTGAAGTTTATTCTTCATTTTTAAAATGATGAATCCCATCGTCCTTGTAAACTAAAAGCCCATGACAGCTGTAGTTAATTTGGATATCTAAACACCCCCACAAGACTGCAGACTCGTGCACACAAAACACACAGCAACTGAAATTCTAAGTTTACAGAAAATGCCTAAACTTTACTAAGACTTCAAAGCACCGTACACCAAAGGACAAAACACTTTAGCAGCTCTGAAATAGACAAAGAGTTATTGCAAGGTTTTTATTTTAAGAGAATGTTTTGTTGTACAGTAAAAAATAATTATGAGCAATAAACTATATTATACAGCTGTGGAACTGAAGAAAACCCAATGAGCTAATGATTTGCACAATTGCAATTCACAAAATTACACAACTGTGTTTAAACAAATATTTTTTGAGATGTTATTTTAATAATAAATAATGTATCATATACATATGGGTGTGTAATTATTACACTGTTTTAGTTAGGAAAACAGTATTTAAGTCAAGCATTTCCTTAAGCAAACAGAATAATCCCAGTCTCCTCCTCACAGAGAAATACACAACTTATTCATGAACTTTTCGAGCCTGACGAACCCAATTTGTGATGGTTATTAATAACTCAGAGTCTCTTTCACTACAGAAATCACACGCATACCTTCAGAATCACAAGAAATTGAACTTAATGGACATAATGCACTGTTTTGTTAGTGTGTGTGTGTCTCTTACAGGGAAGTCCAACATTCACTAAGCATTCCAGTTCAGTCAAATAATCCCCTTTATAACAGACAAACCGTATATTTTAGCTGATAAACAACAAAAACAACAAAATATGTGGATCGGCTCATTCCTGATCGGATCGATACTCGGGAACGGGTATCGGCAGCGGTATTGGATCAGTGCAGAGTCTTGGTGAAAACTGTAAGTAGGTTTTAAGAACAAATTTCTTCCCAAGAGCGGCTGGTAAACAAGCCCCATTGTTATTGAGAAAGGAAAACTGAAGGTTATGCTCATTGTTTGTATGCAAATTGAATTATTTGAATAATATTTTATATGAACTGGTTTTTTATCACTACATTGTATCTGTGGTTTCACCTTGAGTCCTCGGAGGATCTGATAGATGAGGAACTGCACATGGTCGTCAGTCAGCTTCTGACACTTCACGATGTTATTGAGGTCTGCGCCCATCAGGTGAGTCACCAAATACCTGCCAAATCACAGCAGAGCAAGAGCCTTTATCACTTTTCATCTGGCACACAGGAATAACGCTGACAATTTAATTAAAATTATTAGAAACCGACATTCCAAAGCCCCGACTGTAATATTAACTTGCCCATGACTATCATTTCCAAAGTTACAACAAAGTAAACATTTCTACAGGCGCAGGTCACATCAGAAATATGCTGATTTCAAGAGTGTCAGCATTTACACATCAAACTACGACAAATCTGAGTAGTACAGGAGGTCCGGAACACAACAACATAAGACAAGTAAGATCTTAAGTTCCCGCAGGGGTGTAAGGGTTCATTTTGATTTTTAAAAAAGGAACATTCATGTGTTTTTTCTGTTTTTTAAAAAGAATTTATCTGATCACTTGATTAAATTACAAAAAGAATCGATAGCTGCAGCTTTAATGTAGTTAGCTACTTTTTCCTCTGTAGCGTGTAGTGTAGTAACTACTACATTAAAACAGGAGCTTGGCTGGAGAAAAGCCGTGGTTTAAATGTAGCTTCCCCCGACGCAATATCATGCTGCAAAACCATGACTCTGCAGCTGATATCACTGCCATTAACTCACACACTCAGAGAACTACAAACCTCCTCCCGAAACCAACACCGTCTGCGCCGACATAATTACAACATGACACACAGTGTAACACAAACCCGGCCAATTGCCTTCTAGTAACCCTGAGCATTGTTTCCACTGTTTACGGATGAGAAGCCATCGGTGTCAAGAGCGTGACCGCTTGGACGCAAAACAGGCAGGGCAACTGAAGCCAGGGCTGGACAATTCATCAAAAAATGAATGAAACTTACTTTCAATACCTCTAATCAACAATATTTTGCCCATTTTATTTTCAAAATTTCCCCAGTGTGTGTTTTATGTAATGTGCCCTTAAAAACATACCAGAGTGTGTTGTCATGTGACTCCGTCTGCCACAACATCTGTGTGTTTACTTCAATTACTTTAAAATTACAAAGATATGCACTCTTTCGGGGCGGCATGGTGGCGCAGTGCTTAGCGCTGCCATCTCACAGCAAGAAAGTCCCAGGTCCGCCGTAGGTCCTTTCTCTCCTCTCCCCGTGTTCACATGGGTTTTCTCTGGATGTTTCAGTTTCTACCACAGTCCAAAAGCACGCAATATAAGTGATTGTGTGTGTGATTGTGGGAGTGTGTGCGCCCTGCAGTGTGTTGGTGCCTGCGCAGGGTTGTTACCCGCCTTGCGGCCGTAAATTCACTGGATAGGCTCTGCTCCCCGACCGCAGTTGCGATTAAGCGGTTCGGATAATGAATGAATGAATGCACTCTTTCATTAGATAAACCATAGCAGCTTTAGCGATTGAACACTTTTCCAGTACAACAGGACAAAAACATACTAAAATAATTGTTCATCAAGTGTAATAAAAGTAAATTAAAGTTGTGCGATAAGACCAAAAACCTCATATTCCGATATGTCATTTCATATCCTAATAACGAGATGCATCACAATATAGTACATTTTCTGTAAATTCAGTGGAGTCTGTGTGCCCTCCACTCGTATGGTGTCTGCTCATACTGGATGCTAAAGGCGCCACAATTCACCTGTATTTTCACGCATTGGACCCCCTTTGCAAAAATCGAACTGCGTCAGACTGGGTAAACAAATTTCCAGCGAACGCTCTAGCTGTTTCCCGCCAACAGGAGGCCGCATAACATGCAGAGCTTCTTCACAATTTCGTGGTTGACAGTACCAAAAATTTTGCGGAGGAGTTTATCCACAACTATTAAGGTAAGTTGTCTGTAGCGTTATTCGAATCTAGTTGTCTGTACTCAAACGTAGGGGTCTAAGCTGTGTCATGTTTTGTGATGATAAGCTAACCATAGAAGATATATAGAAATCGTCAGAAATGTGGTCTCTGTGTGAAATGATCATATTTTTTTATGTGAAGACTATAATACAATTAATGTAATTTGCCAATTAGTCAATAGCAAGCTAACATTAGTACTGGGCAGCATCATTACATGATTATTAACAAATAAAAGGACTTTAGTTTTACAGTACGTCTGATGCTGACTGAATCTTTTAAGGTTAACTTTCTGCCAAGTTTGTAGAATGTGTAGCGTCTCAACACTCGTTAAAAACAAGTTGTCACAGGCATCAGTTAGCATGTTTTGATTCAGTTTTTTCTGCACCCCTATCCCTAACCTTTTATCAACTGCCCCAATTTCGTCATCCGATATATTTTATCATAACACACTGCCCTAATGTAAATTGTTCAATTAATCATGATATTTTACAAATAATCAATAAAAACCCCAAGCCCTAGGGCCCTATGATTTCTGCGATGCGGAAAACGCGGAATTCAACAAATAAAATGGAATTCGTTGTAAAACGCGGAACATCATATATTTCGGTGATATCGGTGTGTGGGCAAAGCAAAGCAAAGGTTTCTAATCAATTTTGGCCGCTGCAGCCCCCTTTACGTGTTACCTGTTGAGGCGGGACTCAGGTTTCCACACACAGAAAGGCACAGACACAGAGAGGGAAAAAGTCAACAGTCAGCTGTGGCAAAGAGGCTCGCTGAAACACCGAAGTCCTCAAAAAAAAATTATGGAACGCGAGTGTTAGTGATAAGTTTAGAGCAGAACAATAACAATATCCAACGATTTTTATGAATCGGGAGAACAACTCTTTTGTACGTTTTGCCAGCACACAATAGACTGCACCCGCAAAAACACGGGACGACCACTTACAGTGAAAAACTCACATCGGAAACGTTTCGTTTTGCACGAAAAAATGAAATGTTTTTTGTTGTTTACAAGTAAATGTTTTACCAAAGCAGAAAATGTTTTGCTGAACCCCAGCACTTTGTTGAAGTTGAATAACAGTCATTGAACAACAGATTTTTTTTTCCTACTGCGTTGTTCTTTTTTTTTTCCATCCACTCCATAATTAAGACACTTTTTAGGTGAATGAATATGACAACGTAAAACACGGAATTCAGAAGAATAAAAATGGAAAAATCGGAATCCAGGAAAAAATTAAAATGGAATTTAGGAAAAAACAAAACTGATTTCATTGGGCCCTACAGCCCTATCCAAAGCAATACTAAGACATTTACTATGCATCCTTCAAGCATTCAAAAATCATCTAATACTCGCAGCTCACACACAAACACATGATTATTATTCACTCCCGGTTCAGGTGCTGGGAAGTGAGGTATTAATAGAAAGGAATCTAGTTTTACGTGCAGCTCCAGGTTCCCCTCTCTGTCCCGGACCACTCTAAGCTTTACCCCGACAGCAGACGAGCGAGTATATTTTTGACATCGACAAACACCACCGCGAGAACAACAGTAACCTCCGCAACCCGCCCCCCGCAACCTCCAAACTCCTCTCCCCCCAAGTAACACAGATGGCAGGAGTCCAGCTGGCAAGCTCACGCTCTCTCCAATCCAACAGCCTGTAAAGCTGGGTCTTTAGAGTGTTACGGCACTGTTCGGCCACCTTTCCACTAGCTGAGCAGGACGGGACACGTCCTACAGAACACACGTAAACAACTGGGGTGTAACACTTCTCCAAAGTCATGGTTGGAATAAAGGGGAAAAAAGGAGGAAAAATATCAATCAAATACATAAATAAAACATTATGACACAAGATACATGTACATTTTCTTGTTATTTTTATTACTTACTAGTAGGGATGAGTATGGTTAAGATTTTAATGGTACTACTACTCTTACAGTTCTGCTTATCGGTCCGGTACATTAACAGCGTTCTTATGGGAACTTGTTGAAGCAAAAATCAAATAAGTAACAATTACTGTATTATTGCTTTATTTAACAAAACGTCGACACAGTAAGCTGATAAATGCTACTCTCACAGGGGAGTTACAATTAGAGCTGCAACTATCAATTCTTTTTGTAACTGAGTATTCTATCGATTTTTGATTAATCCAGTAATCAGATGAATTCTTTTTTTAAAAAACTGAAAAAAAGACAAGTCTGAAAATGTACAACCAAATGCCTTTTATTCCTAAATGTTCATTTTCAAAAATCTAAATGAACCCTTATACCCCTGAAAGAATTTAGGGTGTTTTTCTACCTTTGTTTTAGGCTTATTCTAGTGTGTGTGTGTGTGTGTGTGTGTGTGTGTGTGTGTGTGTAGGAGTTAGCAACACACGCTTTATTTTGTTGTGTTCAGGACGTCCTGCACTACTCAGATTTGTCATAGTTTGACGTGTAAATGCTGACACTGTTGTGAAATCAGCACATTTCTGATGAAAACTGACTTGTGCCTGCAGAAATGTTTAGTTGTTGTAGCTTTATGGAGTATAAAAGTGCTGAGGCTGTGGATATAACCATTAGAAAATATTGTCTCTTGCAGCGTTTTTATTATCCGTTCTATGGCTTAACATTCTGTGGCAGAAACACTTCTTTATCCATTTGGTGCACATCAGAACATAGATTTTTTTATTTTATTTTATGAATAACAAACGCTTTTGGCCTTTCTGGGGGAGAACTACATTTCCTACAACCTTCCACGCGCCACTCAGAGCTGCGTCACAATAAGGCAACGCATGCGCGTTCCGGAATAAAGGCTGAAAATCTCAATGTTTGCTGGGAACTGAAGTATTTCTTCATTTTCAATTGAGAAGAATTTTTTTTTCCACTTTCATAATGTTAGAGAGTAATCTATAAGAAAGAAAAACTATACAAATGTATTTGTTATAAAATATATATATTCTATAATCTGATGAAATTGAAAAAAATCTGATCAATAGAAAATGAACAAATTCTGCGCTCACAAACAGTGCTTGTGTTTACATCGCGAAAATGTCATTTATGCGTTTTTATGCATTTACTTCTGGTTTTGTGTATGGAACATCTCACAAATACTTTTACATACAGAGGGGTCAGGTCTTGCTTTGATCGCGGAACTGTGCGCCACTAATAAGCGTCCGTGTGAAACACAAGCGGCGCATGCTCTAGCGAGTGAAAAGAATTAAACCAAGCTTGGATTCTAGAAAAATTGCCTCGACCATTTTTTGTAAACAAATAAACAAATAATTTGAGTTATTCGAATAATTGTTTCAGCCCTAGAAATAAATACAGCTAAGATAACATCAATGCACCGAAAGCGTACAGTTAAGACACTGTAGAATCTTCAGCACCACTTAATAAAGGATTTAGTTAGGATATATGTATATATTTGAGCCTGTATGTATAATTTTGACCCCGTGCTGATTATAGACAATCCTTAATAAATTTAATCTTGTGCACCCAATTCATGTTTTAAAAAATCATTGAAGTTGTGTGTCATGTAAACATTCTGCCATGGAAAAGGAACGGTTCAAATAAATCATTAAAAGCTTAAAATGAATATGACAGTCATACCCATGATGAGTGTATGCAAACTTCTGACCACAACTGTATATGGGGATATACAGATAGACAGATATACACGGTGGTACCTCTGTTCGCAAACTGCATGGAGTACAAACAAGACCTTGGAAGACGAACCGAGCGCCGTGTCATGTTTTTATACGTAAAATTCAAACATTCCGTCATTCACACTGTATTTTCCATCATAAAAGTCAGAATTCCACCATTTATTTTGTGACTTCATGCCAAATCAACTTGTACGACAAGAACCATTCATATCTGGTCATCACAAATGGACTGAGGACTGCGGCGTCCTAAACACAGTCTGCATTGTGACTAAAGCCTCCCTCCTGCTTAAAGTTTGTTATGGCAAATCTACTCAAGTAGGAAACACTACCTAAGCAGGAACAATGATGCATAACATATATAACATTTGCTACAAAAATATCCTGATTTGAACTTTGAGTCATACATATAGTGTTTTTCAAAAGGTTCTGGACATGTAAATAACTCCTCCACACTTCCGCTTTAGAAAGAGCAGCGACAAAGGGCCAGGTATTAGAGGGGATTATAAAGTGGCCCACAGCGGGAGCAGTTAGTTCTGGGTCACGTGCCATCGGAGGCCAGGTGCGACCCGAGATGATCTGGTCCCTTTACCTGTGCACTAACCTGAAAACCTACAGGCTTACAGGCTCTCATACCGGCATGAAGAACCGGTTCATGTTGTACAAAGAACACACACTGATCACACCCACGCTATTAATGGTAAAAGCACTAAAAGAACAATAAGCCCGCCCAAGGTGTGTTACTGGGGCTGTAACGGAACGTGTACTGGTAGCCCAAGTTCACGTACAAGTGTCACGGATCAGGATGAGCGGTCGTACAGGAAACATGTGAAGAGTGTACAAAGAGAACCAAATTAACAAGTGTGAGTTCCTCATTTAAATGGAGCTATAAATTCCAACATATTGATATGATAAATGAGCATAACAAACAACACACTACAAGCCCAAACGCTGATCAAATCACAGCATTCTACTGTTTAATGTCTCTACTCTTTGTTCTTTTCTTTTCTCATCTCTTCTTTTCTCTTCCATTCTCATCTTGTCTATGCTCTTCTTTTCTTGTCTCGTCTGTGTTCACCTTTTCTCTGCATGTCTATGCCCTTTTCTTGTTTCTTCTTTTCTTCTCTTGTCTCGCCTCTTCTCGTGTCTCATCTCTACTTTTCTTGTCTCTTTACTTCTCTTATTGTAAGAAGCGTTTTAAAAAGCTTTGTGAACTGCTCTGTACCTAAACGTGAATGTCTGTTGTTACACATTTTTGCTTTTACGTTTTAAGGAGTCGTTGGGGCTCAATTGTAAGGTTGTCTGTTTAAAATGAAAAGAAACAACCATATGTATGTAAAATCTTTACCTAAATTTCTCTGTTGTGGACCGTGATGTCCAAACCACAGTGCCATTCGTGTTTCGTCACACCCCTGTTTGTAACCCAATTACTTACACAATTTTTTTTTTAAAGGAAAAAAGGAACATTCCCACTCACACATCATTGAACTCCTCCAGGGTGGTGGCAGGTGTGAATACGTCCAGCAGGCCTATCACCTAAAAACAACACAAAGTTCTCATTTCCTGTTACACTGTTTACATTGTTGAATTTAACATGGTTTAATTTCTGATCAATGTACACAACATATAACCTCTAGATGACATAAAGGGAAAGTAGCGGTGTGAATAGTGGCGATAGTGTGCTCATATAGCAGTAAATAATTCTCTGATACCAACAGCAGATAACATTTCATTGAAAATTACATTAAAACTCAAAGCTGTAGTGTTTGGTCATTTATTGCTGCCCCTTTAGATACTTATATTAATATTTAGACTGTACCAAGTTCTAAAAATAAAAGCTAATTGCACTGTGATGGTAATTGTTGTTTTGTAAACATTTAACACACCAAGTCTTATGTTTAATTTATTTGTCGGTAATCTCTAGTTAAAATAACACATTAATTGATAGGGTCCAATAGGGCTGGAAAATTAACCTAAAATTAACCAAAATTGACAATATTGCCCAGGACGATTATTTTAATTACTTTTAAAATTCTGTTAATACTTAAAAAAAATAATTTTATTAACACTTTCCCTAATGTGTATTCATGTAGTGTCTCCTTAAAAAAAATATTACAGTAGATCTGCCCTGTTCGGATTGCCGCTATGTGTTTCTTTCAACTAATTTAAAGTCTCAAGCATGTTTTCTTCCACTAGAAAAAATATTCCAGTTGTAATAAAGTTTAATAATATCGTTGAATGTTGCGATCACGATATGACTTGCAATAAATACAGTAATACTTAAGTACAAAGTTTTTCTTTCAAAAAACAGCACCACGGGGTTCAGCGGAATACGTAGGAATGGTTTTCAAAACTGTCTGTCATTTTGTTGTGCTTCAGCCCTCTATATAAATGTAGAAAACATAGGTTTCAACTTTGAATAATGGGTTTTAGTGCGCATCGCGGCACATGCATCTCACAAAGCGGAAGATGCGTCTGACCCGGCAGCTTCCCTGCGTATCGTACCACGAACTAGGAATGCACCGATACCACTTTTTTACAAACCCATACGAGTACAAGTATTTTTATTTGTGTACTTGCCGATACTGAGTACCGATACTTCTTAGATGTAATTAATTGGGAGGCAGATTTTATTTTCTCCTTTGCAGATTATAATAAGGCAATAATAAGGCTAAATATCAAATCATTAACACAAGGCTATTCCACACCAAGAACAGACAGATCGTTCTGGTTGTAACCAAAAAGTGTCATCACATTAGACAACATGTAAATATAAGCAGATAACTGAAATGAAATGTACTGCATAGTTAACACAGGCAACTTAAAAGTCAGCAAAACTTACTCCGTTGACACATTCAGGGCTCCGGACGAAAGAAGTTAGGAGCCTGGCTTATATTTACATTATGACTAACGCTTCCTCGATTTTGATTGGCTAGCAAGAGAGAAGTGATGTTGACGAGCAAAGCGCTGTTCCATAAGTTGAACAGATTTCATCTTAAAGCACTCTGAGTGCTGCGGTTAAAAAACAAAAAAAAACTGTCCACCAAATGCTTTTTTTGCACTGAGAGTGGATCAAAACCTCACTTCCAAAAGCACTTTCTCAGCGTTTGTTGTTGCCAAGTTACAAAAAGCGTCGGGAACTTCCGCATTCGGTCCTATTTCACATAAACATTGTAGCATCTTCCTTTGGGTTCGGAAGTTTAGATGCCGCTATTCGGCTTCATCGTAACACGCTCTTCTTTTACTGTCTATGGATACAGCAGGATTTTTATTTATTTTCCCCGCAGGGGACGTAGTCACGACGGCCACCTTACTACAAAGCGTTGCGGGAAACGCTGGGGCTGAGACTATCTGCGCATAATTAAAAGCCGATTCTTGCTTCTTTAAAAAAAAAATCCCTTGAATTGAGAGAGACGGATGCCACTGGCGACTGGAAAGAACAAACTATTTGGGAAAAAAAATCCATTCGCACTAGCGAACACTGTAGTCGCCGTCTGGAGCCCTGGATTTCACACGAGGTGGTGGGCAGAACCTCTGAACCCAAGTTTCTGGATGGCTGTCTCCCCCGTCGACTACGACTGGTATCGGTGCAACCCTACCACGAACACTTTTAATGTTCATAATATTTGATTTTTTCCTTTAGCATGTTAGATTTAGTGACGTAACTTTGCAAAAGTGCCGTTTGTTGAAGTCTAACTGAGAAGTATGTCTTAAGACATCTCTCAAAATACAAGCGAGGACAAAGGGAAATGGAGAAGTAAAAAAGGAACGATGGTGAGAGGGGAAGTGTAAAAACTAACCGCCGACTGACAAACCCCTGATGAGTATCCGAGACGTTGAGCTTCTACACTGAGGAAATTCATCAAAACAAGACAGAACTGTAACCAATGTAATTTTGCCCATGGCGATTATGTCAGTTATTTATAAGTTTAATATTCCTATTATGCTCTTCAGTGTGTGATGTAAAACCAACCGTGCGAACAAAGAGTGTCCTTCATGTGCCACAAGACTTGTTTTTAATACTCATAACTTTATATGCATGTATGTATATATGCATGCAAGTTGTTTGTTTTTTAAATATACAAAACATACTCCCATTCCATTTGACATCATTACACCAAACCAACTGCAGCACAGAGACTTATTTCCTTCATGTGCCACAGGACTTCTTATTTCCTCTTTTAATATTTGTATATATATTTTACATATTTCGGCACACAGGTAAACACTTTGGACAGCCTGATTACTGCCCCCAAAGTTAGACACACCAAACTACAAATTGTGCTGCAGGTTGGTGTTAAATAACGTAAAACCGCCGCCAATGTAACGTCACCCTGAAGTCAATCGAGTGCAGCTTCATTTACGCAAGATTCAAACGTGTGTGTGGATAGGGCCTTAATCGGAGAAAACCAATGGGTCCCTATGGGAAAAATAAACGTCAAAAAAACAGCCCAAGGACCCTCGAATCATGGTGAATTTGGTGGCTTTGTGTGGAACAACAGCCACGCAGTAAAGCGTCGAAATTTGAGCTCCATGTTAGTCTACAGACGGAAAATGGACAAAACTCGCAAACGAGTACAAAAATGTGTATATAAGCAACCCACACCGCTACAGAGTTGGAGCAAAGTTTCTAGAGCAAAAACTGAAGGAGAAGCAGCGGTCAGTAAAAGTGTGTGGAATATAAATATGTGAGTGCTCCGATGTTGAACTAATCGTGATACTGATTTGAGGTCACATCGCCCAGCCCGGGTCCACACTTACATTCTCGTGTTTCATGTGCTTGAGTAGTCGTAACTCTCTGTATGTGCGCTTGGCGTGGATGATGGACTGGAACGGCCTTGAGAGTTTCTTCACGGCGACTTTCATCCCCGTCTTCTCGTCGAAGGCCGAGCTGTAAAACACAGAAATAGAATTTGGACCGTTTTATTTCATGTGTTTTAACCCTCCAAAAAAGCTGCAATCACTTCAACATTAACGCAAAAGATTCACTCTCAGACTGACTGTGACTCAGAGTAAACATTCTCACTTCCCTCTAGATACCGAAGGTGAAAACAACTTAGTGTGTTCTACAGTATCACTTCAACATTTACCAAAATGTGCCAAAAACTGTTGTTTTGTGATTAAATATTTGTCATTGTGAACACAGCACAACACACAGTGCACCACAACGAAACGTAATCTTTGGATTTGACCCATCCATGAAGGAGCAGTGAGCAGCTAACAAGAGGAGCAGGTCATGGGGACGCTATCTTGCTCATGAGTACCTCAGTGGTAACATTACCAGTGCGGGATTCAAACCAACAACCTTCTGATCATGGGGCAAACGCCCAACCGTTACGCCACCGACTGTCCCTGTTTCTAGAGAACATGATGAAACGGCTTGGTTTACAGAACAAGAATAATTTAAACCATCATGTAGAGATGAAAACCAAACTAATTTGAGAAAAATAATGTTGATGACGATACACTTAGAGTAAAAGTCAAAAGACGGTCAAATATCAAAAAAATCCTGAAGCAAAATATGTTGCTGAAAGCACCACGTAAAAACACTGTACAAATGAAGAAGCTGGGGTTCTTTCTGGTATTTTAACTAGGGTTGCACGATAATATCGGAATTGTACCCGAATCGGACGATAAATCTTTTTTTTTTTTTTTAAGTTATCAACATCAGATGCTCAGATTTGCCCGATATTTTATGATGCATTTATTGTAGGTGGGGAAGGTAGCGCTTGTGCCAGGCATGTCCAAAGTCTGAGGTGGGATTTTATACGGCCCATGCCTTCTGTCTTAAAGTGTATGGTGTTATTTTGTGCCAAAATTCTAAAACACGCAGTGGAACGTTCACCAGCAAAATCTCTTGTCTTTATGCGCTCAACTCTGCCTGCACACACAAAAATTTTTAACTAACTAAATTGCGTGTTTGCTTCACTTAGCGAATGTGAGCTGACACATGGGCCGTGTCCCGAGTCGTGCACTACCACACTTAATAGTACGGTAGGTAAGGTGCTCTTATCATACTTTTGTGGTAATATGCGTCTCAGGAAATAGCCAGGGTTGTAGCTTAACGGCTCTCTACGCACTAGGTAGTGCACATGGAGAGTCACACGTGCCATATCTGACTTGGTACACTACATAGGGTAGGAAGTGACTTTTTCTTCAAATGTTGTGCACTATGCTCAAAATGCTCGGCCCTCGCTCCCCTCTGCTTTCACGCTGGTGTGACTTGCTGCTGTATTAGAAATGTCAGAGTTATAGTGTTATTTTTGTGCCAAAATTCTGAGCACGCAGTCACAAAGATAAGCACTCCTTCTTTAGAAAAATATATAACTTTAATAGTTAATCATATTTACAGTACAGACTGTAACTGAGTCCAAAAAATAAACAAACAATAATGAATTCATTTCTAATCCAAAAATGGTGAAATTAATTGTGATCTTGATTTGATGTCTCCTCGACCAGCTCTACTAAGGAGTAGCCATGACTGATACAAGGGTCCATGAAATACAACCCCAGCAACCGTGTTGCCTAGCACCATGCTCCTAACGTTCTTCTCGGCCGGACAAAACCCAATCTGTTTACCAGGTGAGCGGAGTCATTTAGGAAATGAGTTTCAGTGTTCAAACCACACAAGGCCAATTACATTAAAAACAATCCGAAAACCTTGGGCGTAAATAACAAGGCGTAAAGCGATCACCATCACTACGGCAGACCTGAACGCTTGCAAACAAAGTCACAACTTTATTTAAGTGATTAATTTATTATTAACGTCACTGACATACACCCCTGCATTTAACCCCTCTGTGAAGCAGCAGCAGGCAGCTTTGTTTGGGAAGCGCCCGGGGAGCAGTGCTTGGAGATTGGACCTTGCTCATGAGTATCTCAGTGGTACCTTTACCGGTCCAGGACTTGAAACTGGGTCTGTGAGCAAGACCCTTAATCTCAAGCTGCTCTCAGGGAAACAGTCTCTGAAATTAGTCAATGGCAGTCCCCCTGAAAAAGTGTGTCTGATAAATGCTGTGAAATGAAAATAATGATAAACAGATTAACCGATGCAGATAAATGAGGAAGGCAGAGTCGAGAGCGAGTAGTGTGTTTTGAGCGTAGTGCACAACAATTTAAGTAAAAGTCACTTCCCATTGATTAACAGTTGTTAAAAATAAGTGGTTTTGTTCCCTTCATTTTAATTAATTGTTAAATAATCATTATAAAGGGGGACAAAACCACAATATTTTTCACAATTTTGACTTGCTCCCGCAACTTTATTGCAACAAAACTTTCATCACAATTTTTTTTTTAGAAAAGCTGCTGCAAAATTTCAGGCCACAACCATCTCAAAAAAGACCCCTGAAAACCTGGAGGGACTGATAAAATACATCTGTGTGTGTTTCCTTTACTATTTTAAAATTACAAAAAGAGGCTCTCCTTCATTAGAAAAAATATGTCAGCTTTAACAGTTGATTAAAAGTCATTGTTAATTAATCATAATTGAGGCATTATGGTCAATTAATCGTGATATTGTTTTGAGGTCATATCGCACAGGCCTACTGCGTGATGAAAAAGTAGAGGGGGAGGTAAGGTAAAAGGAATAAAGTTGAAAGGGAGGAAAAGGTCAGCATGGGGTCACAGAGCGTGACAACGCAAGTCAGAAGTCTGAAATATTAATTGAAAGGATGAAAGCTGATTAAGTCATTTACTCAGTGAGGTGAAAAGGCTGAAAAGAAGAGAAAAAAAGAGGGATGCAATTAGGCGATTAACAAGAAGAGTATTAGTACACTTTCCATTAAAGGGTAGAACGGCTGAGAGGTGGAGTTTTAACCCCTTAACTGTGTCTTGACAAATCAGCAAAAAGAGCTTGGTGACCAAAAGGCAGGAAAAAGAACAGACACCGAAGAGAACAAGATGACTGCTGTTATAGTAATCACAATAAAAATGATGTAATAACATCAAGAAAAAGATGAAGAAATAATGAAAAGAACAATGTGAACGTTACAATGTAATATCAAGAAAAATATTTTTCATAGAAGATTTTTTGCACACAAATTAAGTCACAGACTTCTCTCATTGGAGCATTTATGTCTTTTTTTTGCCTCAATTTTTTTTCCTTTACACTGCACGAGGGGTTTAACGATAGCCAGAAACAAAACATTCAAAAGTTTATCACATTGGCCCAACTAGGTCTGCACAATTAATCATAATAAAATTGTGATCTCAATTCACACCTCCAAGCAATCTCATTTCTAAATGATGACAATTATTCTACATTTTATTACATCCCTTGCATCAACACAAGCACTGCTACTTTTCTATAGCATTGTCTTTGTGCCAAAATTCTGAGCTGCAGTGAAACTTTTGCCGGCAAAACACACTCGACATGGCGCTGTGTTGCAGCCGTGTAGTAACAGAGTCGCGTCTATTCACTCCAAAACACGTCTTGTTGCTGCTTTTGGCTTCATATTGGGAAAAATGTGTATTTATTTTGGCACAAAGATAACTCCATACTTTCCCATAGAGAACCTCAAGCGCACTGTCTGCTACACTGCATCACGCTTTTGAACATTCGTATACAAAATACAATTTAATTTTGAAAAAGAAAATCATGCCAGAATTTATTTAAGCGGAAAAACGTGATTCACATTTTTTCGAGAATCGGGCAGCCCAAGTCCAACCACTCTTTTTATTCAGCAGCTTCTTAGTAACAGGAGTGGAAGTAACAAATTGCTCACCTTACTGTAATTAAGTAGTTCTTTTTTAAGTGGTAGTTGAATACAAAGTCGGTCAGAACAAAATCCAAGACAGGATGCAAAAATAAATATAATAATTGTAGACCCAGGAAGGGAAATGAGGAGCGGTTTTATTATTGCTGACATAATTTTTGTGTTACTTATTCTTCTCATTTGTGTTAAAAGTGGCATATAAATGAATGGTTATGTTTATTTTACGAAATGTTCGGGTGGGATGGATTTTGTGGGGTTGACTTTTGAAATGTATTATATTGCACAATAAGCTATGTTGATATATTTATCTGCGTAAGAATGGCTATGTGTATGCATATGTACAGTACTTGTGTTAGTTAGTTAGTTAGCTAAGTTTTAATGCCATATCAGCAGCTATGGCTATTTTATGGCCAAGGCAGGTATAATAAAACAAAAGTAAAGCCAGCAATAATGCAAATAAAATAAACAACCAAACTAAACAAGTTTTTAAAAAATTCAAAGGAGAGACCTTATTAAAAACATCAGATACAGTAAGCTGCCTATAAAAAACAGTCTGTTGTTTGTTAGAAAAAATATGGTTCACTGACAGTGGCCCATTACAAAACCAGCATAGTGGTGGCTCCTCTCGTCAATAAAAATCCGTGAGTGAGCCTTGAGTGTACTATTTTGCACCTAGTGTAGATTATTTGGTCATGTCTGGACTGGACAGGAAAAAACTGATCTCCTTCTAATGGAAGAAGTTATTTCGTGTAATTTGTTGGTAACAGATTCTTCCCATTCAGATTGCCATTTACAGTACTATATGTTTGCCCATATATAGGGGCTGGTAAATCCGTAGTGTTGTTATTTTGTGAAATTAAAATAAAAACATTGTTTTAAAAAATTGTCATAATTTGAAATATATTATTCAAAGTTTGACTGGCATTTCAATAGTACGTGTTCCTATGTAATTATTATTAATCCCCTGGCTTAACAAACAAACAAATCAATCAATCAATCAATCAATACTGAACTAGAAAAATGACGGGGAGTGTTTATTTAATAGATATCCATGGCTAAAAGTGACTAGTAGTCTTGAGTATTTTTGAGATTGAGTACTTTGCACTTTACTTACTTTACGTACTTTTTAACTCCAGTACTAAAATCGTATTATTTCAACATTGTAACAATATTTGTATTTTAGTACAATAATTAAGTATTATTTACACCACTGTTTAGCAACGAGGCGATTCGCAGCGCGCGTTAGCTCTGTGGCTAAGTGTCGTTAGCCTCCTGCAGCACGCTCGCCTGAATGAATGGAGAGTTCGTTCTCTCCGCCCTTGGAAGGAAGAGACAAACGTAACGTAAATCTTGATAGCTTTAATCGACTGGATTTCTTTCCAAAATTCTGGAAGAACTTTAAGAAGATCATCCGAAAGAACTTCAGAAGTTTAGAAGAATTTTGCTCCACTTTAGTTATGAAAAATGGAGCTCTCTTTTATTAAGTGAGTCACCTCACCTCACGCAGAGGAACCGACTCTTTCGGTTCGATCCTCATTTTCCATGACAATTACGAAAATCTAAAGTATATTTGACGTAATAAAATTTGGCATAATTTTAGAATGTATGCAAGATTTAAGTTTTTCAGATCTCTTTGTATTACGGTTTGACGTTGCACGATTCGTTTTGTAGAATAATAATATAATAGTAATGCTATTTAATGTTCTCAAAGATATTTCAGATATCACGTTTCACATGTGAGACATCTTCAGGAATTTAAAAGAATAAATTTGCATTCAATTCTAGCTCGCAAGATTGCCGTATCCTGGAGTCATGAGAGCTTGCACACACAAAAATGGAGTGTTAACTCACCACACGGAGCCGTAGGCTCCAGAGCCGACCGGAGACAAGTTCTGATAGCGTACTGGAACCTCCCATATGGTCTTGTTGACCTCCTGCCGGGAAAACGTGGGCCTTTCTTTCTGCGACATGCCGGGGAAGCGCGGCCGAACCGAACCGAGCTGAACCGAGCAGCTTCTGCTTTTCTTCTTTCCTCCTCGTCAGGCGTCTGCTCGGTTTCTTTGCCCCTCGAAAAATCGTGCAGCGGGAGCAAGCACCTAAAGAATTGCAATGGTGTTAAAGTAGACTCGTGTCCCTCTCTAAAAGCTTAACGCGTAACCCCCACCGGCGCGATTTTAGAGTAGATTGAGGAGTTTGGTCTGCTTTTGCTGCAAGTTTGAGACTCTCCCGAGTCACTTCCCTGCACGGTGCACACTCCCGGCCTCGAAACACGCAAATCTCGCGAGAGTTTGAGCAAAACGTGAAAAGCTGCTGCTTAAAGCGGGAGCGCGCTCACACACTAGTGATGGGAATACGGGTGTTAAGATGTTTTCGCTGGTTCATCCTTACTTAACATTATATATTTATCATAAATACTTTTACAAACCATTTATTTGCGTTGTAACCATTAATATTTGTATGGTTGGTAGTGACATAACAGTTGTATGGTTTGTATATTTTTATGGTTGGTAGTGGCATAACAGTTAGCGAGTTGTCCCAGTGAGCGGAAGGTCGTCAGTTCAAGTCCTGGGGTGCGTTTTCCAAAAGCATAGTTGCTAACTATATTAGCAACTAACATAGTGTACATTAGCAACTAGCGTAGTGTTGCTAACTATGCTTTTGGGAAACGCACCCCTGGGTAACCACTGAGATACTCATGAGCAAGGCACCATCCCCAAGTACTGGTCCCCGGGCACTGCCAAAAAAGCTGCCCACTGCTCCTTCATGGACAGGTTCACAATGAAAGTGAGTGATTATTTGTCATTGTGAATGCAGCACACAGTGCACCACAACCAAAAGGGACCTCTGCATTTAACCCATCCATGAATGAGCAGTGGGTAGCTGATCTGGACATTGCTTGGGAACAGTGCCTCAGTAGTTAGTACCTTAAACGGTCCCCGATTCGAAGTGATGACCTTGCAATCACAGGGTGAACTCCATAACCATCACACTACCAGTTGCCTCAATGACAAATAATCACTCACTTAAATTCACTTATATTAGGGTGACCAGACATCCTCTTTCCCCCAGACATGTCCTCTTTTTAAGACCTAAAAAATGTGTTCTAAATTCTAAAATCACCCGGGATGTCATTCTAACTCAAACATTGTTTGTGTTGTGCTTCTCTGGGGCTTTCCCAAACCAGTTACCTTGCCTACTTTTACTTTTCACTTTTGTTATAGCCTTACTGCAGAAATTGAATGGAAGTGAGTAGGGGAAGGGAAAAGTGTATCAATATTTTTGGAGTAAATGATCTTATCTGTTATCTTATTATCACATGGAGTAAATGATCTTAATATAATCTGGAAGTAGTAAACTACACATATATTATTTTACAATTATGTCATTAAAAGAATATGGTCCACAAATCCATGGGGCCTCATTTGCTGAGGTCTGTTTCTTCTAATCAACCAATTAAATCAGGTGTATAGGTCTTGGAATATAACACATGGAATAACTGCTACAAAAACAGAATTACAGTTATATATATATACACACATACATAACATACATATACACATATATAGGGATACATGGATTTTAGCGTATCCCTACGGTGGGCAAGAAAGCCCAATTTGAAGACGCATGTGTTTTCTGTTTTGCAACGTGTAATGATTGATGAAAGTGATTTCTGAGTTTGTGTCGCGTCTACGAATTTGTGGTGTGTTTGAGCGCGCGCTGTGAACTTGAATGAAACGCTTTGTGATTTTGCAGCTGATTGTGTTATTTTCACACCGTATTTCACGCCTAAAATTATATATATATATATATATATATATATATATATATATATATATGTACACACACCCCAAACTGATTTTACAGCGGAAAATCCTTTTATTCAGTAAATCACAACACCACACTGAAATTACACAGCTGGAGTAGCCGCTTCACAGAGACAAAAAAAAAAAACACCTTTTCTTTAGACAATAATTAAGGGTTTAGTGCTCTTACATAAAGAGAATAAATAGTGACAGGTAACAAAGTCATAAATGGATATTGTGCTGCAAACATGACAATAAAACATGGCTCTTCACGCAGAAGAAACTCAATATTCAGGTCCATTTATAGGAACATTGTACAGTCACAATATTATATTGTTTAGTTTTGGGAGAAATGTTGGTGTTTATAACCAATCCAGAAAGTCTGTATATATGATGCTTAAAGGATGTGCAGCACGGTAACAGAGCAAAGATTATATAAAAACACACTATGATAGACATGTGAAAGCAAACAAAAAAAATAATAAATTGGTCTGTAGTGATTTTATAGAACGTTTCTTCATTTCTTCCTTTCAAGTTCAGTTAGATAATGAACAATTAGCACAATAAGTTAACTGTGTACATAGCTTCTTGCTTTTTTATTTTCAAAAAGATCCAGAAAAAATTCTTAATTGTAAATAATGACTTCAATTTTCTCATATTAGAAAATTATGTATGACATTTCCAGCATAAATCACTTCTGGCAGAGGAATTCAAATGTCAACACAGTTGTGGTTGTAAAAAGGAGAACATTTTGTCCAACGCCAGAGGACATCTTCTGTGCCACCATAACTTCACATGAAGATAAATTCATTTTTGGATTTTATAAGGCAGCTGGATGTTGATTTGTCAAATTACTGATCTAAACTGTTCTAATTCATCTCCATCTCTAGACCCGCGGATGACTTCTAAGGGAACAGAGTCAAGCCGCCTGAAATTTCTTTCAAAGAGACAAATCATCAGGTTATGGGTAAAATACATGACATCAGCATTTATGATCTGTCCCTCCAGGATTTCGCGGGTCTTTTTTGAGAGTGTTGTAGCCTAAAATGCCTGGTTTTGCGGCAGCTTTTCCAGAAAATTTGCATCGCTGGAGGTGTTTTAGACGCGCAAGGTAATAAACCCTGCATCAATATTATCCTATATATTAAACATCGAGGAGAAGAGCAACTTGGGCCTCTCTGGAGAAGGACTTGGATCTTGTGAAGAAGGATTTCAGGGAGATAAATGAGATCGCCTTTCTGCATCTTCGCCTCCATTATTCGTGGCACAGCCAAAGGCAGCAGCAGATCACACTTCTTTCTCCTGAATTCATCATTAACTCGAAAGTAATTTATACTCCAACCTGTAGAAGCGATTTGCACCTCACATCACAGGTTCTAACCTTAAAGAAAAACTGGTAAATGTTTAATCAGGCCTTGTTTATATTGGGTATTGAAATGATTTGTTTTATCATTTTGTGTGTTTTCAATTTTTGGTTTATGTCATTCAATTATCTTGTCTTTCACTATGTCTGACTTCCAGACAGTGTTGGGTGAGTAACGGAACAGCATGTACCTGCTGCTACGATTTAGAATACAATATGAGCAATCAGGATCTGCCACAGTTACCGCTAAATAGGATAATTAGAATACAGTTAATTTGTTGAAATAAATGGATGGCTCTATGGTCTTTTCCTGTTTCATGTTATATTATCTCCTCAAATTTTGGTAATTCCACGTGATTACCGAAGCCCAAACAAAACACGCAATAAGAGGCTCCTTACTGCAAGCCGTTCTGTTAATGTTGGTGGGCGCTAGCACATTAATGACCCTGAGCTGCTAACAGAGCTAGCAGTGCCTTAGCAGGAATGCATTTTATTCAGAATTTCAGAGTTTGCTCCTTTTACAGTAAATATATTGTCTGTTCAGGGAGATTTGAGCTTAACAGCTAATTGGTAGAGAAAAACAAACAAGAATTTAGAGCATGTGATTGCTACATTCATGTAGCTGTAAAAGTATGAGACAATATATTCAGTAATACAAAGTATCTAGAATATGTTACTCTCACATTGAGTAACTTAACGAATAATGCTACAAAACTACATTTTGGGGGCATGTATTCGTAATCTGTAGTGAATACATTTTAAAAAGTAACCTTCCCAACACTGTGCTTCCAGATAGGTCTCATTATCATAAAGCATCTGTTTGTTAACAATGCTAAAGTAAAATACAAGAAAATTATTTTTGTGCACTAAATATCTGGGAACAAACTACCCTTAGATAATCTTTCGGCCTCTTTTCATAAGCATCTTAAGTCATTTTTTAAAACCCTTGGCCTAGTTTTACTGATGATTTTTATGATATCTTAATGTTATGTTCTTATTTTAATATATATTTTTATCAGTTAATTTGATTGTTTTAATCCATGCATTTGCTTTCTGCCAAAGTATTATTTAGCTGCTTTTAGATCTCTTGAAAGATGGTATATAAATAAATAAATAAATAAATAAATAAATAAATAAAATAAATAAATAAAATGAATGAATAATAAAAGTTGTTGCAAGCAGCAATTACAGGGTCTAAGCACTACAGTGTAGTACTTGGGCTCACCTTTAATTGCTACTTGAGAGTATTTTATTTATTGTTGAATTATAGTAGTATTTAGTAATTAAATTAATAATTTAAATAGGGCTCCAATGCAGATACGCATGTGATTACTCTTTCAGAATGATCATAGTAGATATAAACACAGCACATGGCGCTTGTTGCAGCAACTCACTTGAGTGTTCGCTTCCAGAAGTAGCAGCTGATGGTGATGAGCAGCACAGCAGCCACTGTACCAAGAGAAACTCCAAATTTCAGCCAAAAGTCTAAAGTGACGCAAGCAGTGATCTGAGGAGCTGGGAGAGGAACTCCTCCTGTACACTGCAGAGGCTGCTGCCACACAAACGTAGTTCTCTGTCACACACAAAACAGAGAATGGTGCTGATTAACTATTTAGTTCATATGCATTGTCACAAAGTAACGATTGACCCGGAGAAAGTCCCACGCTAACACTGGGAGAGTTACCACCTATACGACATTGTGCTCTGAAGTTAACGGATATAAATGGTCACTTCCGCCTTATATATCCTGACCCTGCCAGGTCTCTTGTAACCTGGTAACAATGGTCTACTTCACTCGTCTGTGGTCATAATGTTGTGGCTGAATGGTGTACAGGTGGTGATTAAACTCACCTGAATTCCTTCAACGCAAGCGCTCACAATCTCTTTATAGTTCTTTTCTCCGAGCAGAGCGGCAGGCATGCTGGGAACGCCTCTACAGTGAGTGGAAAGAGCAGCCACATCGCCCTCTGAACAGTTACTATAGAAAAATTAATAATTAAGAACAATAAAACATTTCACTTAAAAAACATTAGTGAATAATGGCTAATTCTCTTGAGTCTCTTGTTCCTCTTGGAGTTGTCATCACATATGACAGAGCTGGGCTGGACATTATACTGATAATTAGTAGCTTCTGTTTTAGGGAAGAAACATGACAAAAATAGCAGCTTCCCTTGTGTCAATCCCACCCACACTCAAGCAGCAACAGTTTTAACTATATTCCTATCCTAGGATTTTAAGCCTTAATCACAATACGCCGTTACATTGTTTTTTAATTTTTTCTATTTTCTACCTTTTATTTTTTACTATTCCAAGATTCAAGATTAAAATTATTTTGTCATCTTCATAGTTAAACAGATACAACGCAAGAAAGTGACATGCATTTAACACTATTATTATTATTATTATTATTATTATTATTATTATTATATATATTATTATCCTGCCACAAAATGAGTTACGGCCACAAAACTTGTCTTGCAAATCCGTGAAGAATGGAGATTCCACAGTTTGTCCAGAAGGTACAACATACACATTTGGTGCATGTTCAGCACTTACATTTCAGAAGAATTGACAAGGGTAAATCACATGTTTCATTATTATTCCACATTATATTGATTCAGTGGAAAAATGATTTAATGTCTGCTGATGTCACAAAGCCTGCTACATACGCATTTCCATTCCATCTCCATCCCCTTTCAGGTTTCCGTGATCGAGCAGGAGACAACGAAGAGATTACTACTATTTTGAATACACTGCACAGCACACAGTGCACCATAAGCAAAAGTGAGCTCTGCATTTGACCCATAAATGCAATCACGTGAAGGAGCAGTGGGCAGGTGATGGAAAGCCTGTGGAGCACCTGCTCATGAGTGCCTAGTGGTACCTTATCCAGTCCAGAATTTGAAGTGGCAACCTTCCCATCAATGCCAACTCTCTTTTCTTTACATTTTTAATCTGCACAGTTCATGGTTATTTAGGACATTTCATCATCACGATGTACTGTGTATGTGTGCACAACAAAGAAATTAATCTTGATCTCATGTTCAACATAAAGTGATGTTGCTAACATGTAAGACGCCTGGTTTTTTTGGTTAATGCTACAAAACTTATTGAGCACTGAACTGATGTATAGATGTTGGATCAGTGTATCATAACACCTCTAGATTGGGGCAAACATAAGGCCATACTTTTGCCTGGGCCATCTTCTTATCACACCAGTAAAATCTGACATCACCTCGGTAACAAAACTTCATTCCGGGCGATCACTGTGGGGTCACATCTGAGCCTGATGGAGGTTGATCTTCCGTTTTTACACGCCTGTGTCGCCTCGTTTGCTCTTTTGACGACAAAAGAATAAAATGAAGAACAAAAACAGGTGGTGAATAGAACCATAAATTATTCTGCAATTATTTTTAATTAATCTTAAAATTATTTTGGCACCTTACCGCACAGAATATACCGGCAGATCAGATTCAGCTGGGAAATTACTCTCAGCAGACGAGATCTGATCCAGCATGGAGTCAGTTGTCACCCCTGTGATAAATTAAATAAAAGTTTATACAACATGCCTTCATCAGATTTATGGTTTTGTCATGAAGGCTTAACGCGAGTGATTCCTAAACGCTTCCAGCAGCAGTCATATTTCATCATTGAACTGTTTAATCCCTAACGAAAGGCGGGACCGAGAACACACGCCACACAAACACACTCACAATCATACCTATAGGCCACTTTAGAGCCACTAACCAACCTATAGTGTATGCTTTTGAACCAGGTTAAAACCAAAGCACCTAGGAGAAAAACACACACCAACAGCAAACTCCACACAGAAAGACCCACGGTCATCCCGGAGATCGAACCCAGAATCTTCTTGCTGTGTGGCGACAGTGCTAACCACCACCCCACCGCAACACAATCCCACTTGCTTTGATTTAACAAAATAATAATTTGATTACCACTCACCAATCAGTGTGTTTCCAATGCTAAAGGGCTGAGATGACACCACACTTGACTTCTGACCTCTGAAGGTAATGGCGACCACCGGCAGATGTAACTGCTTTCATTTTTTCCTGCTGTCGGGTTACGTTGTCCGCACATGAGCTAAAGAGACGACCTACATGAACACATACATACACAACAACAAGTTACTTACACACAAGTTAGTGAATATGGTGGCGAGTTCTCGCCAGTTGGTGTTGCTTTACATTTATTTTATGTCATTTATGACAGGAGTTCTAATCCAGAGTGGCTTCCATTTTAATAATTGTGGTGACAGTTTTCCTGAGCAACTTAGTAGTGCTAGAGGTAGGACTTCAGACCTACCAATTTCTTGGTCTAGAGATGAGAGTTTCTAACCACAAGACCACACCAACACCACCACAAAAATACTAGTATCATCAAATCTGGTCATAAAATTGCATTTTTCTGTTCAATATGAAAGTTGCTGTATTGTTAATATCATATTACACGGATAACTTTATAGAGTATTGTAGCTAAAGACTTAAGGTGTAATAACCACTGTGCTAATTTAATTCTAAATGTAACAGTGAACAAATTAGGAAAACTGGTCAACGGGTTTACACACCAAATTTGTAGCTTTTTTATAGCTTTAAACGTAAGGAAACATAAGCCAATGATATGAAAATGACAATTTATGAAATGACAGTTATTACAAATAGTGACATTTTCTATTATGAGTTATCATAATATTATCATAATTATCATAGTCAAGCCTGTGGCCCCACCTTCCCTTTGTGTCCCATTAGTTAATCAGTCTTTGTTAGTATCCCCACCTGTATTGATTAGAGTTTGGTTCAGCCCCTGTTACTGATTGGTTTACCCCTTTATTGTTTGATTTGCCTTGTTTGGGATTTGGTTTCTGACTGGTTTTCCCCTGATTACTTAATGTCGCTCTCTGTTATGTTTTCTCCTATTTGAGTCTCTGTTTGTCCCACTGATTCCTGTCTGTCCACCATACTACTCCCTCCCCATGTTGGTGTTCTGTTTGTGGTTTTTCAAGTTCCAGTTCCAAGTTCAGTTAGAAGAGTTCTGGTTTGGTTTGTGGCCATCGTGTCAGTTTATATTCTAGGTTTGTGGTTTTTGAGCACCTTCAATAAAATGGTCGCAAAAAGATTCGGTTTTTGTCATGCTGACACACCACAATCGCGATAATAATTTTTTAGATCCAAGCAGGAAATTGCTCTTGTTTTACTTTATTATTATTATTATTATTATTATTATTATTTATTTATTATTATTATTATTATTATATTTGTTTCCCTACAAAACAGATTGTGTAGTCTAAACTGCAAGTTGCAGGAAGCAGAAATCTCTATATCTTAAGTCAGATTTTACTGAAATTTGGTATAAACAATCAAAGCTACGATATGGAAGAGGAAAATATACCATGTTGCTATTTGAACAATAAGGGGCGCTAAAAAATGCTACATACATTTATTCGACGCTTACTGCATCGGCAGCTTTCGTGCTATTTACATTGACTTATGCTTGTTGCCACTTGTGCCTGTATTTACAAATTTTGCAGTGTATTGTTGCTACACATGTAAAGAATGGTGGAAAATATAATGTTGCAAATTAAATTCTGAATGCAAAAATGTTTGTACATCACATTACCTCTAACCCACACAGTCCCACACTGAACTGATGGACGTAGCGGAGGCCTTTACTGGTGAAGCGAGGGGCGCTCTGGAAGTATGTAACATTGGCCAGAGGGGAAAAATCATAGTGCAGAGTCTCTCCTTTATGCTGCAGCTCCAGCGTGCAGTCGCTCACACAAGCAGAGCGGGCCTGAGGATGATCAAATATGTATCTTTGTGAGTGCTTATTTTGTCATTGTGAACACAGCACACAGTGCACCCTAAACAAAAGTGAGCTCTGCATTTGACCCATCTGTTGGCAGCATTCAGGGAGCAGTGCTTGGGGACGGTACCTTACTCATGAATACCTCAGTGGTACCTTTACCACTCCAATGACTAGGCCAGCTCTCTAACCACTTATTTGTATATAATGGCTGAATCCTATTTCACCCCTTGGTCCTATCCCTCTGCTCTGGGCGCTCGTGTGTAGGTAGGGTGTCCCATTTCCAAAGATTTTTTAGGGCCTGTTTACATGTATGTGGATATTTTTATAATAGTATATTTTACGCACCACCTGACATATATATGCATGTCATGTCATTAAGCCATATTTACAGGAACTAATTAGTGCTTACTTTGTTAGTCTTGGTGTTGGGTCCACACAGGATGCAGGCCTCTTTCCCCAGCGGCTGTTCGGGTCTGATGAAGGTGTTTTTTGGGCAGCTCTGGCACACTCCGGTACCGTTCAGCATGTAGTGACCAGCAGGACAGGGCACACAGGCCGAGTCGGACGCAGCAGAGTCCAGCGCACACTGACGACACTGAGACGCCACTCCACCAATCACGTTAGAGATGTGCACTGAGTAGATTTTGGCAAAGTCCGAGCTGAACTGTCTCTCCTGTTTTGAAAGTAGTGAGTGAGTGATTATTTGTCATTATGAACACAGCACAGCACACAGCGCACACCAATCCTTTGCATTCACCTATGAAGGAGCAGTGGGCAGCTAACAAGGGCAGCACTCGGGGACCAGTGCTTGGGGACCTTGCTCATGAATACCTCAGTGGTAACTTTACTGGTGGGGAATTTGAACCGACGACCTTCTGATCACGGGGCGAATACCCTACCGTTACGCCACCATCTGCCCTTAAAGGTAGTGATGAATGAAGACCAAGGCATTTCCTACTTCATTTCTCCCCACCTCTGATTCATAGTAATGTAAGAGTTGCAGCTCTCACCGTGGTGTAGGATTCTGTTCGCTGGAAACCCCACGTGAAACTGACGGTGACATTACTCTTAATGACATAAGTGTATGACTGTTTTCCAACATTTCCACTCCAGCTCTCCACCACACCGTTGGTCCTCTCACTCATGCCCTGACACCACACAAGTACAGAATATTTAAGCTCAGAAGCACGTGTCAGTAATTCACACATTTATAATGAACTTGTACAACGTGTCCAGACAATGCAGTACTTACAGCCATGAAGTAAAATCTACAGTCCGCTGTGCATTTGGTCTCAAAGACGAAGGTGATTTTTGAGAGTCCCACTCTTTCATTATCTTTATCCATGGAATACGGCACACTGAAGAAACACATACGTACACATTTTAATTCAAGGTATATTTTTATATTTTACATGTATGTTAACAGAGGATCACCATTAACGTGAAATGAGTCATAATAAAGAAGAGAGGAAAAGGAAATTAAAAGAAAAATAAGTGTTGCATAAAGTGATTTGTTTATTATGTATAATAAATGCAGCTGATGATTGTTTGTATCGTGATTATAGAACTCTGGCGTTACTCACCTGTAACCAGGTACGGTGAGAGTGAGCATCATATAATCAGAATCTAGATCTCCTGGTGTGGTATAAACATATTCACCCGCTACTGCCCATCCTGTAGCAACAAAAACACAACTCAGCAACACAGTAAGTAAACACTAGGAAGACGGAAAAGTGACTACAAGACATTGTGGTGTGAACTCTGCAGGTTGAGAGAGTCGACAAATTGGCCCAGAGAAAGGGTTTGGTCCAGATGAGGGAGTGGTGGTGCTCTAGAGTTGGGATAGAGGTAGGCAACTGGACATATTTTAGGTTTTTGAAGACGTTTCACATCTCATCTGAAAGGTCACTTCTGTTGTAAAACTTCAGGTGGAACTAGAGACACTTTTAGGAGGCAAACTATCTTCAAGAACCAAAAAGAAGTCAAATTGCCTTCAATTAAGGCACTCAAGACTATCATGTCCTGCATGACTGAGAACCTACACAGACAGTTCTGTTAAAGGAACACTCCACTTTTTTTTAACTCCCCTAGAGTTATATAGATGTGTTTTACCGTTTTTGAATCCATTCAGCCGATCGCCGGGTCTGGCGGTAGCACTTTTAGCATAACTTAGCATAAATCATTGAATCCGATTAGACCATTAGCATCTCACTATAAAATGACTAAAGAGTTTCGATATTTTTCCTATTTAAAACTTGACTCTTCTGTAGTTGCATCGTGTACTAAGACTGCCATAGACTGTTCAGCTACACTTTCCACACTTTCCTGTCTTTCATGCTCTAAAAGTTCGTCTTCTGTGTATTCAGGTTCAAACAGATATGGTTCAGGATCTGCACCAAAGAAAATGTTTTTTGAATCATCTCTTACTAATGTCTCCATGGTTGCAAGGCACGCTCCCTGTGCAAGCAGGTGGTCACGTTGGTTATGTTGAAAGAAGTTAGGCTATTAGCAGGCACTGCGTAATATCATTGCGCCTGCTGCACCCATGGTACGGCAGCAAAATTCCTTGATTATTACGCCGGAATGAGAGTATAGTTCCTAGCCATATCAGCCTATAAAATCGCAACTTTTCATTTTCCGCCAGTCTTAGTACACGATGCAACTACAGAACAGTCAAGTTTTAAATAGGAAAAATATCGAAACTCTTTAGTCATTTTATAGTGAGATGCTAATGGTCTAATCGGATTCAATTATTTATGCTAAGCTATTCTAAAAGTGCCCCCGCCAGACCCGGCGATCGGCTGAATGGATTCAAAAACGGTAAAACACATCTATATAACTCTAGGGGAGTTGGAAAATTAGCCTATTTAAAAAAAAAGTGGAGTGTTCCTTTAACTCTCAGATTAACTCCAGTTACATTCTTCTGAAAGGCTTCTTCAGTTCTAAAGAGCGTGGGGAGTTCCAGGTATTTAACCTCTGGTGGAGTTGTCACCTTGTGATCCTGAGCTCCATACAACTCTCAGGACCACATTCAATGTAAAAGCCCACAACAAGTTAAATACATGGTACTCAACGCCCTCAGTTTGTAAGTACTAAAGAAGCCTTTTAGATGTGAGGTGAAATGTCTTCAAGAACCTAAACAAAGTCAATTTGTTATCTACTCAAGCAATCAAGACTAACATGTTCTGGACAACTGAGAACTGACAACCCTAATGTCTCAAAGGCAGGGTGGGTAAACGTCCCTCAGAACCACTCACAAGGTGACAACTCAACTAGAGGTTAAACACCTGGAACTCCCCAACAGCTCTTTAGAACTGAAGACAACACAAACACAGTGGTAGGATACTCAACTACAGAGCAAGAGGTTGCAGATTCAAATCTAGCTCTATCCTAATGCCAAAATTACCACCATTGGGGCACTGAGCAGGGCCCTTATCCCCAATTTGGTTGGAGACAGTTGGTAAATTGGCAGGGTTTGCTATACACATAGGAGTGGTGGTTGCAGTATAGTGGTAAGGCCGAGTGCTTGACTCGAAGGCAACTGGACTTCTGTTAGGAAGACACTTCATCTGTCATCCAAAAGGAGACTTCAGGTCTAAAACATCTATGTTTTGGGGGTACTAGGTTTCATTTTCAACATTTTGGAAGAGAGGTGAAACATGAAACACTCAAGATCATCATGTCCTGGACGACTGAGAACCTACACAGACATGGTGGTAGGGTACTCACATGTAAACCAAGAGGTCTTAGGTTTAAATCCAGTTCTAATCTACTGCCAGAACTACCACAATTGGGGCCCTGAGCAGAACCCTTAACCCCAATTTGGTAGAGAAAGTTGGTAAATTGTCCAGAGTCAGGCTTTGTCCAAATTAGAGAGTGGTGATGGTGGTGAGTGTTTGAATGGAAAGCAACAAAACTTCTATTAGGTTCCTGAAAACTCTTGATCTTTCATACAAAAGGCTTCTTCAGGTCTAAAACCTCTAGGTTTTAGGGACTAGGTTTTGGGAAGCTTTTTGTAAGAGAGGCGAAGCATCTTCAAGAACCAAAAAGAAGTCCAAATGCCTTGAAAAAGCCCTCAAGACCATCATGTCCCGGACGACTAAGAACTTACACAAACAAAGTGGAAGTACACTCACCTACAAACCAAGAAGTTGCAGATTCAAATCTAGCTCTAATCTACAATCAGAACTACTATCACTGAGCAAGAACCTGAACCCTCAAACTCCCTTCATGGAGACTGCAATTAGGACATGGATGTCTTCCTGGATAAGAGTGCCTGCTCATTGGTGTAAATGTAATATGAGTATGTACAGTATTTACCTGTGCTCCTCTGAGTGTCGCTGTACTCTCGGCTGTAGACAGAGCTCCTCATGTTGCTAGGCATCGTGTTCCACCATTTATACTCAAAACCCACCACCGGTTCTGTTCCGGCAGGACACTCTGAGCAAGCTGTGAGCAAAAAATAAGTTAGTGGATCTGCACAATACATTAATGTGTGAGAGAGAGAAACTATGTGATCTGAAGGTCGCTGGTTTGAATCCCAGAACAGTTAAGGCACTACTGAGGTACCCATGAGCAAGGTACCGTCCCCAAGCAGTGCTCCCCAGGTGCCGCACCATTGCTCGTTCATGGACGGGTCACATTTTGTTGTGGTGCACTGTGTCCTGTGCTGTACTATGCTGTGTTCACAAAGACAAATAATCACTCACTTTCACTTTTAATTGTGACCTCTGCATTTGACCCATCCATTAAGGAGGGGGACGGTACCTTGCTCATGAGTACCTCAGTGATACCTTTTCCAGTTTGGGACTTGAATTAGCGACCTTGCCATTACATGGCCATCTCCCTAACCACTATGCTAACAACTCTTCTGCAGAGAGGAAATTGTGAGAAAATATGCCTAAAACAATACATGCATGTTTTGTAGGGGTGTTGAAATTAATCGCATAATCGATACATCGCGATGTAGACATGAATGATTCTGCATCGACGCAATGGCTGACCATAATCGATTATAACAGAGGTTTTCAACTGGCTGTTCACAGTCCCCAGTGGTCTGTGGTGGAACTGCAAGTGGTCCTTTTAAAATTTATTACATTTTTCAAAACATTTCCAGATGATTTGGGCATCTTTGTGAGAATTACAGTATTTAAAAAAAATAGTCAAATTTGGAAGCAAAAGATGTTCACGTGTTCACGTGAGAAATATTCTAGTTTACAAAAGGGGAGCAGAAAAATTTGGGAATCTCTGGTTTTGTGATTATTGTACAGTTTAGTGTTTTTTCCCATCTTTAACCCATATGATGTGATGAGTATCTGTTTGATAGTTGAGGCCAACACGCTGTGCAGCTTAACTGATGTTAAAAGGCAGATAGTTTGCATAACGGTGAACAGAGTGTGTATTGCACCTGTTCCGTTGGAATAGAACCCATGAGGACAGGGCTTGCAGATGGACGAGTTGCTGAAGTAGAAGCCAGGGTTGCAGGGGGGACAGTTCTGCATCTGCCCCGAGTCAGGGAGACTCACTGCCCCCTCCGTTGTCTCACTGCACACCTTGGGCTCCATCCACTTATACATCAGCTGCGTCTGGAAAGAGGCACAAGGAGACACACTGTATTGCATGCTATTAAAACCACATTGCATACTGTTGAGATAGTCAGAATCAAAAAATATCTGCAATGCACAGTGAGAAAATCTGTGAGGGAACTGACACTCAAAAAAGGAGTCTCTGTCCATTTCACTGGAACTTTGGCAAACGTTTACCAGGTTTCAAAACTTTTTTTCCATTTTATAATGTTAGAGAGTAATCAATAGGGTTTTTTTTTATGCATTATTGTTCATATAATAATTTTATTCTATATTCAGATGGATTCCAAATGTATATAGTGTTTCCACCTGGCACTAACCTTATTGTTCTTCATAGTACTAAGCCACAGAATGTCTCTGCAGAATTGCGACTCTTGTGCAGACATCATTTTGAGAAAAATTAAATGGTTGCTTTTGGTGCGGAAGACCAAAAAACTCAAAAAACTACTCAGGAGTCAACAAGAGAATTGATAAGGAATTTAATTGATAGTCAATATCGACAATAGAACTGATACTGATAAAATCTTATCAATTCCCACCCCTAAGCATATGCATTAAATTCCACTTCAGTTTGCCATCAGTATCACGCTGTTCAGTGTTACCTGCCCTCTAGAATCACAAGGTGTGTGAGTGTAGAAGTAGTCCTTTGTGGTGCAGGCTGGTCTCAGCTGACACTCTCCCGATCCGATCCCTAGAGCGCCGGGAGGCAGTGGAAAAAAAGAAAAGCAGCGACGTTAGGAAAATCCCACGTGTTTAGATCAAGTGATAAAACACACTCGAGCAGCTTTAACTTCCACTCTCCTACGTTTATGTTTGCAGCTCATTTTCATACAAATTACACCAGAGAGATTAGTTGCAAATGTTTTATCTTCTACATGAAGACCGAAGTGCCCTAGTCTCTTCTAACACAGAGTGAGGCTTTTGTCTTGGCTCTTTTTCCTATGCTAGAACTTTGGAACGTCAAAAAACAATAAGGATTTTTGCCAAAAAAGGTTTAAAACAATACACTTTACACCAGACTATCCGTCAAAGGTATTTTGCACAGTCATAACCTGCTGATATTTTATTCCTGTTAAGCTTTTGAAAGTTGCTGAGTGAACAATGACTAATGAAAATATATAAGATGAAAAGAGAGAGTAAGATGTCTGACATCTGACATATTAACTGGTTGTGTAGTGATGCCATTTTCACATTCTAGGCCATCCTTTAACTTTAAGTAACCGATTATTTGCAATTATTTGTCATTGTGAACCCATCACAGCACAGCACACACTGCACAACAACAAAATATGACCTCTGCATGTGACCCATCAGTGAAGGTGCAGTGGGCAGATTTTTTGGCAGTGCCCAGGGAGCAGTGCTTGGGGGACAGGACCTTGCAGCGACCCTCCAAACACAAGGCAAACTCCATTACCGTTACGCTATGAACTACCTCTAAAGAACCTAACAAGTTGGAATGGCGATATGCAGATATTACACAATCACTTCCCTTCATATCAAATCACAAAAAGCAGCTAAAATATTATTTAATCTTTTTTGTTCCAGAACTCAACCACACATTTCAATGAAATTCAGTCTCCGCTTTTAAAGGTACGTCTTGGGCTAGTGAAGCAATACTGTTAAAACTCTTAAGTTGAAGTGCTGCTATTTCAGGGTTAATGAACGTGTTGTTAATTGAGACGTGGTGAACACTGACAGTCATGTTAGCTCGCTGTGATTGGCTGGGAGGCAGCGTGGAAGCAGGATTTAGGTCTATCCATAGAAACAGACTTATGTACGATGTCTTGAATCGATGCTATGGGATCGTTGATGAGTGAATCAGTGTATCAATGTAGATGGATATATCATTACTCCCCGAATAGACATCTTTAGACAGTAGAAATCTTTTCAGTAAACTATGAAGGCAAAAAACTCAAAAACAAAATAACTGTTCATTAATAGTAATCGAGATATTGATATTGGCGATACTGATTGCCCAGCCCTGGTAGTGAATAAAACTGCACATTGCACACCTGAATATTTGTCTTTGTCACACTCCTGGCACTGCGTGGCTCCCTTGTTGGAGAAGGTGTTGGCAGGACAGGGGGCACAGTGAGCCGCTCCGGCTTCAGCGCTGTACGTTCCGGGTTTACAGTGAAAACACTCCGATGTGTATGCCACCCCTGCAGAGAAATGGACAGAGTAATTTAGTTCTGATAGTTACTTATTACACTCTTCTAAGTTGTTGCTTTTTACTGCACCCCAGGTGTTGACTGAATTGGGGAAAACTACTTTTTATTACAATGCCCCATCAGCGTGGAATAATTTGCAAAACAGTTTGAAGATTGTTTTTATCCATTAGTGTATTCAAGGACCTTAAAGGAAATATGATGAAAGAGGATTGAGAAATTAATGTGCTTAGAAATGGTCCAATTGTGGATTTGTGCATTTGTATATTTCATATGCTGAGTGCCTGAGCCTGAATTGCTGCTGTCTCTATTGTAAAAAAGATTTTAATCTCAGTGATACTTCCTGGTAAAATTAAGCTAAAAATAAAAAAAATGACTTAGGAAGGTTTCATTCCATTTCTTTAAGCAACTCTCTGGAACATCTGGAAAAAGACAGTTTTGTGGCAGTTATGGCATAAAGACAGATTAAAAAGCCAGTTTTTTTACACCAATTAATTCTGAAAAACACAATATTGGACAGGTCCTGTTTTCGATCCCTGGGTCGGCTGTGGGGCCTTTCTGTGTGGGGGGTGTGTTCGCGTGGGTTTTCTCCAGGTGCTCCGGTATCCTCCCGGAGTCCAAAAGCATGACCTAAAAGGTTAATTGGCGACTCTAATTTGACCCCGTATGGTGAGTGAGAGTGTGATTGTGTGAGTGTGTTGGCGTCTGCCCAGGGTTGGTCCCCGCCTTTATGATTTCGATTCGTGATTCATAAACAATTCACGATTCAATACATTTTTGTATTTGTTTGCAGATTGCAGTTTTGAGTTACTTTTCTCATTTGACTGTGGCAGATCAACTAAAAATCACACTGAATCAAATGTAGTTTACTAAATGTAATGCATATGTACATATAGCATGATTGGCTACTGAGCTCATTACATCACAGCATGCTCTTAGCAGCTGCCAGATGGAGTTTAGTCCACCACTTTGGCCAAAACGGAAGCAAGAATCTGTGGCCGTTCACAAAAAATAATCAACTGACCATTTCATTGTTAACCATGAATTCTACAATGTAGATCCTTCACAAGAAATATGCCGGTTGCGGTGAGAATTATGACCCTGCTGAGATGATGATGATGATGATGATATTGGAACACAAACCTGAAATACGGATGTTCTTTAGGAGCACGGGCTTCACAGCGCTGCTTGAGAGAGAGAAGCCTGTAGTCCTCCAGTACAGAACATTGTTTCCACGACTCAGCTGAGCCTGATCGCAAAACACACTTAAAGGTCATCTAAAATGCAGATTGAAACAGAGCAATATGACTGGACAAATTTATAGACATCGCCACTACTCACATAGTGAGAATCCCAGTCACTCTCTGAGCTCTTCAACCAGCGGCTCTGTGAGTCTGTAGACTGGCACTGGTCATTTTGAACCTGAACAAACACACACACCATTTTACCCCTTAGCCCTAACCCTGTGTTTTGCACGTTCACGTGTAGCTGTAGGGTGTCCAATTTCTCATTTAGGCCAAGGGGTAGGGGAAGGGCTAACAGGGCTAATATCAAACTGATATTTTTCACAGGCTCACTTCAAAAAGAGGGCTAGGAAATATTTCCCAGAATGACCTGCGAAAAACTATCAGCAACATGGCTGCGAAACTGAAAGAGATGAAAGAGACATAAAAATGTATGTAATTGCTTCATTACTAAAGAATTAAAATTAAAACCCTGGGTTGCATTGTCTAGTTTGACTTTGTTTTTTTCAGAAACGCCCCAGAAAAAAAATGCTAGTGTGGAGTCGCTCACTATTACACTTCTCCGGTTGCCAATATCCCACGCAATAGAAATACTGTACAGTAATACTTCACCTCACGTTGTTTAAACATGCGTCTTTACTGTCGCTAACTCAAAAAATACAATTCTATAAAAAATCACTCAGTCGTTTTATTCAGACTTCAGTCGTTTTAAAAACAAGCACATAAAGGTGTAAATAACAAATTACAAGCCTAATATAATGATAATATAATTACTGAATGACTTGTATTTCTCTGTGATGGAACTGTTAAAGACATTTTGGTGTGTTTATAGAGTGTCTAGCTAGCCTTGAGATGATTAGGACATTTTTATGACTGAGTGATGGTCCCTGGATTGACACTGATTGATGATTTTCTACATCATAAAAATTCTAGTTTAAAAGAACATCCCGCTATGACTGCCCAATATGCGTGCAATGTGAAGTAATGCAGAAAAATTGCTGGGGTGCATCGTGATCCATTGAGATATCGTATCAAATCGAAACATTGACCAGATAACTGTGATCGAATCAAATCGTGAGACTAGTGAAGGTTCACACCTCTAACAGTAATGATGTTTAAAGGATACGTCCAGGTGACTTTGTGGTAAATAACAATTACAAGTATTTCACAACAACTTTGGTCGACAAGTATCATGTTGTAATACTCACATAAAATTCAAAAAAGATGTTGTTATCGGGGTAGAAGTACTGGAAGGAGACCGAGCCAGGCTGCTTTAGAGTCACAGCGTAAGACAGCGTTGAGCTGCATTCATCCGTATTGGAGGCAATGTAATCTCCTTTTGGGGTCCAGGTTGAACTGAAGTGGGCAAAAACATGCACACAGCTTTATTATTTTATTACAGCCTGTGTTTGTCTAATGAACAGAATGAACAATATTTTACCTGCGCAATTTTACGGTATAACACCTGGACTTAGTCTTAAGGTCTAGAAATTCTCAGTTCTAAATAGTTAAACCTTCATAAGAGCTAATTAAATTGTGAAAGGTTAATGCTTTTGGGGTTTTAGAGTTTCTTAAACATACATCCCGATCCAACATTAGCTAATTATCAGTGATTGTGTGTAATTACAAAATTGCATAGAATGTGGTATTTATGTTATGTCCGCAACTATTAACGCAAATTCAGTCAATCCCCGCAAATTCATTACCACCCTGCAATTTTGACCAATTACTGCAAATTGGCCGCATTTTTCAACGTTACTGACTTGGTGCAGTTTGTCATGACGTCTCCCACGTCCAGGTTGATGCCATGGCTGATAAATCCCGAAGGCAGGTCGTCCCACTCGTCAAAAGCCACGCCGGTACCAAGAGAGTACGTCCCGGCCACACATTTCTGACACTCCTGACTCTTCATGTCCAAGTATTCACCTTCCTTACAGGTAAACGCTGTTGAGAGGAACAGTAGACTACAGTTCAGTTTGGATGTAGAATCTGTATAAATTAGGGCTGTGTGATATGATTGTATAAGCGTATATCAGATGATCAGGGCTAGATGATTTGACTCAAAATTCAAATCATGATATTGCTGGACAAAATTTTAATATAAGTATTTTTTTGTCCCCAATTTTACTATTTAAAATTCATCTTTTATATTTACTTATTCATGTTCTTATACTTAATTATCTGTATCTAATTGTATGGAAAAACTTGACATTATAGGAATATAAAATATGCATATAAAGGTCTAGTTAGCTAGTGTAGGAGTAGGTGCTTCAACTACTGTAGCTTTGACATTAAAACATTTCAAAGAATTGGTTCAACATGCTCTTTTTAAAAAAATTTTAGGTCAATAAATACTGTTTTTCATTGTGCTCTGTGTGTGTGTGTGTGTGTATATATATACTGTATATAGTGCTTAGTAGTGCATGACTGTTTATCAATCTGTAAAGCTAGACTTAAAATCAACAACTGTCATTAAAACCAAGTTAATGCCAACTAATTATATACTTTAACCAAAAACCATGTTAAAGAAAAATGAAAGTTAACACACAGACAACAAATGTGTATATATTATATATTTACTATATATTGTATAGTAATTTATACAGTAAGTCATCTCACATACCGATATTCATTAATAACAATAACAATAATAATTAGTAGTAGTAGTAGTAGTAGTAGTAGTAGTATTAATTTTTTCAGTGTAAGATGAAGGCACTTGTTTCTTGTTTTTCTAAACATTTTTGCTCACTTTTTACAAGGGCTGCCAGTAACAGCAGAAGGCACTGTATTTATATCATACATCACTAGTGTAAACCACCACACTCCATCAAACTGATAACAGTGTAAATAAATAACCACATTCATTACCACAATTCTGTAATTATATATAATTTGCTGAGCAATGACACATAATTACTGATAATTGGCTTGCAGTGGATCGGGCGTAACTCTAATACCACATTATTATTATCTCATTCACAATGTTAATTTGTTCTTAGAGGGGTTTAACGTTTACAGCTTTTTGGGCAAATCCTACAGAGCTCCCAGCTTTACAAATTAATCCTTAATCCTAAAAAGGATGAGGAAGTCAAATAGGTGGAGATGTAGGAGGTTTTAAAATTTACATATAGACTATTTAGCAGATGCAGATTGTCTAAAACTATTTTTAATTATAAGCACTGTTCAGAGTAAGGGTGTGAAATTTAAATTAATTTGCATTAAGCGTGAACTTCAGCACAAATGTGAAGTATTGCTTGATGAAACCGCTTGGATGTAGTTAGCTATATTTTCTCTGTAGCTTGTAGTTAGTAACTACAATATTGTATTAAAACAGGTGCCCGCTTATATCCCAGCTACTATTAAGGCGTGAAAAGTTGATGTTTAAAAGTAGCTTCTCCAACAATGACCCTCATGTTTAAAGCCTGGGTATAATACCACCTTTACCACCACCGCCGTCCTGATCAGGGTGGAGCATTAAGATCCACGCCAACTGAACTGCACTGACCTAAATGATAATGTATTGATCAAAAACATGGGTATGCAATGCTATTTTAATACTCACTGCAGTGTGTTCCTTTAACAGGGTCGGGCAGCCCTGTGCACGTGTCAGGCTTGTTGGGAATCGCCACTCTCCATCGCGAACCCAGAACATCACAGTCGGTGTACTCGAAATGGTAATCGGACTAAAACAACAACACAAGAAGACATGTTTTATTTATTTGCACTAAGATATGAACAAAATTTTTATTAGGAAGTTATATTCACGTAAACTTGACTTGCAGACATTGGGACTCATTCAGTTACTGTTGTTAAGAAGAAAGTGGGTCTTAAAACTTACTTTACATATTTTTACATATGGCAATCATCATGTCTTATTAAAGATTTGTTACTATGTAAGAACAGAATTTACAACTGCTGACGAGCATTCATATTCAAATTTTATTGCATGCATGTTTGTACAAACCGTTATCTAACAGTAGTGCTGTAGTACTTGACCAGTCTCGAGACCAGTTTTTAAAAGTCCCGGTCTTGTCTTGGTCTCAGCCGTATTTGTACTTGATCTTGTCATGGACTCGGACAAAGAGGACTCAGGATTTTATTTTGAGATCATCCATGACCACAACTCTGAGAATATTACTATTATTACTCTTTGAGACCGACACAGGCATTTTGGTTTTAGGTACAATACCTTGCTCATAAGTACCTTAGTAGTACCTTTACCAGTCCGGGACTTGAACCAGCAACCTTTGGACATGGGGCCAACCCCCTAACCATTATGCTACTAATTGCCAACTTAATTGCAACTCAAGTCAGGTCACAAAGTCAAGTTCTTCCATCTCTTACTTTAGTAATTTTACACACTGTATTAGTTGCTAACCCAGTTACACAAACACCTCAAACACTTCGACGAATTAGTGCATGTTTAAGGTTCACCTGAATAAAACCAACCCCCTTTTTAAACACAGGCTCGGATCAATATTTACACAGGCATCTGCCACACCCGCAGACGATCCACCATCATCTAGGACGTCTTTGGGTGCTTATTGATTTATCCAGAATTATTTACTTGTGGTTGATGGGGGAAAGAGGCTGATAAAGCAAATTCTTGAACAAACAGGCCATTCTTCTCCTTGCAAACAGCATTATTTGCACTTAATTTCAGATTGTCAAACATCATTAAGGAGTAACTTAAAACCTGAAAGTTGTGGAGTTTAAACAGAACGGTTCATTTCAGTTTTCACACTGCTTCCTAAGAATGTTTACCCAAAGCTTAGTGTAACAGTCGAGCAAGTACCACCTGTGGTAAGATTAAAGCACAAGCACCTTGCAAAGTACGGCCAAAATCACCACGTGGGACAGAACTCGTTTAATAGTTAACAAGACAAACGCTCCCCCTACTTGCTCCCTTCCTTTTAGTGCAGGTACATTAGTCTTGGATTAGAGAAGACCAAAAGGAAAAGGCCTTAAAGGAACCTGTAATTCCTTATTTGCCACATACTGTAGATAGTTACACAAATATAAAATGTAGTAAAACAAGTGCCTATGTGTTCCTAAGACATTTAAATAAAACTATTAAAAAAATAATAATAATAAAAAAAATAAAAAAAATAAAAAATAATAATAATAATAATAATAAACAATATGAGAAAGTACTTCAATTAAATAAAAGACATAGACAAGACAGACATTGATTGTAAAGAGTAAAAAGAGAATTAAATTGAACAAAACAGAGTATATGTCATGCATCCACTCGATTATAATCCACATTAATATGATGAATCCTAGGCAACAGAATCAAGTGACCTCTGTTTCCATGGTGTCTCTTAGGGAGCTGCCCTAAAAGCTGCATCTCTCGTGGCGATGTGGAAACATTAGCTGACCATTCTTTTTGGTCACATGCAAGGTCACCGCTGTCAGGGCATTACACAAGACTAAATATTTATCAGCATGCTCAAGCTGCCTTTAGTTTAATTATATGTTATTAATTACACTATAGAAGCCGGGTCAACAAGAAGCGGACCGTGATCCGGATCCGAAACTGGATTAAAAATTATTGATTTTAACATGTTTCTATTTTAAACTGTGTACATTTATAGTAGTTTAATTTTAACCTATGCAGCTTTTCTCTTTGTCTTATGATAGACAATGTATGTACGTGACTGTTCTGACTTGTCCAAATTCAAATCATTACTCAAAACCCAGCTTTTTAGAATTGCAGACCTATAATTTTCATTGCCTCGTATATATTGCTTACTGTTTTATTGTTTTACGTTGCCATCTGAACATAATGTTCAACTTTGTAAAAGCATTTCTGAGTATTTAGAAATGTGCTCTATAAATAAAATTGATTTTTATTATTGTTGGTGTTATTATTATTATCGTTGGTATTATTATTATTATTATTATTATTATCATTGTTGTTGTTGTTATTACATAGATAACACAAACAATCATGTGCAACTTTAACAAAATTTTAAAGTAACCATAATTTACTCATTCATTCATTAATTCATTATACAAATCACTGAATTCCAACCGGGGTCGTGAGGGAACCGACAACTCTCCGATCACAGAGCTAACTCTCTAACCGTTACTCTACTAACTGCCCCATAAAAAGTCTGAAGTGTCTTTGTCTCATGATAAGACAAGCATATGGTCTAACACAGTCAACTTACTTGGAGAATTGTAAATGAAAGCCTCCAAACAAATTACATCTGTGTTTCCGAGCCTCAGCACCATATGTCACTTTCACACAGGTATCAAAGGAGGTCAGTACTCTTATCAGAATCTGATAAGATGCCCAGGTTGCTGGTTTTCTACAGAAGTACTCAATAAACACGAGCTTCAGCTCTCATGTGGCACCGGGGCAGAAAGAATCTTGCCTGGATGTTACAAATGTTCTACAGTCCCTCCAGAATTTCACGGGCCTTTTTTGTGATTGTTGCAGTTTAAAATGCATGATTTTGGGCCAGCTTTATACAAATAATTGCAATGAAAGTTGCAGTGTTTTTAGCCGTTTTATTGCAATAAAGTTGTTGGAGCAAGTCATAGTTGGAGAAAATGTGAGATATTATTTTTATTAACCATTAATCATTTAGTTATTTCTTCACACACATTTCCTGTTTCTTCTAAATGTAACAAGGAAGTGAGTTCGCTGACGTATGGCTCAACGTTTTGTGGGAAACACAATGATTGGTCAAATATTGCTTAAAAAATTGCAGTAATTGGTCAAAATTGCATGATAGTAATGAATTTGCATGGATTGGCTGAATTTGTGTTAATAGTTAGTTGTGTTAAAAGCATATTCCATGATGCTGTATATTTACAGTAATTAGTACAAATACAAGAATTCTGAACCACTGGACCAATCTGGACACCTAATCAATCCTAATATAAAAATGAATCCTTGCATTAAGTTAGTTATTCTATCTTAATTTAACACATGTGGATTGGTGGGCTAAGGCAGTCGGTAGCGTAACGGTTTGGGAGTTCACCCTGAAGGTCCCCAGTTCAAATCCCAAATCAGTAAAAGTTCCACTGAGTTATTCATGAGCAAGGTACCAACCCAATCACAACTCCCTGGGCACTGTCCATATTAGCTGTCCACTGCTCCTTCATGGATGGGTCAAATGCAGAGTTCAAATTTGGCTGTGGTGCACTGTGTTTCAAATGACATATTATACAACATCCTAACCTTTGTTTTTTCCACGTCTCCTCAAGTTTATCATGTGTAATCATCAGTAGGTAAAGAGGATGAGTCAGTAACAGTAAGCCTATGCAAACACTAAAAATGAAGTGACTGCAGTAAACGGACAAATAAGAAATGACGAGCATGTGAACAAACATCTAGTTTAAATTAAATGTTTGTATTTTTGTTGGTGTATATTATTTATTACATATTGGAAAGGAACCTTGTTCATTTCTGCTCAGGGTCCCAAACAGAGTATAGACTCACCAAAGCCTGTCAAAACAAATGAGTTCTGCTCATTCATATCAGAGACAATCAATCAATAATGAATGTAATAATGAAAGTAGAAATTCTGATGAATATAAAGCATTGTGTCAGCTTTGTAAAGGTCAGTGAAACAGGATATCACCCCAAAATCCCATACATTTAAATAATAAACTTTTTAAAACATTTTCTATGGTCAAATTAAGAGCAGTTCAAGATATATTTCACTGTATGTTGTACCTAAATATAAGATTTACTTAAACTCATTCATTTAAGCCTAGGGTTTTGCTCTCGGAGAAATCCTAGTTTGGTGTCTCACTTAGAACTTCACATAGAATATATATATATATATATATATATATATATATATATATATATATATATATATATATATATATATATATATATATATATATATATATATATATGCATACACACATGCATGCATACATATATATACATATATATACTTATATATATAATTGACAGTACCTGGGGATCAGGTTTTACCATAACATATACCCAAATATATCACCCACATTCATCATTCATGATATTCTGACCCTTATTAACCTCGCACACTTCACCATGAGCAATAAAATACTCTTAAAACTTGTGTTAAGCAACTTAACTACTCCGTGCAGCTGTAACTCCTTAACTCCACTCACCATCACAAATATTGAGAAATAAAAGCACAGCCGATGCGCTGCGCTTAAAAGCTATGAAGTACAAGTGTTTTAACAGCATCGATGCAAATATATATTGAAAGTCTAAGGGTAAAAGTCAGGAGTGATGAAGAGAAGCTCCGTATCCGAGTGACAGCGTTGTTTGCTTCACTGCGTCCTGCGTTGCGCTTTATTTGCTCTCCGGGTGTGTGCGCAAAAAACGCGGTCAGGCGGCGCTGTTTTAGTGGAAAGAGTACAAATATTTATACTTAAGCTCAAGTACTGTTACACTGATGAAATAATGCTCAACTACAAGTAAAAGTATTAGTGTTTTATGGAAGCCCCTTTCCGCCAGTGTGGTTAAAATAGTTTTAATTTAAGTCTAAATAAAGACCGATCTCGAGTACTACACTAATTTCGAGATATTAGGTCATTATATTGAGACATTACGTCGTTATTTTGAGATATTAGGTTATTATTCCGAGAAAGTGTCTCACTATTTTTAGATACCGAAGTCATTATTTCGACATATATTATAAATATTTTTACCACGCTGGCGAAAACGGGCTTCACTAGGTGTTTAAAAAGTAGTTAAGTTGAAATACTCTTCTCTTCTCAAAGTGCTCTTCTCAAAAACTACTCTAGTTACTTATTAGAGTACTAGTTACTTATACTACAGAGTAACTAGTTACTGTATAGTATACTCACGTTAAACATCTGCTGATCTTACACACATTTTATCTAGGCACCAAACCTGGACAAGAGAAAAAAAAAACATATGTTTCTAATCAAAGCTTACCATTGTGGTTAAATAACTTGGATCAAGTCAGGCTGATAAATTATGCAGTACTGTCTTCATTAACATATGAAAGTGAGTTATTATTTGTCATTGAAATATACCACAGCAAAGCACACAGTGTTCACAACCAATGACCTCTGCATTTGACCCATCAGGTGAAGGAGCAGAACAGCTAACATAAGTAGCACCGGGAGCAGGGCTTATGGATGGTACCTTGCTCATGAGTAGTCATCAAAGTCATCTTTTGACAACATCTATAACAGAGCCACCTTATTACAGCTGTCCCACAAAACAAACACTCATCATATATTAATAAATACACCTCAATTTACCCGACATTTTTATGGTAGGCTATATTTTACTCTCACCATTCATTCATTCATTCCTTATGACAAGTAATAACTCACTTAAAATTAACTTAAATCATTTAAATACTTCAGTATCCAAAATTCCCAAATCCTCTAAAGCAGACCTGGGGATTGCCCGGCCCGAGGGTTACATCCTTTGTCTGTCCCTGACCGGCCTGCCAGAGGACAGCGTGAAATAACAAATTAAACATAAAAATGAAACATATGTAGTGTATTTTATGGACACAATTCAACTGCATTGCTTTTTTTGAAGTGAAAAAATGCAAAAATGTACATTTCAATATTATATATATATCATATATATATATATAGAGGAAGATATAGTATATATATATATATATATATAAATAATATGACCTGCTCCGCACATTTAGAGCTTAACCGTAACATCTAGTATTAATAGTAGTAATGTCTTTTAAATGAAGTTCAGCTGAGCCGAGTTGATCACAGTCTATTGGCTCGGCCTTCCATGTCAATTCAAATTGGTCACGTAGCCCCTTGGGAACATTAATTGTCCACCCCTGCTTTAGAGTGATCCCACCGAGCCACTTGGGAAAAGCTGCCATGGTTTTCCGGCGGACGTCACGTTCATCTCAGCTCTGACGTAAGACTCTGTGTCGCTTAGCAACAGAAAGCTTGACGACTGGTTGTTGTGGTTGTAGAACATTCCAATAGTTACTTCTAGCAGCTAAAATATTAATTATGCCGCGAAATCGGGACCCTTTTCCTTTCCCAAGATATGAGAACGACCACAGCTTTACTGGAATGCGGGAAGACCAGGTAAGTGCGTTTGCAAAGCTCAGTGTAGTGGCTTTAAAAATAAATACTGTAGACCTAGTGAATAGAAGCTACCTTAATACTGGCTGCAGAAACCAATTATATAAAAAAGTCACACCTTGGCTCCAAAAATGACGAACCGTGAGCAGCTTAAATTATAAGTGCCCACTTTATCAAGCATGAGGCGAAGTGTCTCCTACCAGGATGATGAGGTCAGTAAAGTGAACGTTAAATTTGGACTTCGTTCACCAGCTGTTTTATGAAGAAATTTGTTCTTAAAACACACTTAAACAGTTTACACCAAGATTACGACACTCAACAATGTTTTGCTTTAAGATTTGTTCCTATAAGTAACATAGTCTACAAATGGTTATACAATGGTTATTCACATTTTATAGCATGCAAGTTTGTGCAAAACCCTAGTTTGTAGGCTTTTTTTTAATCAATTCTATTCATTCCACGAGTGAATAAAATTATTTGAATTTGAATTCCTTAATAATAAATTTAAGAAAATATTGTTGAAGCAGGGCCCTGAAGCAGATAATTGTGATAGCCAACATGTTTTGGTTGTAAATTTTCCAACAAGGCACCAAAAGACAGTCTAGACTTACATCTCAACTCTGTCTATGATAACCATCTCGCTTTTTCCAAAAACAAGAACCAAACCTTGTTACAGAAAGAGACTTTACTGGACAGTTGTAGGTGAGTTTGCATGATTTTTTAAAAGCTGTTCAATCTCAGTAAACCTAATTTTGACAAATTTGGGGTAAAATAACTATGAAAAAATGAAGGAAGAAGGGGGGTGTTGAAGGTGATTGGATTTACAGGCATCAAAGCAAAGAAAAGGAGGAGAATGTGAAATGCGACGTGCCCACTATGGAAATGAGAGTGTGGATCAACCCCCAAAAAGTTTCCATTCACAGCATTGAGGGAGCCATCGGTGAGAAATGTCTTTTGTGCTTTACTGGATGCTATTTGGAAAACAGTTTCGCATAATTAAATCAAGGCATTGTTCTTTTGTCACACTTGAGAGGTGTTGCTTGATGGCCCAATCTGTTCTTTTGTCTTTCAGAATCTCACCACAACGCATCAACAAACCGCGGATACTCCAGAAAACACGACGGAGGGTTTTATTCCATTTAATGCAAAACCTACATCACTGCACTGCCTTTAGAAATAAAACCAACCAGAAAATCGTCGGTGTGCGTCACTATGACTAAAAAGTACTTACTGTGGATATAAAAAGTCTACACAGACCAAGATAAATAATTTCAAAACTGTTTCCAGTCTTTAATGTAATTTATCTGTACAATGCAGCTAAAAACAATATGATGGAAATAAAGTGCACAATCAAACTATAATTACATTCTGCTTTATTACTGAATTAAATATTTTTGTGGAGTCTATTAGCATGGCATACAGTTCTGTGAGCATTTGCCTGGAAAAGTGCTTTAAATGTCAGATTGCCAACTAAATTCCATCATGCCAAAACAAGAAAAACTTTCCCAGGCATGCACTATTATTATTATTATTATTATTATATTATTATTATTATTATTATTATATTATTATATATTACATAGCACTATATACTGCATCGTGGCATGTTGTATCTATATCAAAACAAAGTTTGACATCAGATGTAGTACATTTAAACAGTAAACAGTAATAGTAGCTTATATTGAACAAATGGGTGATAACTATGATTGGAATAGCTATTGTACTGAATGCATTCATTTGTATATTTTTATGATTATTTTATAATGTAAAATTGCTATTAAAATACTAAAATTCTAATACAAGAATGCAATAATCCTAAATTATAACCACATAAAATAATAATGTGCTGGTGGGTGTTGGTGCCCTAGTGGGTTAGGACACCCGGCTTCTGACTAAGAGGTCATGGGTTCAAGCCCGACCTTTGAGGCTGCTTGAGTAAGACCCTTAACCCCAAGTTGCTCCAGGGGGACTGTCCCTGAAATTAGAAAATAGAAGTTGCTCTGGTTAAGAGGGTCTGCTAAACGATGTAAATGTAATGTGCTATGAAGTGTAGACTCTCTAAGGCAGAGGTAGGCACCCAACCTGGAAAGACTGGCAATCCTGAGGTTTTCCATCCAACTGGATTTCAGAGCATTCACACCTGGTCTCAGGTAGATAACTACCAGAAGAGACTGGTCAGGTAGAATGGAAAACCTCCAGAACACCGGACTCTCGAGGACCGGAGTTGCCTACACATGCTCTAAGGTATACGTGCTAAAAATTCACTAAATAAAGAGGTGTAATATGTATATATACTTATACATATTTTGTAATTTTTTGGGAGGATAAAGTTGAACATGCAGTCAAAAATACATAAATAAAAGATTTAAAAGCTTTATTTGTCATTGATCCATATAATGAATATATGAATTAATAATTAATTCACATTAATCAGACGCACCACACGAGGGCACTCAGACTTTTTGGATCGTTTCCTATGATGCTTTAGGCAGCATAAAGCAGCGGTATGGGCGGATGACTCACTTGAGGTGTTGTGTGTGAATCGGGTGAGTGTGCGAGCGAGTGTCTTTTGTTCTGAATGTGTGTGATTGTTTGCATGATTGTGTGCTTTATCGTTAAAAACCTACACCGTGATCTTATTTGATCTGAGGAGTTTACCAGCTCCTGCTCGGAGATGATAGTAACGGACACCGTGAGCCCGGAACGGGGCGCTGATCGGCAGCCAGCAGACTTCAGGGCCGCCGCAGTTTGAATCTGTGGTTGGAAATGATGAATTGATCAGATATACTAGAGCCGCTGGGAGTTTGGGAGCTTTTAGTCCTCATCTTCTCCCTGGCCTTATGAGCAGAGGCGATTCTGATCTACCATTACTACCAACTGGTGTAGTCCTGAAGCTTAAGGCTTTTAGGTCGGTGATGTGGGACCTGAGCTATTCAAGCAAACTTCAAGAATGTAAAAGATCAATGTGTCCGGTGTGAGGATTTTGAGTTTTTCGTTTGTAAAATTCCCGACTTTTTACATGATTTTATTCCGATTTCAATTCGGAGGTAGTCAATGCAGAAAATTGTTTCTGTTTATGTCTCTTCCGTTTAGAAGCAGTTGAGGTTTCGTAGCTGCATTTTTCATTTTCTGTTTTGATCAGTCAAAAATCCTACGGCGATGATGTCACCTCCTCCCAAAGGTGTAAGTTCTTAAAGGTTAGTGTTTGTGTGTACACACACTGGTTAATGACAAATAAAGCTTTTAAATCTCATGTCTTTATTTTTATTATTTTTTCATTCCTTAAATGGATGGCATGCATATTGATTGAATTTGGTACAATTTGTTTAAATAAGTCTCATTACTTAAATATTTCAAAGTGTTTAAATTTATTCTTAACTGCATTTTCAAAAGTAAAAGTAGTTGGATGTATGTACAGAAGGTGGTCTACTTTGAAAAATCTAAAATATAAAACAAACAAATTCTGGTTTGTTTAATTGACTTTTTTTTTTTTTGCTTACTGCATATTCCACGCAAATGAAATCTCACATTAATGGGTGAGTTTTGGGACACTGTTCCTTCACTGTGCTCAGAAGATTTACATGGATGACTTCATTTTAGCATATTTTATCTTATTATTCCAAGGGTGCATAGCTGATCAATTTTGCCAAAATTTTAACAAGAACAGTATTAAAATGCATCAGGGTGGTAAGTATCAGAAACATAGATATTATAATCGTAAGTCTAGTAAGTGATTCATATTTGATTTCCAACAACCGTTGAAGGTTTGATGTTTATATTATGTTTTTTCGTATTTTTTTACACCTTTCTTTAGTTAGTGCAAAATACCGCAGCGCCTCTATTTTAGCCACTAGAGGTCGCCAATCGTTAAGGAGAACTTACATATTTTCCCAGCGTAAACTCGTTCCTACTGTGATCTTAATGATTTTATTCCGCTGAACAACAAGATAAAATTTGTTAAAATTAGAGATAAAAAGAAAAGGTAATTTATAGTGCGAATGTACAAATATAAAGTAGAAATAGAGTGAACGATTAAGGTGTGCTGTAAAATATTTAAAATCAGACAGTAAGATATTGAGATTTAAAATATTGTACAGCTCAGCACTGAAGTGTGGGAAAAGTAAAAGACAAAAGTGCAGTTTTTAGCATCCGTTTAAAAGTTGGAGCAGATCTGATATTAATGGACAGTTGTTCCAGCATTAAGCAGCATAGTGTATAAAACGTTATTTCACCGCGTTTATTTCAGTTCTTTTTTCAACAGCTGGCCTGACCCCGCAGACTTAAGGACCTACCAGGATTATATAGACAACATACATCAGAGATGCAACTAGGGCCTGGGTTGTTTAGTGACTTGTACAGAATTAGTAGTGCCAGAAATCAATTTGCATTGAACTGGAAGTCAACGAGAGACCTGAGAATTGGCGTGATATGATTCTTTCTTAGTTCTGTTAGAACTCCCACATTGCATTTTTGAATGAGCTGAGCTGCCTAATGGACTTTAGAATCCCGGTGGAGAAGAGCATAGCAGTAATCAACGCTGCAGGAGATAAAGGCATGTATGTTAAGGTCTTGATAAGCAGATGTGGGTAGGCTACATATTTACTCCTGCTATACATTTACTTGAGTAACTTTTGATAACCGTACTTCAGGCATAAAGTTTATAATAACATACTTTTACTTACTTGAGATATTTAGACTTAAATAACGCCATTTCTACTCCTGCTATATTGAGCGACATTCCGCTGGCTACTTTTATTTTTATTCATCTCTTATCCACGTAATTTATCTGTTTGTTTTACGAAAACGTCCTCCTAAAAGACTATTCCACCAATCAAATGGAGCCTGGCAGTCACATGACCACACACGAAACACGCGCGGACACACACGCACACTCATCCTTGTACTTACAGTATATAGTAGTCAGGACCTCCACTGACTTTTATATCACTGTATGTAAATAATACCACACCTAACCCTAGCCATAACCTCAGTAAACAAAAAGCTTATCTTTTCACACTTTGTTTTGCAACAATTTAGTATTTTTTGTAAAAGAGTTTAAAGAAGTGAGACCACTAAAGTCCCTCATTTCAAAAAAATGTCCTCACTTGCTGGTTAAAAACTCATTTGGTTCTCTACTAAGTATAAGTACAATAACACATACACACTGACAGTTTATGCGCAGACAGACTTGTTCTGTTTACTGTAATCTCTGCCTGCTGAGCCTTTTTGTTTAACCTAAAATAGTTATTATTATTGTGGCTGAATTAGCCTTAATTTATGTTACTTTGTATAGATTTTTTTAAAAAAATTTTTAATGTAATATTGCTTTGCACATCTAAACACATTGTACATTGTTATTTTTTATATTTTGCATGTTTGACTATATGATGAACCAATTCGCTTTTAATTTACTCAGAAGTCACTGAGTGCTTGAGTAGTTTTTTCATACTTTTTACTCTTACTTGAGTAATATTATTCTAAAGTAACAATATTCTCATTTCTGAGTAAGCATTTCATACTTACCCAATTCTCTGTTGATGTGGACAAATCAACAAAATTTGACTTTAGCTATGTATGTTTAAAGATGCCAGAATGCTGACTTCTTTATATTTATGTAATATGTTCACTAAAATCAAGATTTAACATGCATTGTAGTTTTAAGGGTTCTAGATTCCAAGTAGGTACTTAGATTTGATTTTCCCTCTTAGTTTCCAAATAAGATTATTTCTGTTTTGTCTTTATTTTCACTGGAGAAAATTGATGCATTCAGTATTGTAATCTTGTTGGCATTACACATAATGAATCTATGGAACAAAAGCTCAGGAGACAGTTAGATATATCTATCATCTGTACAGCTATGATACAACACATTATTTCTAAGAATTTGGACCTCGAGGAATGCATGATTAAACAGAACTGGTCCTAGAATGATCCTCAGGGACTCCATATGGCTTGAAGCGGTTTTCTCTGATTCACAAGAGCTGATCGAAACAACTCCTGCCTTCTAGGTATGATCTAAACCAGCTCAGCTCAGCCCAACCCAATTTTCTAGCCTGTGAGTCAAAAAATAACCTTTCACTTTCTGAAAAGATGCAAACACAGTGTCTTTACAAACAGATCTCCCGCTCCATATTTACCAGACAGTATTAACACAGCTCAGACATTGATGACATTGTCTGTATTCATAGAAGTTCATGAGTGTTGTATTACTTCAAAAGCAAAAGCAGCTATCGGTAAGCCAGTGATGATTAGCTAACTCTCATTCTATTCTGCCTGGACTGTACATCTTGAATGCAGCATAATGGGATTATGGAGAAACCTACCACCAATGTCAATAGCCACTACGAGACATGTCGAGGCCATTATCAAGAACAATGCTGGACCTGGACACCACTAAGAAGGCCTCAGCTGCATGTGTGGAGGTGAGTGTGAGTGTTTGAGCTAAACTGTGTCACAACCTAATTATAGGCAGGTTATATGTGGAGAGAATTCACAGGAAAAGTGAATTTGATCTCTTATCAACAGCTTGGTACCACCAGCATGGAGACTACATCTACATAGAGCAACATTAATATGACAAAATTGCTATTTGCTCTTTTTAATTTGATTTTCACTTGTTTACTCTTGTATTTTGTGTTCAGTTAATTCAAAAGAATAAATCAGTCCTCCAGGAATTCAAGGGCCTTTTTTTGAGATTGCTATGACCAAATGCTGGCTAAATTCTTGATGAAATTTGTATGCTTTTAGGTAGCTTATAGCATTATAAAGTTGCGGAAAATGTGCGATTTTCTCCCACTTTATAATGATTCTTTAACAATTAATTAAAATATAGGGAAAAACTAGTAGTATTTTAATCATTAATCATTTGGGTATTTTTTAGTTGCAAATGAGGCGTTTTTTATCACATGTTCCTATGCTTTCTAAACGTAATTAGTTAGTTTCGACGTATGGCTCAACGTTTTGCTGGAATAGTTGCGGCAACTGGTCAGAATTGCACGGTAGTAATGAATTGGCAGGGAATGGCTGATTTTGCGTTTATAGTTGCGATGGCAACATCATGAAATCCTGGAGGGTCTGAATCATTTCATCATGGTGTGTTGTCAGATTTTATTTGTAATAATGTAAATATCTGTCATTTGCCCTCTAATTTTACATTTGTAGTTGTGGCTTTTTTAATGCAGTTAGAAATTTTTTCGATAGAAGTCTAGAACAAGACAGAGCCGAAGTGCTCACAAATATATACAGCTCCGGAAAAAATAAGAGATCACATCAGTTTATTTCTGATTCATTGCTTTTACAATTTGTGGCTGTGTGTTCAGTAAAATATACAAGTCAGTGTTCTTTTATGACTTCACCATGCTTATTTCAAAAATCCAAACATTTTTGAAGTAAATTATCTATTATCTTATGGAGTAAATGATCTCAATTATCCTGAAGTTAGCTAAACTCAGCATTTATATTAATAAAGAATATGGGTCCACAAGTCCACGGTAAACTATTTAAGTTGAGATCTGCTTCTCTAATCAGCTAATTAAATCAGTGTAGGTATGGAATATAACAATATGCTATAAAAAACAAGAACTGCAGTTAGATATTATTAAAATATGGACTGGTTGTATTATTTCACAGCACCTACAACTTGTGCTGATCATAAAGAACAGCAACCCTTACATTTTACACTCACCAAACACATATTGCAAAGTCAGTGAACAAATCTGTCTCCAGAGCTGTAGGTGCGGTTAGAAATTTGAACAATATTTGATATAAACACTGAATAAATATTTCGTGGACTTTAGATGTCATTACATTGATATTTTTAGTTTTTTGGAAAAGATGACATTGCAACAAAACTGTATGATTAATTAGTTGTCATAGCTGATTAATGTACAGTAATTTACCTATTTGTGGCATTAGAATTAGTTTTGAATTACTAAATCAAGCATGTATGGAGTGTTGGAAGAAATTAGATTGGTTTTACTCTTCTGTGGTTACTTGTATCATTACTTATATAAATAAAATGAATGCAAACAATATTACTGGAAAAGATTCAGTTATATGCTGATTACAGTCATAATGTTGATACTCATCTTTGCTCTCTTTTAAAAACATGAAATAAGCCATATATGCTTTACTATTTATATTATATTGGACAATTATATTGGACTGATAGAATGATCAGTCTCAGTTTTCATAAGTAACTAAGATTTATTTTTAAATATATATTAAATATATATATTTTTAAACATAACAATGGCTGAAAGAATGTGAATAAACAGGATCTAAAGTAAATAATTAAAATAGTCTTTGAGCTCTGAGGATCTTGTGAGCCCACACACAGCAGGTATCACCTTATTTAGATCTTACATAATTACACTCCTAATCCATTGATGTCATGCTCCGTCATCTGCTTTGTATACTTTTTATCAGTGTTTGTAAATCCCAATATAACAGCTTGATTGCACAGTGAAGCTAATACACTGAATACATTTTCTCTCTTTTTGAAGCAATTTTCAGCTGCTCATGAAAAATTCACAAAAAGGTACATTTACAGCTATTTTATTTTGTTAATTGCCTTTTGATTAGCATGTGGGTGCTATCGCAAGTATAACTGTCTTTCTAAGTAAGATCAGCAAACAAACCAATTTTTATTTTAATTCTCAATATTGTACAACAAATAAATGATGATTTTATTTCCCTCATAATACCAGACTGTTGCTCAGAATCAGAAATATAAGAAAAAAATCTACTTGAATCTTTTAAGTTATGTTCAAACAGACTACAAAAGTTACAAAAGTGACTTAAGTCTTAAATGATTGCTGTAAAAAGATAATATAATATCTAATTGTGAATAACATAACCTCTAATTGTAATTCAATTCAATTCAATTCAGTTTTATTTCTATAGCGCTCTTTACAATAAACATCACAAAGTGCTTTTAATTTATATTATATATAACATTTTAACATATAAATGCTAAAATTAATTTTAGTATCGTCACGGTGTTGTAAATAATGATGAGAATCAGAATATATATACTAGGGGCCCACATCCGAAAATCTCACACGCTTTTTTTATTCAGATTCAAAATCTATTCATTAACCAATACATAGATGAATTTGTTTCATTCCACCACTGAGGTACTCTACATAGCGCCATTCCTACACCAAATTCAAGAATGTCAGTTCATTATTGCTGGCGGCCTCTGTGTTGTGTGTTCACTGCAACAGTGTCTGAACTGATACACACGATCACTGTGTTCTTTCTCCTCAGAAAACTATGTATTACCATGGTGTTCCCGACAGAGTTCAGAAGGTAGTAGGAGGTTACTCAACTCCCAAAACGAACAGTTCTACTGAGTGCCCGAAAGCACTTGAACTCTTTCTACACAAGGAGTTGCTGTTTAGCCACAGGAAGTGAGTAGAGGACGTAAAACATTCTTAACTCACAGATATGAAACCCAAAATCACACTTACAAACTAAAATGTCAGTTTACACAATTTCGAAGCAAAAAGCAAAGTAAACTTTCTTACAGATCTTCTACAGTATACTGTACAAGACAGAGATGAGACCTATTACGACTCCAGTTTTAACAGTACAAAGAACAAATAAGGCACATGAAAAAAGCAATATATAAATAGAATATAAAATCAATTAAGTGCTGTGTGTTCCATCTGCAGGGGTTTGTTGTTGGAGGAGAAGCCAGAGCTGCAGAGGGTGCTGGAGCACGAGGTTGGGAGCAGCATCGAGCAGGAGCTTGCCCTGCGACCCCCATCAGACCTGGAACAGGATCTCCGCAAGAGGCAGCAACGATTGCAGGAGGTTCCTGTCACACAGATCAACATATAGAAAAGTCTAGAGATGGGCAATTTATCAAACATTTATTGAAGCCCTAACATTACTTAATGTTCCAAAAGAATGGGGACACTCCAATTTGCAGCCTATTGTATACACTCATACATCTTGTCTTAAATGTTTTGACAGTACGAAATGGAAGAAATGAAACGTCAAGAGGGTCAGAAGAACGTTCCTGAGTTTGTGAGGGTCAAAGAAAAGCTGCGCCACATTCAAGTTCCGGAACAAAATGGCTAAAGACTGCATATGACAAAACTTTGTTGCTAAACTATAATAACGCGGTAACATTTCACTAAGTAAAAGTGATATGATATGCGCGATGGATTAATCTTCGAATATCTCTACACGCATCAGCATTAATAATATTACATATCTAATAAAGCAACAGCTCTGATAGAAGCTTAATGAAATTTATACATACAGTAAGATGCACTATCACAAAATTAAAAATTACATGAGTGGAATTACTTCTTAAACTGGGTGGAGTCATGTTTGTTTATCTTTTAAAGTCTGGCAAATGTCATATATATTAAAGGTCTAAATCACAAGCTTTATTATTATTATACATATATATATATTATTATTATTATTATTATTATTATTATTATTCAATTTGTTAATATATTGATTCATTACACAATTTATGTCTGCCTGCTAACTGTGTGCAAGTGTTTTAACCAGTGGACCACACCCTCTAGTGTATGTAGGTCATTGTGGTGAATAGAAAAATAAAAGGACGTGCAATCCACTTTCACTACTGAAATCACTTTTGATTTTTTTTTTTTCTTTTCCAGAACATTTCCAGATGATTAGTGACTACTGTTTAGTCTGAATGTCATCGTCTTCATAAATACCTTATTAATTATTTCACCAGCTGTACCATAAGCTGTTCACCTTGTATATATAGAGAGTCTAAGCTAGATGTAGAGTAAAAAATATTTCATAAAATCATAAGTGTATTATTGTAGTATCTGAGTGTTGCCCATCACACATAAACATCCCATCGTGTTATTTGGTGTGACTGTTTTTCGGGGCTGCATCACATTCACAGGTGGCAGCTCGACTAAACCCCTGCATTACTAAACCAGACCCAGATCCCCACGGACTCACTTCAGCCTTTCACATGGAAATAAAGGCTGGTTTAATTAGCTGATCTTTACATTCAGGGGACGGCACGGGCAAAGAGAACTGACCATCTGCCGGGCGAACGACGCGGCCGCTCCCCTGCCACCATAAAGTCACAAAAGAGGGTCTTAAACAGGCAAAACAGGAGAAACATAAACGCCTAAAAACCTCGAGTTATCAGTACACTGCTGCAGGTCGAGTAGGCCTTAAATATCGCCTCAGTGTTTGAAAAGTGCAGGGTTTCGTGTTGTTTGGTCCACGTGTAAAATAGAAAAGATGTTACTGTCATCTCAGACTTCATTCATCAACTCAACACCACCATTCGCCAGCTGTCTCTGGCCACTGGGTCTATTATTGTTGAACTCCTTTTTTGTTCTGCTTTCTCCTGCTGACTCTTTTCAAACTGATCTGCACCAGACTCGTGTGCTGCATTCACCAAACACAAAAAGAGGAGGAGAGCACCCCTCTATTCATCTTGGCTGACTTACTTTTCTCAACAGCGTCTGCCATTTCATTTTATTTATAGATGTAAAAATTTCTCAAGCACTTTTGAGATGTGAAATTCTAGCGCTGGAGAGTAGCTGAAAAACGAAGGATATATTAGAATCTGATTGAGCTATGTATATAGAAAACGTGCTGCTGAA
>JAVGVS010000136.1:331917-612218 GCA_032718565.1 Distichodus sexfasciatus
TGAGACGCAGAAATGTCTTGTTTCTGGATGTGAAAAGGTCCGTTGTTGTCTGTTTGAATTTAATTCCACAGACTAGCAGGGATGTGGCAGCACAAGTCAGATTGTGAAGTCTAAAACTGGAGTTGACACCGATTCTATACTCACTATCAGCGTTCGATCCAATTTTCCCAAAAGTCATGTCATTACGTTCAAGCAAAACTAAACAGAGATTCACTTAAATTAATAATCACTAATGTAGGAATTAATTTTTATAAATAAAATTCTTGTACAAGACAACAGGAGATTTTTAATAACACAGACAGTGTAAGCACTCTCAAATAGTTATACATTGACTAAAGAGAAATAAAGAATAAAGATTGCATTTGTATAAATATTGGCAGATAAAACATTATCCACAGGGAATTTGTTTTCACAACAACACATATCAAAGTATCAGTCAGTATCACAGAAATTGTATATTAAAACAGATTTTGCAGATGGACACAACACATGTGGATGTTATTCCACAGGGGTATAAGGCTGAGGTATAAAAATATCTAAACGTGCAATATTTAAAAAACCAAACATTGTTCATTAATCGTAAACAGGGTAAAACGTTCAGTTAATCACAATATTTGTTTGAGGTCAAATCGTCCAGCCCTAGTTAAAACTTATGACAATTGCATTGTGGCCTTTGAAATAAGAGATGCTCTTACACAAACAGCAGCAGCAGCAGCGCCGGCCCGAGGCGGAGACTGACCCGAGACATTGTTCCACTCAGTGTGAAGAGGGGCTTGGGGGGGTCTCGGAGGAACAGGTGCAGGCCCGTGGGAGGGGAGGGGGTGAAGAGCATCTCTTTGGCCATCTGTTTTCTTTTGGGGGGTGTCCAGTTTCCCAAACGCGTTCCCCCACGCACGTGCCGGGTCGCTAGGCCCCCGCGTAGAGAATAAAGCCTGTTTTCCACGCTCGCGTCCCTTTCAGCCTTTTTAAACAAACTCAGATCCATCAGACAGCTCAGACCCATCTGAAACGAAACGAACCGAGTCCGTTCCACAGCCTCAGTTGGGTTCAGTTTAACATGCATCTGTTTGCAAAGTGCTCCTTGTTTGCAAAATCTGTGATCAGCAACTTTTTCTGTAATCATGAAGCTCACAATTATTAAAGAAAGTCACTATTTTTCCTCCTTATATGAATAATGCACCTTTTTAGTTTTGGCTCAGTTTATTTGTGTGTTTACTATTAATGTTAAAGTAAGGCAATTGTGCCTTGGTGACAGACGTTTAAATGCCTACATTAATGTACATTGCGTTTATGTTTACGGCATTTAGCAGAGGCTGTTATCCAGACCAACTTTCATCTCCTAATTTAAGGGACAGTTTCCCTGGAGCATCTTGGGGTTAAGGGTCTTGCTGATGGACGAAATGATGTGACGTCCAGATGTGACGATCTGAACCACTAGACTACCTCCATCCTCATTACAGAGTAACGTCTATTAAAAGTTAAAGGTTTTTCTTCAGTACTGTTGTAGATAAATCCACTTTAGAGATGTTAACCGCTTGAAGTATTGACATCGGTTTTGAACCTTTTAAGAAAACAAAAGCTAAACTCTCTTTGTCTGTGGGTTAATTTAATCAAATTACCACATGAACACACAAATATAAGTACACAAGTACCCATAATCCAAAGCAGTAAAGCTCTGAGAGCTGCAGAGGTACTACAGTGTGAACAGGAAAAGGACTCAGGCCCACTCTGAGCTGAAGCAGACGAGGAAGGGAACTAATTCCCCTTTCAAATGAACGCACAACATGAGCTGGTCTACTTTTTGGACAACTACTAGAGGAGTTTCTTGAAGGAGGACTATATGTGAAAACACCCAGTGTGTGTACTGAGAAAGGACTGAGGTCCAATTTGAGTGGAACTGGAGCAGAAAGTAAACGGCAAAGACCAGCTGAACAGGTACTCAGTTTTTTTTGTGTTTACATTGTGTGTTCATTCGAAAGGGGACTCGGTTCTCTTTTGGTCCCCTTCAGCTCAGATAGAGCCTCAGTCCTTTTTCTGTACACACTTTGGGTGTTTTCACATATAGTTCTCTTTAAGGAACTCGGACTACGGTGTGAGTCTGACCTGAATTGGACCAAAAAGAGTCTCACAGTGTGAACACTTTTTGGTGTTTTAATAACACAGCCTGGACTGCTTATATGAACATTGTCACACGTTGGACCTTGCACTTTAATCAGCATGTGCTACTGCATGTTCATATAAATGTGTGTTTTCATATCTTCCACAATAGATTCGAATTGTCTTTAACTTTAATTTCATCGATTTTATTTTTAAAAATGACTTGAACAGCCTCAGATGTGCACTAGGTGTTGCTTTTGTTTAACCATGTGTGAGGCTCATTGGGGCTGCAACCTAAAGTGTTGAATTGGACCAGAAAGAGTGTACAAGTTACACGAGTACCCATAATCCAAAGCAGTAAAGCTCTGAGAACTCCAGAGGAACTACAGTATGAACAAAAAAAGGCCCAATCTGAGCTGAAGTGGACCAGAAAGAGAACCGAGTTCCCTTTAAAAAATCAACTTGCTCCAGTTTTTGGACCACTTGTAGAGGACTGGGTTCGGTTTCTTTAAAGGGGACAAAATGGGAAAACTCCCTAAAACTCCCCCCGTCTTTCCCCGAACATGTGCCTGGTCAGAAGAGGTGGGGGTGTGGGGGGAGGCTTCCCATTGTGCAGTGAGACATTAAAGGCATTTTGGGGAGGGGTTTGGGGGAGCAGTGTAGTGGACTTATGGGGTGGGTGGACATGCTGAAAAAGAGAGCAGTGGCTGTTTGGGAGGCCTCGGCAGTGTGGGTGGATGCTGAAGAGTTCGGGTGCTGCATTTGCCTCAGGAGGTTGGGGTTTTTGCATATCACGTGTCACAGATTTGGCTGCCAAATATCAAGCGATTCGGCATCGGAGAGCCATACCGTAGGGAGAGGGAGAGGGAGGGAGTTGAAATCTAATTTTGCATTTTTCTGTCAACATAAATCCTGAAGTTGTAGATTTTATTTGGGACGTGGAGCAAGAGGAACATGGAATGCAAGGAAGAAATCAGCGACTCGGACAGCGGCATCATCGTCAATTCTGGTGAGTAGTGAAGATGGTATCTGGAACCTGTATCAGGAAGCAAGATATTTTTGGCTTTGTGAGCGTGTTGAACCAGATTAAGAATTGTACTTTTGTCAACTTGTTAAGAGTAATCATCAAATAATTATTAACTAAAACAGTGGATTTCACTTGCGACTTCTGCAAAAACCTGCACCAAATTTGACAAAATGAAATAAAATGAGGAATAAAATAGGTAGAGCACAAGGCCAACAGCAACTCGTTATTTAAATGTCATGTTAATGTCAACTTTCACATGAAGACATTACTTTGTGCACAAACATAGTCCATAAAACAGACCTTCCAGGATTTTGCAATGTGGACATCACAACTGTTAACGCAAAATCAGCAAGTCCAAGTACCGCAACTTTTCCACAATTTTTGACCAATCATTGTCATTTCCAGCAAAACGTTGAGCCATGCGTTAGTGAACTCACTTTCTAGTTATGTTTGGAAGACGCATGAAACGTGTGATAAAAACACCTCAAATTTACCTTCAAAAGGAACTAAATGGTTAATGGTTAACAAAAATAATCGTGGTTTTGATTGTTAAAGAATAATTATAAAAGGAGAAAAAGCAGCTAAAAACCTTGCAACTTTCATTATTTTTTAGAAAAGCTGCCCAAAATCGGGCATTTTTGCCTCAAGAATCTCGAAAAGAGGCCCATGAAGGACTGATGAAACTGGGACTGATAAAAGTATGACACCACGAAAGTAGGAAAATAAAATCTGGGAGTTTGCAGTTACCTTTACAAATTTTTACCATATTTATTAAAAATTAGCATTCTTAGTTTTTGCTGAGAATAAAATACTCAAATTCACATGATTTATTAAGAGTACCAGTACAGTGAAATAATTTAGTAACATTGTTAAATCATATACTGTACATTCCTAAATCAGGTTTTACCAAATTGGTGGTGTTATTCTTTTCTTTTACACTTTAGATTTTCTAATCTTTAAGAAAAAAATGCACCACATTTGTAAAACATGACATGAATCATATACGTATGGTTTAATAACAATAGTTTAGGTGTCAGAAATCAAGTTTGGGAATCACACAAGTAGCGAAAAAGTAATACATCTGTTCTTCCTTCCAGGCTTCTCAGTAAGGTGGAGATCACAGTTACCTTTAACCATATTTGAACTCGTAGTTTTTAATTAATGAGACACAGTTCAACAGTTTGGACCAGGATTCGTATTTTCTGTTATTTTAGCTTAATGTCATTACTTATAAGTAGGGATCCACTGATACCATTTTTTTGAGACCGAGTACGAGTACCGATATTTATTTTTGGGTACTCACCAATACCGAGTACCGATACCTGTGTAGGTCTGTTGTTAATAACAATGACAATAATAGTAGGATTTTTTCAGAAGTTTTTTTTTTTTTTTCCACCAATATCAAGTAGTCTAAACTGAAAAAAAACACTTTCAAAAACCAAAATATAAATTAAAGGACACTTGAGCCTTATTATGTCATTTTATAAAATAAATGATACTAATTTTTTATCCATTTCTTTGTTCTATAATATCAAACATTAAAAAAAAGCAACAACAATTAAATATTAAAACACTGGCTTTTTTTGTAACTATCAAAAAAAGAGAGTGCTGCATGTCAGATTGAGGCAGTTTTCAGAAAGGTAAGTGGAAGGTTCTTTTTTTTATTAAAAAAAGACGGCTGACATTTTTATCTCTGCACAGTTTACAGTAGGGCTGGGTATTGTTGCTGATTTCCTGAATCGATTCGATTCCGATTCACAAGGTCATGATCCGATTCAATTCTCGATTCGATTCAATTCAATTCGATATTGATTTATTTAGAGATTTCTTTGCGTCAATGCTAGTTTTGCTTGGTTATAAAATAACTTGTTTTAAAACCGAAGTGTTGCCAAACATCGGCCTTTAGGCCAGACGGTGATTTGAGCGGAGCAGCTTCAGCCATGGCTCTATTTGGTTTCGGTTTCGCCGGTCTCACGTTTTTATAGCTCTCCTTGTGCGGTCGCGAAAAGTAGTGCATAGCCGCAGGAAAAGATCGATCTGCGAATTTTTGAATCGATATCGAATTTTTCGAACGAGAATCGATATTGATCGGTGAATTGATTTTTTGAACCCAGCCCTAGTTTACAGTTTATTTGGCAAGTTTTGTGGCATTTACGCTGCCTCCGCGTGGCAATGAACATAACTACATCATATCTTCCACATGTGGCATCGGTAGTAGGTATCGGGGAATTTCGGGGTGGTATCGGTGCCGATACCGGTGCATCCCTACTTATAAGTATAATCTATAAACTAGTGTTGCAGCACTCAAGACCGGTCTCGAGACCAAGTCTCCGTCTTGTCATGGACTCGGAATATTATCCACAACTCTGAGAATATTAACATTAACTCTTTGCGTTGTTCATTAATTAGTGTTTTAATAACTCAGAATCCCTTTAACATACAGAAACCACACACATACCATCGGAATCACAAGACTTTGAACTTACCGCACATTATATTCATTCCTCTGTGTGTGAACAAAAACTGAAGTAATCTTTGGGATTATCAATCTACACTGACACATTGATTCAGTGATCAAATAGCCTGTAGTATTGATCCAAAATCAAAACATTGATCTGACATCAAATATATAGCACAAAAACTGAAGTAACTGCTTAAAAACGCATTAATTACATTATTCACGATGAGCACGTTGGCGCTCGCGATTCTCAGCTCTAGTTAGAAATAACAGCTCTCAGATTGTGATTAATGAGGCACTGTTCAACTGTTTGGATTTGCTTTTATTTTAGCTGGATGGCATTACTGGTGCACAAATACAGTCCATAAAAGATCAAATCTTTGGGAGTCCACATTTACCTTTACCATATTTATTATGAATAACAATGTGTCATTTTTAATAAGGTCCGGACAGCCCCACGTCCCCGGTGAAGGACCTGAGCACTCACACCAGGGCCATGAGGCTGAAACACCAGGCGCTGGAGGACAAGCTGGAGCTGTGTCTTCTGGAGCTGAAGAAGCTGTGCATCAGAGAGGCTGTGAGTCATAGCATTTTGCTTACTTTATGTTTCAAACTGTTTGATAATGTGACTTTATTTTGTCTCAGGACATACTGTACAGCGCTGTACCAAACTAAAGAGATTGCATTAAAACACAGAGCTCAAAAGATCCGAAAAATCGTTCCACAGTGTAGAACATATTTAATGTTCTGTAAAAGTGCAGTTGTGCAAACTTATTTATAGATAAGAGTCCCGAGTTGTGTGATAGACATGTCTGGGGTAAAGGCTTAAGCAACCCCTCATGTTTTTATAAATATTTTGCTAGGAAAAAAAGGAAATAGGGGGCGGCGCCGCGGTACAGTGGTTAGCGCTGCTGACTCACAGCGAGAAGGCCCTGGGTTCGATCCCCAGGTCAGCAGTTGGGCAGTAGGGCCTCCCTGTGTGAAAGTGAGTTGTCATTGTGAACACAGCACAGCAGACAGTGCACCACAACGAAATGTGACCTCTGCATTTAACCCATCTGTGAAGGAGCAGTGCTAACAGCTAACAAGCGCCCAGGGAGCAGTGCTTGAGGCTGGTACCCTGTTCAGGAGTACCTCAGTGGTAACTTTACCGCTCCTGGACTATAGGGCGAACACCCTACCATTACGCCACCAACTGCCCCAACTGTTTAGGTGGGTTTCCTCCCACAGTTCAAAGGCATGCAATATAGGTTAATTGTCAACTCTAAATTGGCCCCGTAAGGTGTGAGTGTGTGTGCCCTGTGGTGTGTTGGCGCCTGCCCAGAGTTAATCCCCGTCTTGCATCTGTAAGTTCCTGGGATAGGCTCCAGTTCCCCGCGACCCCAGCTAGGATTAAGCAGTTCGGACAATGAATGAATGAATAAATGAATAAGAAAATAGGTGCAGTAATTTTTTCAACGTGTGTAAACACATTTAAATATATTACACTTTGAAGTATGAGCTTTGATGTCTACTAGAGATCCGAAAAGGTTTTTAGATTTACAGATTTAAAGTTAAAAGGTAAGAACTTTGGTTGTAAAATATAAAAGAAGTGAGCGTGGCTCAACACAACATTGATTCAGTGATCAAATAGCCTGTAGTATTGATCCAAAATCAAAACATTGATCTGACATCAAATGTATAGCAATGTTCCTTGACAATCTTTATTCAACACAGAGAGATTTTAATAAACACGATAACACACTCTACTGGGGTGGTAGCTCAGGAATAATAAAATGATGTTGTTGTGTTGATCGCTTCTGAATTGAATCGAATCAAAACAGCAGACTTTGTGATATCAGCAGATATTGAATCATTGTCATTGTGATGAAACTTGTGATTTACAACATTCTGCATATAGAAAAATGATCCTCACGAGTTGTTTACCAGTTGGTATGGATCGTATAAAAATGCCTTGATCCTCTAAAGGGGTTTTGAAGTTGCAGCTACGCCGCTTTGAATCATTCGTCCTGACATTGTGAAAGTGCAGTGTGCTTTTGCCATGAAAAGAGCACTAAAGAGTGACAAAAGCCAGTCAAAAAGTGGACAATCTGGCAACAGATGCTCCTTTACAAATTAGTCAGGCTGCTTCTCATTCACTCTGCTCCACAAATCCCAGAGATTTAGAGGCAAAGTCATTCGGACAGAAAAGCTCCATTGTGGTAGTTTTTGCAAAGCACCAAGAGCAAAAAACATCTGCTGGTTAAATACAGATTGCTAAGATTAGTTTATTGGTTTATTTATGGTAATGATTTGGTGATTATTTAATATAGAGTTCCCTTTCCTACAGGAGCTGACCGGAAAGCTGTCGTCAGAATACCCACTGCTGCCTGACGAGAAACCTCCACAAATCAGACGACGCATTGGAGCTGCTTTTAAACTGGACGAAGGCTTGATTGTCCAAGAAGGAGAGGTACAGAATTTCAGCTAAAAGCTTTAGGTCTTGTGCAAGTAGGACTGTACAGTTATGACCAAAATTTCCTATCCCGATAACGCAAGCAAAATCTGGTGTCTGCGTGCACTCTACTCTGCCTACATGTGTGCTCAAAACACACTCAAAGGTGCCACAATTCACCTTTAGTTTTTTAAAATGCTGTTTTATTGTTAGAAATTAGTTTTTGTCGCGCTCTAATATACTTGCACTTTTTAAACCAGTTGAAAACACAGCTTTTTGCTGCGCTATAGTGACTTGTGGTCAAACACCACTTTTTACTGTGCTCTAGTAAGTGCTTTTTCTTTGGCGCTCCATAGATCTGAGCGCGAGGGCGAGGAGTGCTTCGAGTGCAAGTTTTAATTTTGTTATCTGATATATTGAACCATATCACACAGCTCTACATGCAAGTATGCATTTAAAATGTTCTGCACTTCATTAGTAGCTGCGAACAATCAGAGTAGGGCTGGACAATATGACCTCAAGTTAATATCACGATTAATTGAAATATTTAAAAATGTATCTTGATTATACAGTAATTTATGAGTGGGTTTTTTGGCCCACTTTTTGCCCTCATAGTTCACTAACAACGTTCTGTAAATATGCTCAACTATTATAGATGAGTCTTCTTCTTCCTCTTTCGGCTTTCCCCTTCAGGGGTCGCCACAGCGAATCACCTGTCTCCATTTAGTCGTATCCTCTGCGTCCTCTACCCTCACGCCAACTAACTTCATGTCCTCTTTCACCACATCCATAAATCTCCTTTTTGGTCTTCCTCTCAGCCTCCTGCCTGGTGGCTCCAACCTCAGCATCCTTCTACCTATGTACTCATTGTCTCTCCTCTGGACATGTCCAAACCATCTCAGTCTGGCCTCTCTGACTTTAACTCCAAAACATCTAACATGAGCTGTCTCTCTGATTAACTCATTCCTGATCCTATCCATCCTCGTCACCCCCAAAGAGAACCTCAACATCTTGAGCTCTGCAACCTCCAGTTCTGCCTGCTGTCTTTTCCTCATTGCCACTGTCTCCAAACCATACGACATGGCTAGTCTCACTACTGTCTTGTACACCTTTCCTTTCATTCTTGCTGAAACCCTTTTATCACACATCACACCTGACACTTTTCTCCACCCATTCCAACCTGCTTGCACACGCTTCTTCACCTCTTTTCCACTCTCACCGTTGGTTTGGACCGTAGACCCTAAGTACTTACCTTCTTTACTTCTACTCCCTGTAACTTCACTGTTCCACTTGTGCCCCTCTCATTTACACACAACTATTATAGATGAGTAATTTTTCAAAATGAAAACATGCATACCTTTGTGATTTTAAAATAATTAATGAAAACACACAGATGTAGTGACAGACTGTGGAAGGGCCAGAGTTCTAGATCTAGGGCTGGGCAATTAATTGAACATGAATCAAATCTGACATTCAGAACGATGTGATCTTGCCTATGTCAGTTTTTTTTTTTTTTTTTTAACAATTTAAAAAGCGAAAAATCTGTTCTACTTTTCCCAGTGTGTGTCGATGTACAGTCCCCATAAACACATACTGGTGTGTGTGCGTTTTCACGTGACTCCACCCCATCCAGTCTACCACTACGTCTGTGTGTAAAAACAAAAAAACTTAATTAACCGTAATCAAGATAAATTTTTCAATATTTCACTTTTCAATTAATCGTGATATTGACTTGAGATCATATCGCACAGCCCTGTCCTAGCTATGAGGTATGAACTGTGAGGACAAAAAACAAACAATAAAACCCCACACTTGTTCATTAATCATAATCGTGGCAAAACAATGTAATTGTGATATTGATTTGAGGTAATATCGTCCAGCCCAGCCCTACATATATATATATATATAGGTGCTTGAGCGCCACCTGGGGTCTCGTTTGTGCACTTGCCTGCTCTCTAACCTCCTCCTGCCCTTGTTTTGAACGGCTTTGTGCAGGAGTCGGAGCTGCACGCTCTGGAGGCGGACCTGGCCCTTCACCGGCAGATTTACGAGGCGGCCCGCAGGCTGTCCCTCGAGGAACACATCAGCAAGCCAGTGAAGAAGAGCCGACTGCAGCAGTGTAAACGCGAGGAGAAAAAGGTGAAAGAGCTGCAGGAAGCCGTGCTGAGACACCGCATCAACCACGGCTGTGTCTCTCCACAAACCTGCCGGGCCCCGAGACCTAGAGGTAAACCTCTCAATTTACTGCTTTCTGTCTTATTCATCAGTGTTCGGGAATCTACTTTTAAACAGCAGCTTTTCAAGTTAAAAGTAAAGTAAAAGTAGGTAAGCTGCAGCCAAGCTGTTTCATCCAGTACTTTTTCATATTTGTGCAGTAGGATACTCTTAAAGATTATTCTAGGGCTGCAACTAGCGATTATTTTATTAATCGATTAATCTGCCGATTATTTTTTCGATTACTGTAGATTATTAATCGGATATAACGAAAAAAAAATTCCAACATTTTTAATAAACCAAGTGGTCTGTTTCTGTTACTCTCTAACATTATAAAATGGAAAAAAAATTCTCTGATTAATTGAAACTGAAGGAATATTGAAATTCTGGCCATTTTTAGCCAAGTTGGACTCATTTTGGCCTATAGCTCATTTTTGACTTAATGAGTGTGCACGTTGCGGACACGGCAGCCAATCACATGCCACTTCTAACAATTCGATACAAATCACAAAAACCTACTAGTTGAAAATGCCTGCTATTGCAAAAAGAGAAAAACAGTGGTTTGTTGTAACGGGACATCGCCATTTGTAAAAAAACAAAACAAAAGTAATTAAAAGTTACTTTTAAAGCTACAATGTTTCAAAGGTAAATTCACTACATAAGCTACTGGAAGAAGTTAGTAGCTGATCTAATTTTAGTTAGCTAGTCACCAACACTGTATAACTAATAAACTGATCTTTTGGTATTTATTATTTTCAGACCCCTGCATGTCGGACGACAGCTCCCTGTCTGATGCTGCTGCTCTTGATGATGGTGAGCTGCATACTTTTCACATGTTGTATATCCGCCAAACTTCAAATATTTTTACAATTTTGTTGTATTGTTGTCGTCATCGTAAGAACGAAAAATTGGATGTCGAACCATGGTCCATCAGTGTGTGTGTGTGTGTGTATATATATTAGTGGTGCACAATTCAGAAAATCTCACGATTCAGTTCTGATTTTTGGGCTCAAAATTGATTGGCGATTCATAAGCGATTCACGACTCAACACATAGATCAATTTGTTTCCAGATTGCTGAGTTATTTTTCCCCATTTAATTGTGGCAGATCAACAAAACAATCACCCTGAATCATGCAATTTACAAAATGTAATGCATATGTACGCATAGTGACTGCATTTCATTCCTGCTCACGTGAAGGTCTATCTGGGCAGGTTTCCACATTACACCATTGATAGGTTGGACCATCGATGCTGGGGGGAAAAGTAAACTAGTGTCATTGCGTTAGTTGAAAAATATAAATCAATTTTTTGGAGTGCATTAATCAATTTTGAATTTTTTTTGCACACTTCTAATTAATTATATATATTTACATATATACACTGATGGTCCCCAAACAGTGGTTCGACTTACAATTTTTCATTCTTACGGTGACAATAATGTTATGACAAAATTGTATAAATATTTTTAGTTTTGCGCAGCTGGCAAATGTGGCAGCATATGTGTTACAAGACATTGGGACGCTGCCGTTAGGTACACATCTCCCACCTTGTGAGGTGCCTCACTCTCACCATCGATTGTTAGAGTTCAGTTGCCTCAGTGTTAGAGCACATGTTTTTTGTGTTTTTGGTGTTTCGAAGCCCAATTTTAGTTAAAAAAGCATGTCTTCCAACAAAGATTTTAAACTTATGAGAAATAACATGACCAGCATTATATCAATTAGGGTTTTGGTCTTCGGCGAATTGCCCAGCCCAACTATAAGCTATAAAACATTTTCTGTATCCACAGATTTAGATCAGGGTTTGCTGTCTCCCACCACGTCAGACCCTGAAGGCTCATTCCAGCAAGCGGTGACCATCACCCTCTCCCCGGGTCACATCCCAAAACCCACAGGATCCATGTCGAGCCTGGCGAGCGAACGCACACCCATCCAGAACACACCGTGGAGGGAGTCCAGCCTGGACCAGCCCTATCAGAAAGCCAAGAAGCTGCCCTCCACGAGCAGCAGCAGGTCAAGGTAATCCAGACTAAAATGTGAAGATGAATCAGAAGCAGCTGTAGACTACTGCTCAGTCAGAGTGATGGTCCCTTGGGCAGAATCAGTTGAAAACCCCTGGATTATATCATAATGACATTTTTTGGTGACTTTCTGGCTGTGGCATAAAAATCCTAGTTAAAAAGAACATCCTGATAATAACTATGGCTGCCAGATCTATGTGCAGTGTGAAGTAATGTAGAAAAATTGATGGGATGCATCAAGACATCGCAACAAATCGAATCATGAGACCAGTGACGGTTCACACCTCTAGTGATTACATTTAAATTTACAGCATTTAGCAGACGCTCTTATCCAGAGCGACTTACATTTCCTAATTTCATGAACAGTTCCCCTGAGAGCAACTTAGGGTTAAAGGTCTTGCTCAGAGACCCAATGCTGGTAACGCCAGAGGTCGGATTCAAACCCACGACCTCTTGGTCCAAAGGCAAGTGTCCTACCACTAGGCCACCAACACCCTATCAGTCAACAACAATCAAACCTGCTTCTCTCCGTGTCAGCAGCAGTCCAACTGGAACCGACCCGAGACTGCCCGACGTCCCTCCTGCTCCCCAGTTTGTGTTCAAAAGCCTGGCGATGCGCAACAATCATTCCACCAGCGCCCCCTCCACCCCTGAGCTGCCACTGCGCCGCCACATCTCCCAGTCCTTCAGGTGAGATGATGCGGTCAACAAAACAGCACTAAATTTGGGGTTGAAAGTGTGTTGTGCTGCATGTTACTGGAATATGTAATGAGTGTAATATTACTCAAAATAGTAATGCGTTACAACAACAACAAAAACATTACTGTAATTGCGTTACTTTCGTAAGGTGTTACTCCCAACACTGATGTTCATGGCTTGAGTGGATTTATTAGCAGGAAAATGTCATTTTTGGGGTCACTGGGCCTCATTCACCCACAGTTTTTAAGAAGAAATCTGTCCTTAAAACCAACTTATGCAGTTTTCACCAAGGTCCTGATATCTAGCAGTGTTTACTTATTTGAGATTTACTGACAAATAAATATTTTTAAATAAAATTTTTCCTTAAATTTGTTCTTATACGTTTATAGTGCGTAATATTATACAACTGTAGAATTGAAGAAAACCCAATAAATGAATGTTTCAAACAAACAGACGTGACATCAGATTTGTTTAAGTGACTTTTTATCATTTGTTAATTTTTTTCTTACTTATGAAATTATCTCAAATGGGAAACATTGATGAATGTAAGAACCATCAGGAAAATTGATGAGATGCATTGTGATGCATGGAGATGTCGAATCGAAGACCTAAATCAGATTCAAACTGAATCGTGAGATCGTCAGATTACCATCTTCTGTACTTCCTCTAAACTGTCACATTCCATCCTTCCGTTACAGGCTTCCCAGACCTAAGCCAGACCTGACCAAACCCAGCTCGGAATTAAACCGTGTGCGGACTAAGCTGCCTCGCCGCCGCGTCACTGACTTCGCCTTGGCGTATTCGGTGCAGCGTCTGTACCAGTCCAGCTCGGAGGACAGCAGCTCCGAACACTCCTTATCATCCTACAGCAGCTCCTGCAGCTATGACTCGGCCAACAGCGATGCCGCCAAGCCCTGCCCACCTCCCTACGGCTACCGCCACGCCCCCCACCCCCAAGCGCAGGGCCAGCAGCCTGCCCCCGCCCTTCCCAAAAACAACCAGCTCCGCCCCGCCAACGAGCCATGCCCGGGAAGCGCCCAGAGGGAGGGAGACACAAAGAAGCCGAATACTGACGTGAACGCCGTGGCCACTTCTCCCAAGCGCGTGTCCAAACCCCCTCCACCTCCGTACCCCCGGCTGGCACGCGCCCCCTCGCTGAGGGAATACCCCAACCACCCCAGCCGCCTGCTGCCCAGAGACGTGGTCACCAACGACCTTAAGTCCTGGCACCAGAGGAACAACGCCTCAGCAGAGACCAAGCCCCCGCTGTTCCAACGCCACGGCTCGATGCGCGTCAAACGGCTCCCGAATCAGGAACCGCCGCCGTACCACCAGGTGCTGCACAGACAGGTGAGGAGGAGTTCTTTATACACGGCGGAGTTCTTGTTGTGTGAGATAAACAAAAGTACAGGGATGCATGATATGGCAATTATTGGCCGATAACGATAAATGATGAAGGCATGAGTCAAGCATGTGAAGATATTTTGCTCAACAAAGTTCCACTGCGGTGTCAGAATTTTGGCGCAAAAATAATAGTTCTAGCCATAGTTCTGACATTACTAACACAGCGCCAAGTCAAGCGAGCGTGAAAGCAGAGTGGAGAGAGGGCGGAACATTTCCAGCGTAGTGCACAACATTTTAAGAAAAGTCACTTCCCGCCCTATGTAGTGTACGAAGTCAAATAGAGCGCATGAGAGTCTCCAATATGTATTTTACAATTTTGCTGTATTGCTATCACTGTAAGATCGTATTAAACATTTTGTTTTATGGTATATTAGGGTTATTATTGGTTATTTATGCACATTTTTAAACGGTGTAATAAAACAACTCATGAATTTCTGGGAATTTTATTATTTTTAGAATTGGCAACATAGCTTTGAAAAAGATGCTTAGTGAAATGACCATTTTTACAACATAAACCTTGTCAATGCACTGTAAGGGGAAAAAACAAAAAAACAAACTAAATATTTGCTGATTAACTGTATTTGAGGTAAAATCATGATACTGATCATATCGCTCAGCCCTAGTAAAATAGACTAAACAAACAGATTGGAACTTGAGTTTTTCATGATCAAAATAACGTAAATAATTTTCCCTGTTATAAAAATCATATGAATTTGGTGTTATGTAGTCTGTCACTGGCATCTATTTAGACTAAGACCGGTACAGTGTAAAATGAACAAAATCAAGTTCAGATAATGAATGAAGGAATTTTTAAAAACATATAATTCTTAAATCTTAAATCTTATGAATTGGTGTTGTTTAGAATATATAGAGAGAGCGAGAGAGCACCTACATAACACCAAGTCACAGTCCATATGATTATTTACACCAAAATGAATTCATTTTGGTGTAAATAATTAAATCATACAAATTTTGTCTAGACTAAATGATCCTAATGCTAAATTAAACAACACTCCAAAGTATGTGTAAATAAAAGGCCCAGACGTATAAAAAAATATCCTCATACATGCAAACAGGCCCTAAATAACAAATTAGCAAATTCATGTGACTTAATTAAAAGTAAACTGTTGCAATTGTTAAATCATAAAAATTCTCATGTTTTACAGGTGTTTTTAAGTCGACTTTAGCTTTTCTGGTATTAAACCTAAAATTAAATGAAAACTGGAAATTTGTGTAATTTAATGACAGCAGTTCCAATGATTTTTGGTTTAGAAACATTTTGGGAATCACACTAAAAGACGAAGTAATTCGGAATAATGTGTTTATGGTTTGCAGGTTTGTCAGAAGGTGATTCTGCAGCGAGCACCGGACGGAACGCCTCTGCAGTGGTACGAGGAGGACGAGTGTGAGATTGTGAGCCAGGTTTAAACTCAGCCTCTTTAAACTCAGTGTCAAGAGCACAAAGGCGCAGTCGTGAAGGCTGTTAACATGCTCTCAAACGTTCTTTAGTACAGACTGTGTTTTTAAATCTATTTATTGAGCCAATGGACTCTGTGCCTGCTGGAAACAAGCGAATGGTGAAGCTGTGATTAAATACTCGCAGCCCCTTTCAGCACTCAACACTCACGGAACTTCAAGTCTAAGACTTACACGTAAGGCATCAGGGCCACATATTTGAAGTGGAATTATTATTATTATTGTTATTATTATGTACATTTTTGCCCCTCTGTAATTGCTAATGTTTAATGAGAATGACATTTGTAATAATACCATCTCCTTGTGGTTGTGTCCGGTACACAGTTTTGCATAAAGTATTTTTTAGTGTTTTAAAGTCCCAATTATTTAATGTAATACATTATGAATTTATATAATATTTATGTTCTCTAAATATTTTTAAATTAAGACTTTCTAACTCTTTTCCCTAACACAATTTACATGTTTCTGTCACTGCTGTGCTCTTTTGTATTACACCGTTTGTTTTATAACACACTTGTTAATTGATGCATTATGGATTTAATCATTTCTCAAATGTTCTAAAAAAGCAATTCACTTCAATTTATTTGTGTACTAACCATGTAATAAATATTGTGTTATTTATAATAAAAATATAAACTATCAAGGCCGTTAATCAGTTTTTGAACATTAAGATGATGGGCCTCATTCAAGCTTTTTTCTTAAGAACATCGACATTTAAGTATAATATACTGTATCTGTAACTGTATAATTGAAAACGTAATTAGTTAATGTTTTGCTCAAACATGCATGCAATTAAATTAGCGTAATTTTAGAACTTGGTCCTAAGAATTGTAAAAAAAAAAAAAATTACAAATTTGGTCTTAAGAGCGGTGGTTGAATGAGGCCGAATGTTACCCATCATGTTTAAGTTTTCGTACACAAGGAGTTTTTTTTAATTAAATGACCTGTAGAAAGGTTCTCAGTGGAACTCTGATTCACAGCCACAACACAGGAGCTCGCAGAATCCACACCAAGACGGCCAGCGCGACGATGGAGCAGAGCGTCAAAAGGTAGAAGACGAATATTATCCAGCGAAAATGACACATCCACTGCAGCAGGGGGCGCTCTCTGTTGATTAGCATACACAAGAGGGGATGTATAACAGTTGAAATTTGTGAATTAACGTGCAAATAAATAATATCAAGTCAGGTGAAATCGGCCGCTTCTGCAACTCACAGCCTACTCGCAAAGCGGCAGCAGATTTTGAGGACGTGTTTTGTTTTTTGGGCCCAGTGAGTGCTCCGGTCCAAAGCTGACCTCAAGCTGAGACTGAAGGTCGACCTGTGAGAAAAACCAGACGCTTGTATTTGGTTTTTGTATTTTGTTTGTGGCAATGTTCATCTGCTTAGACACAGTTTGCAAATCTGAATCAACCCTTTTGCAAAACTCACTTCTCTTACACAAATTACAAAGTGTGGGCCACTTGCGCCAGAACTGCACCAACACACACACAAACCAAAAAGTAAAAGACCACTGCTATCGTAACTGTTAAGACACTAACGCTTAAAGTTGAACCTCCATCAGTGATGTGGATTTAGCTTTAGTCTATGAGACAATTTGCTCGGGCATATACCGAGAGGTCAGGAGTGGACAGGAGCAGGGACGTGATCTTTCATAGTGTAGTGAGTGATTATTTGTCATTGTGATCACACCACAGCACAGCACACAGTGCACCACAACCAAATGTGACCTCTGCATTTAACTCATCCGTGAAGGAGCAGTGGGCAGCTAGCAAGCGCCCGGGGAGCAGTGCTTGGGGACGGTACCTTGCTCATGAGTACCTCAGTTGTAACTTTACCGGTCCGCTGAGGTACCGTGCATGAGAATACTAGAAGAGGTTATCAATAAGCAGTGATTAATACATATTTTTATTAGAAATCAGCTATATTCTTCCTTCTTAACGTCGTTAGAAGAAATCTGCTCTCAGTATGGAGGTGGAAAGTATACAACTCATTTGCATTAAACGAAAGGCCCAAACATAAAAGAAATGTGTTTATAAAAATATCTGCACACGTGTAAACAGGCTCTTAAATACTGTTTTCCTAAATAAACAATGTATTAATTACACACCTATATGTATATGCTAAATTATTTAGCAACTATGCTGCTTTTGAGAAACGCACTCCTGACTCCTTAGCGCTCCCCAAACCACATACAGAATGAATCCTCCGGTTAACTTCCTCTAGTGCCACTTGAAAATCAATATTTGCCGCTCTGTTAGCCTTGTCTTGATACTTTGTCATTTATTTGGAGGTGCATTCATTCTCATCATAAGCCACGTATACTTTCTTCTGTGAAAAACAAGCGATTCAGCTGGTGATTTGGCAATACTGACTCAAGTGACTCACACACCGGATCAGTTTAGTGAGAATCCTGAAAATGAACCGAATGTGAAAGGCTCTAGTGAAAGGCTGTAAGACAGCTCACCAAAATGCAAGAGTTAACTAAAGATAAACAAGGGAAAAGCCTCCTCCTTCTAAACTCTACAGTGGATACAGACAATATTGTTACTTAATTCACATGGATCTGTTAAACAAGAAAAGCAATCATTAAACATGCAACAAATTGTGTTTGCCTCATTTTTTTGCCCGGCAGCGTACATTTTATGGCACTTACCAGACGTTCTTATCCAGAACAACTTCCATTTTCTATTAACAGGGACAGTGGTGGTTGCATTTGAAGCCATGACCTCCTGGGTCAGAGGCGAGTATCCTAACGACTAAACCCACAACCAAGTGGGAGCTTTGCATTTGACACATCCATGAAGGAGCAGTGTGCATGATTTTGTAGTAGCATTTAGGGACGGTACCTTGCTCACAAGTACTTTAGTGGTACCTGTACCAGTCCAGGATTTGAACCAGCGACCCTCTGATCACAGGGCCAACTCCCTAACTGTTACATTACCAACTGTCCTGAGTCCTCACATCTCCGGCAAATCTGTTAATTAATTTGACACACTCTCAGATTATCATAAACAACAGTTTATGTCACCTTTGCCCAGTGTGCTGATGTTCAGACTGCGGGTCCGACTTTACTTCTCTGCTTCTCTTCAGCTTCATGTTTTGAATCGGAGCCGATACACAGCCGTCCTCTTCGAGTGAAAAAGGAATCGACTGTTTCCTCTTTAAATTAACAAGAAACAAAGAACATTTTAGGCTGTGCTTCAGGTGATTTGTAATTTTGCTGTTTATTTAAGTGAGTGAATTTAAGTCATTGTGAACACAGCACAGTGCAACACAACCAAATGTAAGCTTTGCATTTGACCCATTCGTGAAGAAGCAGTGGGCAGTATTTTGAAGCAGTGTTTGGGGACGGTACCTCACTCATGAGTACTTAAGTGGTACCTTTTTACCGGTGCCAGGACTGGCAACCTTACGATCACAGGGCCAACTCCCTAACTGCTACACTGCTGCCCTTGTCTATTTATATAAAAAGCGTGCGAGTTAAAGTGGATTACTTGCTCTGGTCGTAAGATGACCGCTGCACTGATTCTGCGACGCAACGGCGGCTGTAACAGAGAGAAAAGAGTCAGATATCTGGAGGAAGAAAAATATGTACAATCAGAAAGTTAAGCTACAGATGATCAGTTTTACCAGCTGTGGGTCTTTCTCTGTCTTTTGCATGGCCTCAACTTCTTCTGTAAGAGAGATCACAGTGTTTACTGCATGGTGTAATTATATCTGTGTTGGTGGCAAATAAAGAATCAGAGACTATAAGAGTGTGTCCATGAAACTTCTGAAACAACTTTCAGAATGTACACCTAATAATGGAGGAATGAAAAGTGCCATTCACAATTTGTATTAAAACAAATGTAAGAACAATCAAACGTTGGAAACTAACAGTAATGTTCAACAAAAAGGTTATTCTTAGGGTTTGCTTCTGGAGCGGGCAATAACTTATTTAACTACGATTATCAGGTGTGCACACACACACATATATATATATATATATATATATATATATGTGTATAATAATGTATATATATATATATATATATATATATATATATATATATATACACTAATATATATATATATATATATATATATATATATATATATATATGGAATATTCTCAAGTAGAGTGTAGTTTGTGCATTTTTTGGTGTATCTTCTATTAGGTATTTCCATCAAAAACAACTACCTGGAGTATTATTAATATTGAAATGAGCTATAGAGAGCAGATGAGTGAACGAGTGAATGAGAAGGGTGACATGGAGAGTGAGAGAGAGATAGACAGTGTTGGGGAGTAACGGAATACATGTACCGGCGTTACGTATTTAGAATACAAAATATGAGTAACTGTATTCTGTTACAGTTACCGTTTAAATAGGTGATAATTAGAATACAGTTACTTTGTTGAAATAAATGGATTACACAGCGGTCTTTTCCTGTTTCATATGTTAGGCTATCTCCTCTCTGATTTTGGTAATTCCATGCATTGTACCGAATACTGTGACCCGTCAAATTCTGTGACCATAGAGGGCGCTCTGCCTTGAAAGACAGGTTCACAGCGTCGTTTTCGGTTAGGATTAGAATTAGGGTTAGGTGTAAGTGTAGGTGGTCACAGAATTTGACTGGTCACAGAGTTCGGTACAACACCGGAAACCCAAACAAAACACGCAATAAGAGGCTCTAACGTAAGCATTCCGTTCATGTTGGTGGCGTCAGTTACACACTGGACTTGGAGCCAGCACAACAGAGCCAGCAGTGCCCGGGCAGGAATGCATTTCTTACTTGGAAATTTCGTCTTTGCTCCTCTACAGTAAATATATTGTCTATTCAGGGAGATTTGGGCTTAACAGCCAATTGGTAGAGAAAAACAAACAAGAATTTGCAGGATGTGATTATTACATTCATGTAGTTGCATGACAATATATTAAGTAATCCAAAGTATTCAGAATACGTTACTCACATTGAGTAACTTAACGGAATACGTTACAAACTACATTTTGGGGCATGTATTCTGTAATCTGTAGTGGAATACATTTTAAAAATAACCTTCCCAACACTGGAGATAGATAAGTGAGAATGACAAAAGCCTTAAATAGAGAGAGTGACAGAGGGAAAGAGAGAAAGAGAGGGAGTGAGAGAATGAGCTAAGGAGAGAGCAGATGAGTGTGTGTGTGTGTGAGTGAGTAAGAGTGAAAGACAGGATGAGTGAGTGAGACAATGAGAAAGAAAGAGAATGACATAGAAAGTAAGTGAGAGCAAGTGAGAAGGAGAGTGAATAAGAGAGAGAGTGATAGATGAGTGAGTGTATGTGTGAGGGAGAAAGTGAGTGGGAAACAGTGAGTGAATGAGAGATGACCTCTAAGCTCCAGGGCTTGTCGTGCTCGGTTGCTTTTCTGCATCTGTCTCTTCATTTCATCCAGCTCAGCTGCATCTCTCTCATGGCGACGCTTCAGATTCTCCACATGAGCCACCATCAGCTCCACAGCACGGCTCACTCTGGCCTCCTGGAGATACGGGCGGCAAGATAACAAAATTATCATTCATATACATGATTACACAACACTGTGAGCAAACTAAATCTAATCGTCCAGCCCGGGGATGTGGTGTAAAGTAAGAGTCGACTGATTATCGGGGGCTGATATTTAGGCATTTTTCCGATCATCAGTATCAGTGTTTAATATAAGGTGCGCTACTGTGGCTCCACTGCCGTCCCTTCTCCCTGTGCCGTTTGCTCTCGACTCGACAACAGACAGACGGACGGATGGATAAACAGACATGCAGATGTACAAATGGATAGAGAGACGGACAGACAGACCGACAGACAGACAGATTTGCTCTCTACCTGATGCACAGCTCCTAACACCTCGGCGGCTCGTGAGATTCTCTCAACAGTTCCTCTGATGATGCTCAGACACAACTCCAGTCTCTGTACCATCTTCACACGTTTAATATCCAAACACATTCCCTTCAGAGCCTGGAGACACAGGTGAGAATGATGGAGAGTGAACCTCCAGCAGCACTGACAACTTGTTTTAGGTTATAAACTATTTAGAGCAATACTCTACACCTGCAGCATGTCCTGCCCTCGAGCCACTTCCAGCTTAAGGCTCTCCTCGGCTGTGTTGCGTGCAGTTTCTTCCGCCTGAACTCTCTGGTTCAGTGTGAACTGATCGGAGCGGAACGCCAGGGCCAGTCTGGAGAAGGCAGTCTGAGGAAACGTCATAAAAGTGACATTACGAATATTATAAATCTTTATAAAATACTATATTATAACAAAGACTTAATCATATTACGAATCATTTATATACACAATTTGAACAATTTAACAATTTTTATTTAACACTACATTCAAGACTCAAATTTCTATTAGTCAATGAAATTTAATAAACATTACAAGCTCACAAAATTATATTTCTATATCTCAAGTAAATATTAAAGACAAACTGAACTTTACATTAAATAGTTTGAGTATAATGTGCACAGGTACAGGTACTGTCTATATCATAAATCTCTACTTAGGAGACATTTTTCTATATATCTTTTTAATCTTCAGATTTAGTCTCTGAAAAGGTTCCTTAATTTAATCTGTTGTTAATTTCTTATTTCTGTTTTGCTTTACATTGCCTTACAGTCAAAAATCCAGGTGCATTTCACTACATTGTACATGTATAACCAGTATGTGAGAAATGAAGAATGAGGAATCTTATAAACAGTAACTTTACATGTGAAATTCTTCATATATCGTGATCTGAGAAGACAATAACACTATGATGATTACTGACCACTAAACTCAATCAGTCTGTTCATATCTACCTCTCTCTCTCTCTCTCTCTCTGTCTATATTGATCTATGTTTATCTATCTCTGTCACTATCTCTCGATCTGTCTGCCTGTCTTTGTACATCCGTCTCCATCTCTATTTCTAAAAAAACAAACAAAACAACCTCTAGTTCTTCTTCCGTCATGTTGACACTGCAAATCAGAAGACAGATTTTCAGTTTAGATGTGATATGATATTTTGAAGATGTCACAAGTGAAGCTAAATGACTGATATCACCTGTTAGGACCCAGCCGCTCCATAATGGGCAGGAGATCTTCTTGTCTGGATCCTGTAATTTACCGTAAAGCATCATTACTAGAAATGTTACTGTGCTTTACAAATGCTAATAAGAATGTTTATTGGAAAATGAACTCTTAAAGCTCTCAAATTGACGATATCTTACTTGCCATCTTATTGACCTCTGTTTACATTCACCAGCAATCTAGCACAATGCACTTTACCTCAAATACTAGGGCCGATATGAACTCAAACTAACATCACGATTAATTAATTTTACCTTGATAATTAATAAACAACTTTTATTTTGGATTTATACTTTTTCTGTCTTCATAGTTTACACACAAGGTTTATACTGTAAATGTGCTCTACTATTCAAGCTGAGTTTGTTTGATGAAAGCGTGCATCTCTGTGCTTCATTTACGCACTTGTTTTTTTTTCAGAATTTACAGCTCTCCATTTTGTTCTAGGGTTTTAATGAAAGAACTATTACTTTTACTTTACCATCTTCAGAATCCTCCTCACTGTCCAGTGTTGCGTTGTTGGGATTATTTTCTTGCAATGCCTGAAAAGCAGTGATAAAAGCTCAACATGTTCTGAAAACAGTTGAACAGAGAACAGCACTAATACTGTTACAAAACATCAGATGATAAACATATATTCAGACGATCATAAAAATATTCGTAACATTCACATATCTTGAACATTGCAAAAACACACTTCACCAAGAAAACCATCCATTCCTGAAGCCATACCTCTGCGGTAAAAAAAAAAAAACCAAACAAACAAAAAAAACCTAACCAAAAACTGCACAACTGAAAATGACTTGGCTTACTTTCTTAAAATACATGCATCATTCTAGGTATTTGAATGAGATTTTTCTGACATTCTTTTCTCCAGTCGTCTTACCATAGCTCTTACAGGAAGCCTGCCCAGGCCACAAGAGAAAGCCATCGAGCAGCACCAAACCTCACTCTTACTTCACTCACTCATTAAAAGACAATTGAGGTTAGACAGCAAGTATGCATGAACTGCCAGACCACAGCAGGGACTCAAACCTGGGAAACAAAATGTTGTCTTACCATGTGGCTTGCGTTCACTCCACTGCTTCACAGAGCCTGAAAGTTTGTAATCTCCTTAGGAGATAAAGTCTTAAAGCGACCACTTAACTTGTGATGACTTTCAGCTCCAGTGCTAAGTATAGATCAAACTGCAGCATAAACACACATCTACACTTTAAATAGCATTTAAAGGACACCTCTATTTAGCCAAAGTTGGATGATACAGAAAAATCGTTAATATGGATGTACGATATGGGAATTATTGGCTGATGCCGATTTTTTCATGCTTATATCTGCCGCTACAGATAAATGAAGGTAGAGTTGAGCGTGTAAAGATATTGCCCATCAAAGTACCGCAGCACACTCAGAATTGTGGCACGAAAGTAATGCCCAATTTCTGACATTAACACAGCACCGAGTCAAGCGAGCGTGAAAGCAGAGTGGAGCAAGCGCAGCGCATTTTAAGAAAAAGTCACTGCCCTCCCTATGTAGTGCACCAAGTCAAATAGGGTACGTGTGAGTCTCCATGTGCACTACCCTAGTGCACAGAGAGCCATTAAGGTACAACCCCAGCTATTTCCTGAGATGTGTACTACCACATAGAAAAGTAGGATATGAGCGTCTTACCTACCATATTATTAAAGCGCGGCAGTACGCAGCTCAGAACACAGCCCCTGTGTGAGCTCACGTAAGCTAAGTGAGGCAAACACGCAACTTACCCTACTTTAAGCATGTGTAGACAGAGTTGAGCACGTAAAGAGGAGGATTTTGCTCGTGAATGTTCCACTGCACGCTCAGTCTTTTGGAACATATAACGGCACATATTTTAACACAGAAGGCGCACGCTGCCTAAAATCCCATCACGGATTTTGGACATGCCTGCCACAAGAACCACCTTTCTGACTTACAAGAAATGTGTCACCAAATATTAGCGGACAATACCAAGCAAATTTAAGCATTGGTCGGATGCTAACTAATAAATAAATAAAAATAAAGGCAGATTCTGATATTACACATTAACGAAGCCATTTCTAAGACAGGGCAGCAGAAATAATCTGCAGGGTTTTCCCCCGATTTCAGTTGCAAAATGAAAAACAAAACACCAGACAAGTGATACTGGAATGACTCCACATTTATTGTAGAAAAGCAAAAGACAGAGTCTCTAGTAGAGACGCTGAGGCTTTCCCATGGTGCTCTTCACGTACAGAGCTCTGACATTCTGCCAGTTCTTCTTCAACAGAGACACCAAGAAGTTGACAGCGAGATGGATGTTGTAGACCAGCTCATCCTCCGTCATCCTGACATGACCCACAGCCACAGCCAGACACAGCACCTGGAAACAAACAGAATAAAAAAAAAAACAACAACAACACATTAACACAATTCTTATTTTAAATACCACTTCAAAACAAGATCCTCACGTCTCCCCCATCATACCTTCTTCATCTGGAACTTGATGGTGGATTTAACCTCATCCACCTTGGTGTTCAGGTTCTCGTTGTGAGTGAGCAGTGAAGGGAACTTTCCTGCCTTGTTGAGGCCGGGACCCAGGATACGAGGGATCTGCTTAATCAGGGACTCAGATGCCAGGAAAGCATCATATTTCTTTGCTGTTGGATAACAGGTTCAGGTTAGAGACTCACTAAAAACAATATAAAGAGAACTACTCCCAGCACTGTGGTTAATAATTACTATAAGCCATCTGGCACTTACATGTCAACATTAGTCTGTTTCCACTTACTGTTTTAAACATCCTAATTTCTGATTAAATGTAACATTTACATGGCCACAATTATACCAGATGTTTAAGGCCGATACAATTTAAATGTTTTAATTCTTTCCATCTACAAACATTTTGCGTAGTTATCATCTAAATGTTCTGACCCAGATGTGTCAAATTTAGTATATATGTAGTTCATATTATAAATGAACTAATGTTGGCAACTAATGTGCAATACTTATTGGCTGATAAATGACAATCGCCAAGTTTTAATTTAAAGGTTTTATATGTAATTTCATAATTAGACTTCATTATTTTAAAAAAATCCTGAACTCACCCAATTTCTTGACCAGCTTCTTGTTTTTGTTGAGCTTTTTAAGAGCCTCAATGTCCATGTGTGGGATATCTGCAGCCTTGGCTTCATCACAGTGCTGCTGGTCTCCAAGAACGCACACAGAGAACTTGGGGCGTGGAGTGGTCTTCAGCCTAATCGCAGGGACAGTAAGACATCCATTGCAAACAAAATAAACCAACAGGGCTGTACAGTGGTCTTTAGTGTAATCATGGAGGATAAGACATCACTGCATACAAAATTAACAAACAATTCTCCCCCAAGTCTAGTGATACAGAACCAGAGAGCCTTACCCATACCAGGCGCCGACAGCACAGTCACACAATTTAATTGTCGGCTGAGGGACGAAAGCACGGATGCCCACACCCTCAGCCTCCCCTCATGTTTTAAGACCCAGGGTAGGGGTCCGTCTGCTTAACCAACCCTGAGGAGGGAAGGAGGCAGACTACCCAGAGCGGTTCTCCACTGCCTACAACTAGCCTGCCTAAAAAGACCAATCTAACGATGGTCTACTTTTTTTTTTAAAAAAGCCTTTGTGCAAACTCAGACAGGGTAGAACGCAGACAGAGGGAAGGTTGGGTGAAACAGTAAAGGGCCGAACCTGACTGTGCCTGAGAAACGCTTGTCCTTCTGGGGATCATAGTTCTTCAAGCTGATCTGCAGCTCCACGGTCTCCAGAAACCTACACAAGTCAAAAAGGTTATTGTATAATAAGACAGGACCTAGTGAGACTGGATAGTTCCCTAATTACAGACACATTGACATTATAATTAAACAGGACAAATATATTTTTTGGACAGACAAGATACGCAAGCTTTCTACCACTGTTTTTGGACCTGCGGAGTTCCCCAAGGTTAAATATTTGGTCCATTATTATTTTGATTTGATCTCATTCCTTAAGAAGACATCAATCTTTAAGTCATCCATCACTTGCATATAGCCAGTGGTACAGAGTGGCTTCTTACTACCTTTAATTAAATTACAGCAAATCGAACTATGATCACAGTTTGTCCTAAAGTTAGCTGAATGATGGCTTTTCGTCTAACTTACAATTCCAGTGTTCAGCACTTTGGGTTTGGGAATTGCATTTAAAAATCAATTTCACATTCTTGTTTCATTCATTTAAGACTATGGTTTCGTCAGCTAAGCTTACAGCCAGGTTGTTAACGTGTTTTAGGACGCACAATAATCTCAAATTCAAAAAGTTAGTTCTACGCCATACATTATAAAAGATTATGGTTTGGGAATAATCCCCCACCACAATTACAGTTGGCTGGTTTTAAAAGCTTTGGTATAACCAGGCTTTGGTTTAGATATTTGCTAAAATTATGCTTTATAAATTTTGTTTTAAGCATGCCACATTAGTTGTACACATTCTCTAATTAAAACTATTTAAAATGAACAAACATTTCAATCATCATTCAAGTCTTACTTTCTTCGTTTAGTTTTGGATCCAGCCTGGACCTCCCGAACAGCCTCGTACAGTGTATCTCTTGAGACCTTGCTGTAATTTAAAAAAAAAAAAAAAAAGGAAAGAAAAGTTAAAATGTTCCATATTTGTCACTTATGGTCAACCTGTATAGCGTCCCGAGCCTTTGCCGACTGTCATTAAACGCCGTCAACTCCGGACCAAATCCTCCACAAACAAGATCATCCACACACTAATACAACATTAAAACACCAGGTAAAGATGTGTACTCGAATAATAAATAGTAGTGTTAGATATTAAAGCTGTAACAAGTCCGGATTCCACCGGATTAACTTTGAGGGAGTTCAACGCCACACACTGACGACATGCCGGGAGCCAACATATACAAACGCCAAATTTGGCTAATTTTATTGCAATTATCCACCAACAAGGCCAGTTAAATTACGCTACGTGTCATTAGTGCTTCAAAACTTAAACACCGGGCCAGAAATACACGCCGAAAACAAACGTTTTTAAGACTTTTTGTTGTACCTCATTTTGGCTCGTCTTCCCTGCCACACGGAGCTCGAAAAAGGAAGTTGTACAGGAAGTTACGCTAAATATAAGCGCCAGTCACGGGAACACGGTCTTCCGAGGCGGCCATATTGGTTGCGGCAGATTATAACTAAATTAAAATATCTGTAACGTAATAACGAAATCTTATTAATATTTAAATAATTGCGTACTTAATAAAAGTGACAACGAAAGGCTGGATTATTTGTTTTATTACTGCGAAACAGTGAGATCTTGTTGGACTGAATTTTTAGCCCTCATTGTGAATGGCAGTTTCCCATGTTTACTATGGTTGTGATTTTGATTTTCTTCATAAATGCAAGTACTTTAAAGGTAAGCTACCTATACATCATTAGCTGAATATTATGAGCATTTTTTGTGAATATGAAAGATGTGCCATATTTATTATCAATAAATGAAAAAGTCTTACCCGCTTTAAAATGCTTTGAAAATCTTATCCAAAGATAAAAATGATAGTATTTTCTTTAATATAAATCATTTTATTTTAATAACCACCACATTTAAATTTCTTAACCATACACATATTGTATAAATAAAATATAGTTTATAATGTAATATACAGATAAAAGTTATATATGTGATGGGTATGATTTTAACAAAAAAACTATATTACTGTGATACTATTTGACAACAGGTCATTTAAAAAGTACTGTACAGAGTTTTTGGTAACTGCAAGTTGCACTATTATTCACTTTGTACATGCTACTTACAATTCTGTAATTTTAGTAACAATGTTTATTTATTACAAACATACACAGCATGCATCAATGAGAAATGCGCTTTAAAGCTGCCTGAAGGGATTTCTTGAGGAAGGTCTCGGTGGAAGTGATACAGCAGTACAGCGTGTGCTGGCATTCTGCGTTCACCTGGAATTTCAGTACGAAAAATCACAGTGTCACTTTATTTCACCCACTTCATTTTAACTTTAGTTTTGTTTGAGGATACAGAACAATACAATGCAAGTAAGTATAACAAAATTCATTCTGCAAAATTTTGTTTTAATGCTTTAATGCTTTAATTATTACTTTTCTGATAAATGCGTAATATAGTAGAACACCTGAGAGTGATATTTGGTCAAGACAGTCAGCATCATCTTTGAAAATTTCATGGACTTTGCAAAGAGGGGACACTGGTTGCTCAGCTGGTTAATGAAACTGGAAAACATCTCTTCGCTCAGCTCAATCTACAGAACAGATATCAAGTAAAACAAAAAGCTGAACATACACTGACATAGTCACAAAGTAGAGCATTAAGCAAAATACTACATACAAGTTCACAAAGCAAAAATGTTGGTTTACCTTGGAGTCCAGCAGGGTGTGGATGACGGATAACAAGCCTTCATTCCAGGACACTTCAAGCAACATCCTAATCAACACCATATTTTAAAATGTGATTCATTTAGGACCAACACATATTTCGGATATTGAAATTTGGCCAACTATGCACACACACAGGTAAACACACACAAGATGAGACTAATCTGTAGTCCATAAATTTGGCAAATGCCGACTGAATTCTAAATTCTTTCCCTGTTGCATTCAGAAATACATTTTCAACAAAGTACTAAATGCTGTTAATGTAAAATAAATGTAAATGTACATGACAGCTTTAACGGTGACCAAATGCAAAGGTACAGAGCTTTTATGACTCAAGTTGTAAATTAAATTATCTTGACTTGGGTAATGAGTTTCCCAATGTGTCTTACGTGTATTCATCAGTATAACAAAAAGCTAAAGAGAGGGAAACAGAGGGTGGTGGTCTAGGGGTTAGGCTACTCGCCTCTTTACTAAGAGGTTATGGGTTCGAATCCTACCTCCAGCACTATCTTCACCGGGTCCCTGAGCATGTCATTTTCAGGGAAACTGTCACCGAAATTAGGAAATGCAAGTTGCTCTGGATAATAGCATAAACTAAATGCCATTAATGTAAAAGACTTGCTTATGTTTTTAACACTAATAAATTGAAAGAGTTTAACTCACTGAAAAACAAGAAGTCGGTATTGTGGCTCCAGACACTCCTTTATCACACGGCACAGCAGTTCAGCCTGAGCACCACCTGAAGAAGAAAATCAACACTCAATCTTTTCAGGATACAGTCCATCTATAAGTATTGATAAATAGGTCTTAGCACTACATTATTAAAACAAGGAATATGGGTATGCTGTAATCATATTTGTAGTGATTTGGGTACTGGGAAACGTATTCATTTATTATTGCTATATATAAGTAATATTTTACATCTATATTAATTTCAATATGAACATTTCATCTGACTAGCTTTGTTACTGATGAAGACATTAATCTATGATGCATTTTCTCTATTCCATATCCAAATTTAATTTTAGATCACAATTTGAAGGCTGCTAAACACAGAACTGAACATGGTGTCATAAAAAACCCTGCAAATTTATTTGACTTAATTATGTTATTTAAAAGTGAAGAGTGAAAGAGAGGTTTTGGCATCATAGTGACATGCATGTAAACCCTTTTCTCCAAATAATACAAATAAGAATATTGTTAAAGTGAAAGTAAAGAGTGAGTGACAGCACAGTGCACCGCAACCTCTGCATTTGACCCATCTGTGAAGAAGCAGTTCCTGGAGACGGTACCTTTACCGGTTGTAATGGAAAAATTCCCTTTCACCATGTCAATGAGTTCTTGAGAGTTTTACAATGTGTGTTCGTTGGAATTTTACATATGTGTTCTTAAAGGCATATGATAAGTTGTTCGGTTGAGCCTGATCATAAATCGTCGTGAATGTATAACTCCTTAATGCACAGCAAACCGCCGTGAAGGTGTAACTCCCCAATGCAGAGCACAAAGGAGATACTGTGTGTGTAAGAATCGGTTGTTAGAACAGAGCATTCCAGCTGCCCAGCTATCTGCAAAAGTTTCAAGAAAAGATAAAGTCTCTGCAAGAGTATAAATTCTCTCTCCCACCTCCTCCCCTTAGGTCTTCTGACTCAGACTAGCTCTCTGTCGAACGCCTCCTGCTTAAGCAGTAATACTTTGTTAATTAATAAACTTTTTCTCTGATTACTACAATTTTGTCCTGGTGAATGTGTGCCTAGGAAAATAAGTAGTAATACTATATTTTTCCACAACACCGGTCAGGGACTCAAACCAGCAATTTTCAGATCACATGGTGCGCACCCTAACCATTACACTACCAACTTCCCCAAATGTACGAGACCTACACACAGTACCACTAGGAGTAGCAGTACCGTTAAAAATCTTAATCATCAATAACTGCTTAATGATACTTATCTATACCTGGTCATACCTGTTTGTTCTTCCTTGATAAGTGGCTGTATCAGCATCTGGCAGGTGGGTCTCGGGTAGCGACTGCAGAGAGACGTTACTGCAATCACCAGAGAACGAGAGGCTGGTTCAGAGAGGGACAGAACCTAGAGAGAAAAAGGAATAAGAGAAAATTTATAAAACTATAAAGCTGATAATCAGTTTTTCCACTGAAGCCTTGTTGTCACGCCGAGCTCCGAGAAGGAGAAGAAGAGAGACAAGAGTTTCAGCCGAGCCTGGTGTTCGTAAAATGCAAAATTTTGATAAGAGATATTCTTTTTTTTTGCATATCGGTTCCAAATATTGGTTATCAGCCCCGTTAACTAGCAATAACCAGTACCGATATCAGCCCAGAATAAAAAACAATATCAGTCGACCTCTAATGTGAACCTTTGCTTTCACTATCTGGTAAACACACAGAAAGTCGTAAGGACTCCACAAACATTCAGGCACCACTTTATATCTGTATACATGAAATAATAAAATGTAATAACAATTTTTATATCATTCTCGGGCTTCTTTGTGGCTTATACACATGATGTGGAAAATACACACCTTGCCGAGCAAGAGGTTCTTGACTATTATGGAAGCGGTGCTGTGGCTGAGATCCGGAGTTAGAGCCAGCAGCAAACTGCAGAAATTAGGCAAGAAGTGTTCAGGAGCATCAGCCAAATGCAGTGTTTCACACAACAGCTCCATCTGAAATAAAAAAGATGAACAAACATGAAGCTGCGATGAAATCTGCACATACTGAAGAAATTTTCTGAGCAAAGATGAACTAAAGAAACAAACCTGTTTTACATCACATTCGTTAAACACTTTAAGAGTGGGCATAGAGCTCTCATCCCACTAGAAAGAAAAGAAGTACATCAATCTAATGACCAGAATCAAGGAATTATTTTGCACTTATTTACATCATTTATTTTATTAGGCAAGGTAATAAAACAGCAATTTCACCTCTGTTCCAGACTCCAGCAATTCTTTAATTAAAGGAAGGGCTCCCTAAAAACAAGGCCAAATATTTATTTATGACTTCCAAGATTCAAACTGAAACCATTTTCTCAAATTGAAATATTAAACTTAGATTCTACACAAACATTTGAATGTGTTAATGAGTAATATCACCTTTATGTGGTCTGGCAAGGTGCATAAGGAACCTTCCTCTGGCAATTGCTCAGGTTTTTGAGGATTCTGGTCTTGGTTGGACTGCAACATTTTCTTATCACATTTTTCCTCTTCCACCACCACCTCCATTTCACTTCCCGTATGTTCTTTTTCTAGCAGATCCATCTTCATCTTTTTGTTTAGTGGCTCCACTGTCTCGTTATCCTCAGTAAGATCTATGACTGCACTTTTTCTCTTTTTATTCACCAAATCTGTTGGATTGTCAGTAGAGAATTCACTAGTCCTTTGCTCATTCAAGTAGATATTGAATGATATTGTAGGTCCTCCTCTTTCGTGGGAATCTCTAAATCTGTCACACAACGCTTTCAGATCCATGGTACATTTCGGGGTTAGTAGTGTATCTTGTCCTGTGCCGTGATCTCCAATGTCTCTGCGAAGCTGACTGATTAAAGCACAAATCCAAGGCTTCTGCTTCCTTTCCTGAGACAGGCAGTGGAGTAAAGTAAGAGCGCTGTCCTGTGGAACGGCAGGGTAAATCATATGCAGGAAGCACAGCAGATCACGCTTAAACGTGTCAGAAAACAAGCTGACCAGTGGCACGCTGTAACGATAAGAATTGGTGCACATTGATGACTTGACATAAAGACAATACACTAGATTCCAATTTTATACTTTTACAGCAAACTAGAAGCTCAATTCCTGCCGAATCTTATAAACACAGAAAAAGATAAAGCGTAGAAAAAGCTAAATGGCTGTATTGAGGTGTTTCTGCTTATTAGAGCTGATCTAGCTCATGGCAGACAGAAACTAATCTCAAAAACAGTAATAGTACAGTTGTTTGTACTTGAGACAACCTTTATGGCCAAAATTGGGAATAACATCCTCTGGATGCAACTCTGGATTAAGGGCCTCCCTCAGGAGCCAATAGTGCCCGTTTTTAGGATAGCCCGGGATTCAGACCGTCAATCTTTACCAAAATTTCACCGTCACAGAGTCTAAGAATTTCTTAATTAGGGCTGCAGGACTTTTTATTGCTTTTTTCAGAAAAAGCAGAAAGAGAGGGGAGACAGTGAGCTTGAGCTTCTCTACGGAACAGTGCAGTGTTATTTTTGTGCCAAAATAAAAACATATTTCCGAAACGAAGTCAAAAGGAGCAACAAAAAAACTAGTTTTACAACCCTTTCCGTTGTAATGTTGATGTGTGTATTCTATCAACTTCCCTCCAATATCATTCGTGCAATATAATTCATCAATAGCAATTGCCTGTGCACTTTCATCCTCATTCACCACATTCACATACCACGTTGCAATATTACATTTCATTAATATTTATCTTACCCGAAAAACAGATTTGAAGGCTTGTTCTTTAATTCTCTTATTAAGAAATCAGGATTTACAATGAAACAGCTGTTTGTAGTTTGTCATGTGTTGCCAACTTCAGCCAGTACAGTATCTTAGACTAACTGTATCTGTTAATGTTCCCTAAATCATTTAATTTTGCAGTGATTACGACTCTCACGTGTTAACTTTATACGGACGTGCAAATAACGTACAATCTGATTATTTACACGTCTTGCCCTTTGAGAGTGCATCTCACACCATCTGTCTTGCTGCAGATTCTACTGTGAATCGAGATCACGGTTTTATTACGATTAAATGGTGCAGCCCTAATGGTAATGACGTTACACTGTAAATAACAAGAAAACCTGACACTTGATGAGACATTGCAATTGTTTTTGCCGTTGTTGTTAACTTACGTTGTGAGAGCCCGAGTCTCCTCTTCCAACATCGCCTCATCTTGACATAAAGTGTGTAAAAACGGACACAGAGACGCGGAATGTTGAACGCAGCGCAGTTTATTAAACGCTGTCCACGCGCCGCGCGCTCCCGCCCTCAGTAACACGCGCGCCAAGAAGCGCGAGCTCCCGTCAAAACGGCACAACAGCGCTGTCATGGCAACTTACAGCGAATGGACCGAACTTTTCTACGGTAAGAAACGATTCCGCTAGCCAACTACTTTTCCATCTACATTCCAGCACCCGAGAAAGAAGGCCGTGTTCCTCAGTCAGTCAGCTTCAAATCGGCGGCGGGAGACGCGTACTGATGACGTCACTCGTGTCTGCAGCTACACTCTCTTTTGTACTTGTTTTCGGGTATATAATCTATATTTTGTAACTTTCCATTTAATAACATTAAAATGATTTTTAAAATTATATGTAATCCAAAATCAATCCGTGATTCCAATTCTATAACATTATTCCGTATTGAAAACCAATTGTACGCTGCTGCATACGAGGACCATAAAGGCGTAATAACGACGAAAACTACAGAATGATGTGGAGCATAAATGAAAAAGGATAATGAACATAAACGTAAAATGGATTACCAAAAAAAGGACGGAAAAAATATGGATGAGGTGACAAAAGATGATAAATTTAGTGATGTGAGAATCTTAAAATTCTAAATTTGAAATCGAAATGTAAAACATTATGTATTACTGCGTGGATATTAAAGAAGAAAAAAAACAAGGAAATGTAGATTTAAAAAAAAAAAGCTTACAGCACCTGGTATTCCCAGGCGGTCTCCCATCCAAGTACTAACCAGGCCCGACCCTGCTTAGCTTCCGAGATCAGACGAGATCGGGCGTTCTCAGGGTGGTGTGGCCGTAAGCGAGAGCAGCGTTCGCTATTGCACTATTTAAATGTAGAACACAGCATACATTACTATACGTGTCAGTCTGTCATTTCTTTCCAGGTAATTATAGCCTGAAGGAACGTTACTTTCCATGCAGATGTACAGAGAACAATGTATACTTGTATAACACTTGTATACACTTAATTCTGTACATTTTATTGAGAGGAAGGAAACAGTGCAAAGTAATGTAGACAGACTAAATCTATGATACTAATAGTTTCTACATTTTAACTCATATATTTTTAAACCTATAATGTATAGGTCCATGGTTACCTTCTGTAATTTAAATAGTGCATTTGTGGCGGTTTCTTCCGCTTACGGCCACACCACCCTGAGAACGCCCGATCTCGTCTGATCTCGGAAGCTAAGCAGGGTCGGGCCTGGTTAGTACTTGGATGGGAGACCGCCTGGGAATACCAGGTGCTGTAAGCTTTTCTTTTATTACATCAACTTCAATTCATCTACATTTCTTCATTTTCACTTTAATATCCACGCAATAAAATAGAATAGCGTTTTTACGTTTCTTAGCAACTACAAATCGAGGCAAAGTAACAGTTACACCTTTTAAAAACAATTATCGGTGCATTTCGATGGTCTTCACAAGGACAAAATAGCAAAGGGTGATGAAATAACTGAAAGCGGAGTTGTGTTCTGGAGCTTTTTTTTTTAATTGAAGTCCCGCTCTTTAAAACATACAGAGAGCAGCAGCGCTCACATCTAATCACCGAAGCGAGCAGGTTGTCACGTGATTGACAGCGCTCTTATCCAATGATATTCAGCACTGACAGTATTCCACACCAATGGCGTTAAGCAAATACCAATCCTAGTTTAAGAGGGCGGGTTTTCTTTCAAATCGCAGAATTCGCGACTCGAGAACACATGTTCGAGTTGAAACTGCTTTTTGCAGTTTTGTACTTGTGAAGACCATGGGCCTCGCCGCCATTCAATCTGAAGGGGACGTGTCCCCTTCACATTTCATAATTATTCGTTTGGACCCCCCCCAAATTTAACAAAAAATATTAGTTCACCCAGCGCTGTTTCTTGAAAGAATCCATTCTACTTAATCGATAGGAGAACACACATACCACTGGAAATCCGCTCCGGGTTTGCCTCCAACTCACCGCGTGCAAGTGAAGGGAATCGTCAGTGCATAGACTCGAAACCGGAGCAGGTAACGTCAGCCCCATTGTGCGCAGAAAAAAAGTTTGGAAACCGCTGCCGTAGGCCACTTTAAATGAATGTTCAACTAAACAATTAAATATTAGGAGTAAGCTTTGCCTTATTTAGGCTACTTAAACAGTAAACCTAGGGTATTCTTGGTTGATGAACAATTGTTTGCAATATTTGCTTCCTCCCCAGACACAATGGACATGAAAAATTCTTTACAAAGAAGCGGAAAGTGAGTCAAAATTTCCCCACAAGACAGTTTACACAAAATAAAAAGTAAAATGCACCCATAAAGTCATTGTTGGTGATAAATTGTGTCACATTAATTTCATTATCTTAGGCACAGCAGTGGGTTTAAAAACAGGCTGATGAATATATGGGCTAGTTGAATTAGTACTTTATTAAATTAGTACTAGAATTGTTGAATCTGTCTCTAAAATAGCCATTGAATTAAGTCACTTTTGTAGGTAAAATAATGTGTTTAACAACCTGTTAAAATACACCAGAATGCAGGAAATGGCATCTAATTCATTACAATTTTTCCGCCAGTGTGTCCCCCCCACATTCTGAATGCCTCTGACGCCCCGATGAAGACCATCCAAATGCTACTAAATCGTGTTTTATAAAAGTGTGGCTTTTACTTTAGTAAATGTGGTCGGGAAATTTCATGAGGTAACTTCATCACTTAAAGAGGTTACATTTGTGCAGTCTAATCGAAGTAACTAGCATTTAAAAATACAAAATAACTAAACATCAATAACATTTAATAAAGTCCATTCTATAAAAAAAACAATGAAAATAAATGTCAGACAGATTCTAGATGAAAAGCTTTATTTCACACATTTATGTACAATTCATTAAAATTAGTCAAACATTAAGGTTAAAACCAAGCAAGTAATTATTAATTACATTGTCTGTGCAAGTAAGGTCTATCCGTGTTTAACACATTCTGGGTTCTAAGAGCTAAGACAGAACCACAGCATACTGTCTTCAGCAAGTCTTTCATAATGCAGATATTCCTCAGCCTGCTGGTGAGGGTTGAAAAAATTTACCTTGTATTGATAAATTCTGATACCTTTAATAATTGTATTAACATTTGTCAAAGCTTAAGCATCAGAACGCAACAAGTATATTTCAGTTATGAAATTAAAATTACTCGGCGTCTAACATGTCGCCTGGGGCGGTGTCCACGAGGCAGTTCATGGCTGAAGATGCAGTCTGACTTGAATGGGCAGTCTTGATAACACATGAAGAACTTGCATTTTATTTTGCTGTGAAAAAGAATGTGGGTACACAATGAGTCAACAGACTGAACACACTGATCCTAATGCATCATGTTCATTTCCACTTTGGGAAACAGCAAGAAGCCATACAACCACCCCATTTTTAAATGGGAAAAGAGAGAAAAAGATTGAAAGCAATCTGGAAACCTCTTTGGATAGTTACACTTAAAAAAGTGGTTAAAAAATTTAATTTAAGAAGCTCGGCTTCCAATTCCTCAAATTGCAGTAGTAGTTAAATTATGGTGGTACTTAAAAAGCATGACTAATTATTTAATAATAATGTACGTTAATGCAGTTTACAGTTGTGTCAAAGTGCAACGTTGCATTATGTGCTCCCTTATATTACCAAGCTAGTTTTATAATGACTAAATACAATTTAAAATAACATGAAAATTAAAATGTGAGAAATAAAGTGAAAACTAACCTGCACTTTTCTTTAAAGGAAACAATCAATGTTTCCTTTTGCTGTCCACCACAGACCCAGTAATCACTGGGAATGTAGAAACCAGACTTCACTCGGCATTGTGGACAAGACCTGTTTGACAGTTTAACACATTTATTAGTCTACCAAAAAAGAGCAGAACATTAACACCAGTTAAGTCAAAAACAAAATGTGATTCATCAATCTTACTTGGTGACATCTTGTTGGAAGTCTTTGACTTTTCGCCATTGCATGATACAACCAATGCAGAAGGAATGGTTGCACTTGGGCAGGATAGCAAATCGCCTTTCCTTTGGTATGGGTTTGTCGTAAACCTTTTCTAGGCAGATGCCACAAACCACATCTTTGCTTTGTTGGTAGGCCTCCAGTCGCCAAAACAGAGGTGGAGTTATAGCATCAGTCGACTGCTCATTGGTTGCCTGAAAATAAGAGTACAGTCAGTACAGTAGAACATGAATCAAAATTTCATTATCAATAAAGGGCAGCTCAAGATAACAATGGTTAGTTTAACATACCACATATTGCTGAGCTTTAGGTGCTCTGAGCTTTTGACCAAAAACAAGGTTGAAAGGTGGTGATTGCTGCCAATCTGCAGAAGGTGAAACAGATTTAATTTCAGTGGAAAAATGTGACATGAACATAGAGGAAAAGGAGTGAAAAATGCACATAAATGTTCAACAGCTTTCCAGCTCTCATCACACATCAACGCTAAAAAAAGAAATCTACAGAAAACCAGATACCTTCATGGACAGGTTCCGCTGCAGCATCCATGTTCTTTTCCCCATCCTTAGCCGCATGTGGAAGATCCCAATTAAAATAGCTTAAGCCCTGACGCTCGGCAACTTGAATGCATCTCGCTGGAGCCACGGAGGGTCTGACGGCTCCACTAGGGGCAGACGACTCGACTTCATGCAATGGACCGTGCCTATTTGCGTCCACCCAAGGAAGATGGAGATACCTGAGATTAAAAATGGAAAAGCGTTTCACACAAAACTCTAGGACGAGATAAGTCAAGGGTGGGCAATTTCGCTCCTAGAAGGCCAGATTGCAGCAGGTTTTCCACATACTTGGATTTCAGAACATTCACACTTGGTCTCACTTAGTTAGATGCCCACCAGAAGAAACTCACCACATAGGATGGAAGACCTCCAGGACAACGGCCCTCAAGTACAGCCCACCCCTAAGATAAATGATGGAAAATGTCATGCACATTTTTAGAGATCCTTACCTGCAACTATCACCATACCAGCAACTTCCCTCCTCAAAGTACTTGCAGACTTCACCAACTAAAGCCCAGTCATGTTGATTGGGACACTGCAGACCGTATCTGCACAAACCGGCTAAGTGTTTCCTGTGGGAGAGAGATATTCAAGATTATTTATTCGGTACATATATAGTTTTACAAATACAGCATGTGGTAAAATTAACTTTGTGCATTAAATGCATATGCATATGATAAGCAGCGGTTAAATGTGATTTATACAGACAATAAACGTGTAGCAAAATAAACAGCATCCCTGAGACAGTACAATGTAGCATGCATGGGTTTGTCCATGTTTATATTCAAAATACAACCTGCAACAAGTTGTTAAATTCAGTACCAGCTATATGTTAACATGGTTGGTAGTTTGTGTTTTGAATAAAAGCATTTAGATTATTTGGAAAACAAATTTTGACCTTCTGCGGTAAATACCAATCCATGGTATACTTAATAATACTTAATCCATGTTCAAAGGTTAAGCCTAGTCTTGGACTAAGTTACAGTACCAATAGAGATTTACCATTCAAACTCAAAGCTAGTCTAGGCTTAGACTAGGCTTAATCCTATCTTAATCTAGACTGAGAACAAGAGAATCTATATTTCAACAGAGAAAAATGCGAAACAGCGTCTGTGTGGTTTTTCACAAAATCCAGTTATCACGGAATTAAAGAATATTAAAGGGAACAAGAGATGACACCGATTGCATGTTACGTACAAAGCACAAAATTAAGAGATACGTACAAACCTTTAGACTATGCATCTGGCGCAAGGCTATTTATTTTTAAAGTTGCAAAAATCGATTTGCGTCATTAGATCGTTAAAATAAATTGTCAGATTGTTAGCAACAGAGTCTGGAAAGAGTCTGAAGGTGAATTTAAATCGAAGCAACAACTCTGTAGCTAAATAAATCTATAAACAAACCGTCAAATTGCGTTACCAGAATTAACTAGTTAAACATGACAAAACTAGATGTACATTGCATTGCAGACCAGGTTAATTAAGTTAGCTGGCTGTCCAAATAAACTAATGTGAGAGTTTGCATTTTAAGACATAAAAAGCACATCATACCAGCATATCTGTTTCTCCATACTGAAGCTTGGCAGTGTTGGTTTGAGACTCGGGACGTGGAGACCTGGACGCTCTTCGTCTTTACTCCGCCTGACTGACCTCAGCGATGTTAATGATGATTTGGACGGAGCCGAAAAAGCCGTTACAATAAACAGTGTCTCAGTGTGAGGTTTCGCCCTTTAAATACCCGCGGCTCCAGCCTTGGAATTGTGACGTCATAGAGCATGATAACGGAATGCATATTCAGGTTTATAAATCAAAACAAAGGGAACAAATCATTATATTAATTCATACTTATTTACCCCTCGTGTACATAGTTACCATCACAATATACTGAAACGTAACCTGGTTCGCTAATAAAGTTCAAGGTACTTTGTCACACACACACAGTAAAAATCATATCATATATATCAAGGTGAATACAGTATATTGATACATTTTATATAAATATATTACTCAAAATACTCAATATATATACCCACCTATTACCAGAATATTGCTAAATATGTTTACGATTAACTGCATTGCCTCTCAATTTATATATTCATTTAGGAATTATCGTGTAAGTCTATGGCCAAATGCACAAAATGCAACAAAATATAATTACGAAATGTACACATCTTTTAAATGAGTTGAAAATAAATATAAAAATGTCATTTTTATGTTGGAGATTGAACTATGCTACAAAGTGGCAATTATTTGTGTATTTTAAATATCTTGGTGCATGTATGTTGGTAAGTATGTATATGCTTATTAAAGTGAGGGATTATAAAGGCATCTGTGTTTTGGTCAAAAAACTTCTCAATCATTTTCCTGATTTCAACATTGGAGACTGAAGTATGTTTGTATATTACTATTATTAAAATACAAAAAAAATAATAATAATTTTATATATATATATATATATATATATATATATATATATATATATATATATATATATATATATATATATATATATGTATGTTATATATAAAAATGAATACAAAGGAAAAATGTTTTCCCCCTTCTTTTTGTTTCTTTGTCACAATCTTGACTTTTTAATGCCTTATTTTGTGCCTCATATTAAAATAATTGATACTCCGTTTTTTGCCCTTCAAAACTTTTAGTTGATATAAGCGTTGTCCATCTTGAGTATTTGTGGTGTTGGTAGTGTGCAGCACCATCATTCTTCATTATCTGTTCACTTTTGTCTCGTTTTAACTGCTCTCCGTTTTATTTGCAAATCTTAAGCTGAAAAAAATTGGTAAGATGCTTTAATACACTTAAACATTAAATATTTGAAAATGTGAGACTATATTTATGATTATTCAAGTTGTGAGTTTATAAATGAGGCTTTGTGACGACCAGATGGAGGATATAAACTCTACATTTTAGCCAAAATAATTCTGAATCATTTGCATGATTTCAACATTCCAGACAGTTACATGGATCAGCATAATAGTGGATACAATTTTTTTTATGTGGTGCAGTAATGTAAGGCATTACTGAGACATTTTCTGTAATATATCGTTACATATTTAAGTAACAACACGATTTTAACCCGAAATTAGACCTGTTTTGGTTTTATTGAGCTGCAATAAACTATCTTTTAGCATTTTAGAATGCAAAGTCCTACTATTTACTTATTATTTTGGTGAAAGTAACATATAACGCATCGTGTAACGCACTACAATTCAGAGACCGTAAAATCGTAAAGAATTACTTTGAAACAACACTACTCTTCTACAGTATAATGTATTACATTCTGAAACTAACTTGGCTACAAAAATGATCGTTAGTGTGGATAGGAGTCGATTACAAGTGAATCGAATCCTCGATTCGCCTTCAGAAAATGACTCTTGCAATCGATTCCCAACAACTGGGACCTGCTATTAAATGTTTGGAATCGAACAGCAATAAACAGTGTGTCTCGTATTTTCCCCAGATTTCGTGCTCAGGTGCTCGTGGCTTTTTATTTACGCGGTAAGGTAAGGGACGTGTCCTATTTCTCAACCAGACTCACATTCAGATCGAGACTCATTATAAACGTTTTTAAAAAATTATACTCAAATGGAATGTGAATGATTGATCATTGTCTTTTATTTTTTGAAGAGCAGTTTGATTTTATTTATTTTTCCATGCGCTTTTTACGTGATTGTTGTTTAATTAATAGAAAGGCAAAAATGTTTTTTCATGATCTATTTTGATGTCACAACTTTTTCATATCTTTTTGTGCTCCTTATAAAAAGAACTGATTCTCATTTTTTGGTGTTTAAAACGTTTAGTAAATGCTGTCCATCTGGAGTATTGTGGTTATGCTCTAGTGTGTAGCAGCACCATCCTTCATTATCTCCTCACTTTTGTCTCGTTCTAACTGCTCCCTGTTTTATTAGTAAATCTTCCTAAGCTAAAGCAACTTGGTAGTGTGCTTCAATACTTACTTTACCACATTTTAACAGCTAGGCAAACTACGAACATACAACTGTTGTAAAATGGTAAGTTTTATTCACTTGGATTGTTTTTAAATAGTCACCGACACCTGTAACTTTATTATTGGCATTTTATTAGATTAAACGTTTTTAATTCATCATGTTTGTTAATCATACTAATTGGGATTTATGCCATAATTGAGTGGACAGAAGTGTGAACAATTCTCAGTTTCACTTCTCATTTTAACACGTTTAACACGAATTTTGAGAAATATTGTTTACTATTTGACCCTAGTATACTATGACGGAGTCTGAAAGTCACTTATATAAAATAATAAGTGAATGACGTTGATGATCATAATAATGCCGCGAGAAACATGTAATAATGATCGATATTAAAGTAGAAAAATATGTGAATGTGTAACAAGTTAAAACTCTCACTATGCAACAAGCACAAGCCGAGTGGTGGCGCTGTAACGCTGCTTTTTTACGTCATTTGAATTTTGGTGAATATATTTGGAACCTTTAAGAAACACAATCAAAATTATTTCTCCTAAAACACTTCTTTAGACTGAACAGGTAAACTGTACAAAATACTGGGCATACAAATTAATCACAAAATTCCAGAACAGATTAATTCCAACAGAATTTAATTTCAAAAAGTAAATTCCAAAATCAATGACAATCAAAACAAATTGCATCCATTTGCTTAAAAGGAAAATCCCATAAAATACAGTGTGTATTTTCAAACAAAATCCTGATTCATATCGTGGGTGTGTAATTGGTGCTTCTTAACTGCGGATTATAGGAGAGTCACAGCGCTGACAGTGCAGGCCTTTGCACATGCAAAACAAACCAAAACATAAAATATTATGTGAGAATGGTTTCAATGTTTTTGCTGACTGAAAATTCAATTTATTATTATTATTTTTAAAAATACTTGAGGAGATTAGTCACTTCAAAATGTTAAAGTTATACCTACATCAAAGTCTGTCTGTCAAAGGGGCAAAGGCTTAATAATTCATTAATAATGAATGTTCATTTTAACTAAAACTGGCTCTCCTAGATTTAACAATAAAATAAAAGGCTGAACACCACAGAATCAGAACTGTGATGTTTGAATATTGACGATATTCTTAGTTTGATTTTGCACTATTTTGCTATTATGTTATGTTCCATTTAAGGCAAACAGCTGGTAGTGATTAGATGGAAGGTTCTAGTCAGATATATTTCCCCAGTTATTACATGGAAACAAGTTTAGTACTTATCCTGAATTAGCCAATATTTAATTAAAGCGAGCTTTTCTGTTGTGTTGATAATAATATGATCTCTTGTAGCAAACATAGGATCAATTCTGACTTTTTAAGTTTTTCATCCAAGTCTAACTACCAAAACAAATCTCAGGCCTTATTTTAGAGATGATTGCAGCTGTAAGGTTACTGTTCAATTTGCCCCATTTCGCATTGTCATATCGACCAAAACACTACGATACGACGGAATGTTCCGGCTATAATGAATGCAAATGACACCAGTTCTCCTAAAAACATCTGTTCTAGTCAAAACTAGGGATGTACAATAATATTAAAATCATTCTGAAATCAGCATCGGATGATGTTCAGATTTGCCCGATATTTTCAGCTGATATTTTATGACGCATTTATTGTACCAGGCATGTCCAAAGTCCAAGGTGGGATTTTATCCAGCCCGTACCTTAAAACGTCTTACAATGTATGGTTATTTTGTGCCAAAATTCTGATCACAGGGCCGCAAAAAATATAAATAACTAAATTGCATGTTTCTCACTTAGCGAATATGAGCTCTCTTACCATACTTTTATATGTGGCAGGAAATAAATGGAGCTGTAGTTTAACGGCTCTTTACACACTAGGTAGTGCACATGGAGAGTCACACAGCCTATTTGACTTGGTACACTACATAAGAAGGGAAGTGACTTTTTCTAAAATGTTGTGCACTACACTGGAAATGCTCCTCCATCGCTCCACGCTGCTTTCTTCATTTATCAGCATCTGTATTGGCAGGTATACGCATAAAAACCACTGAATATTGCCATTGACCAATAATTCTCATATCGAGCAGCCCTAGTCAAAACAAGCTCACAATTAGTAAAGACTCAAAATGTCCAGAAAGTGTCTGTATATAACCCAGATCTTGAACACAGTAATGATCCCGGCCGATATTGTAAATATGTGCTTTTGTCCAGGTTAAAGCTGTGATTTTTCACCAAAAAACATCAAGGTCCATTTCTTAAAAACCACCAACCCCTCCCCCAATTTCAAATGTCAGTTTTCAAACACAGTACATGTAAATCTTCTTAACGAGTCCATATATAAAAGGGTGTGTGCAACACCTTGAGGATCTGTGTGTACAATATACAGGTCTCTAGTTTAAGAGAGTCTTCAGATTTTAGTACATGTCCTTGTAGATTTCCTGCAGGAGCGGATGAAGGGACGTCTCCGACTCAGTCTTTTTGATCATCTGGACGAGCTGTGCGTTCTCGGTGACGAGCTGCCTGAGGTCAGCCATCTTCTGCAGCAGTTTGGGGAAGAGGTGGGCCGAGTCGGGGTGGTGCACCTGAAGGTGCTGGTCCAGGGCCTGAAGGATGCTGTCCTGGATCTGCTCCACCTGCATCACGTTCATCAGTCCGGGACGGTCTGCAGAGAGAGACAAGAGCAGATGTAAACGTAACAAGGAACTTGTGGTAGGTTCAAACGATTTACCAACTGCTCGACATGCACAATATGAGAATAATTGGCCGATATCTGATACGTTTCATGCTTATATCTGCTGGTCCCGATACCGATGCCAATAAATGATGAAGGCAGAGTCGAGCGCGTAAAGACGAGATATTTTGCTCGCCAAAGTTCCACTTCGTGCTCAGAATTTTGACAGAAAAATAACGCCATAGTTCTGACATTTCGAACACAGTGCCAAGTCAAGCGAGCGTGAAAGCAGAGTGGAGTGAGGGCTGAGCATTTTCAGCGTAATGCAAAACATTTTAAGAAAAAGTCACTTCCCTTCTTATGTAGTGTACCAAGTCAAATAGGGTGTGTCTGACTCTCTATGTGCACTGCCTATAGTGTAGCAAGTTAAGTTAAACCCCGGCTCTTTCCCGAGATGCATATTACCACATAGAAAAGCATGATGAGAGCCTTACCTACCATACTATTAAGTGCTGTAGTATGCAGCTCGGGACACAGCCCATGTGTGAGCTCACATTCGCTAAATGAGGCAAACACGCAATCTACTTAGTTAAAGATTTCTCGCACATGCAGGCAGAGTTGAGCGTGTAAAGACAAGAGCTTTTGCTGGTGAATGTTCCACTGCATGCTCAGAATTTTGGCACAAAATAACACCATACAGTTAGAAACAGAAGGCACGGGCCGTATAAAATCCCACCTCGGACTTTGGACATGTCTGACACAAGCGCTACCTTTCCCTTATGCAATAAATTTATCACAAAATATCAGGCAAATCTAAGCATCGGTCCGATGCCAATTACTAAAAAAGCTTTTCCAACCCCCCACCCGCGACAGCCCTGCGATATGATTCTGATATTATCGTGCATCTCTATCATTTTAACAAAGACTCTGAAATTCACTAATGTTTTCTTATTTAAGATTTGTAAGAATCTACAACTAATGAAGGACACCATTCACACATTACTTGCATGTTTGTGCAGAATGTTATGTTACTAGGTTTATTTCACTTCTAAGGTTGCATAATCTATTGCTGAAAGGCCTTAACAAATAAAACAAATTTAAGAACAAAAACATATGAAAGCATTTGTGAATGAGGTCCAGTGCTCAGTCACTAAAAGATGACTGATATGGGACACCCTCACGCCAAATAAGAGGTGGGTATGGGGGTGGGGGTGGTCTAGTGGTTACGATACTCACCTCTGGAGGCTGTGAGGAGTTTTTTTGGAAAGGTGGTAAAGGTACCACTGAGGTACTCATGAGCAAGGTACCGTCCCCAGGCACTGCTCCCCGGGCCCTGCCCACATCAGCTGCCCACTGCTCATTCACAGATGGGTCAAATGCAGAGCTTACATTTAGTTGCGGTGCACTGTGTGCTGTGCTGTGTTCACGAAGAAAATCACTTCACTTCTAAAGAACTTGCTTCATATTTTCCTTCAAACCGCCATACGCCTTAAATTTGACTCATTTTTTATTTTAGGCAATAAGGCAAAGAATTTTAGGCAAAGAATTGTGTTCACACACGCCAAACTGCCAAACCTCTCACCTCCGCAGAGTATGATGGCAGCCACAAACAGGGCCAAGTCGCTGTCGTCCAGCTCCAGAGCGTTGAACTTGACGGCGAACTCAAATTTGGGCTCCATAATTTCGCTGAAGGGTTTGCGCAGGCTGCGCAGGAACTCCCTCGTCACGAAGCCCTTTCCGTTGGCCACCAGGAGCCCATCTTTATTCATGAGGGACGGCAGCATGGCGAAAATGGCCTCGTGGACGCCGTACTTCAGCAACGTCACCTGGAGCAGGGGAACGACAACCAAAGCAGCAACATTTCTGAGTGCTGAACGATCGCAGTAACACTTTTGCAGTTGTGGTACTTAACAGAAGCTCTTATTCAGAGTGACCAGACCCTCCAGGATTTCGTGATGTGATCGCAACTATTAATGCAAATTCAGCCAATCCCCGCAAATTCATTACTACAGTGCAATTCTGACCAATTCCTCAATTTTTGACCAATCATTTTGTTTCCTGCAAAACGTTGAGCCAGCAAACTCACTTCCTTGCTAGGTTTAGAAGTGTGATAAAAACGCCTCATATTAACCTTCAAAAATAAGTAAATGATTAATGGTTAATAAAAATAATAGTGGTTTTGTTCCCTTCATTTTAATTGTTAAGGAATCATTATAAAGGGGGACTTTGACTTGCTCTCACGACTTTATTAAAATGCCTAAAAACACCTTTCCTCACAATTTTTTTTTTCATTTTTTTAGAAACAATCTCAAAAAAGGTCTGGGAAATCCTGGAGGGACTGAATGACTTCCATTTCCAGTTCTACTGACAATGAGTGAAGAAATTTCATGATTGCTGTGTGCTAGACAATTTCCCTGAAGTAACTTGTGGTTAAGGGTTTTGTTCAAGGGCAACCACCACTACATCACTGTTAATACCTGGTCATTGAGGAAGAGGTCTACGAAGCCTGGGATGTTTTTGGCGAACTCCGTCAGCTCTCGAACCGTTTCCACTGTGGTGCACTGGCAGCGGTAAAAGACGTGGACTCCGATTTCTTTGTTCGGTGGCGCACCATTCAGCTGGTTCCACACTAATCCGTTTTCTGCTTGCCACAGTGAGTCCATATCATGAATCACAAAGGGCTGCAGAGAGAACAATAATGTCAACATCAGTCTCTCCTGCAGGAACTGTCAACTGGAGGTAAAACAGGAGATATAAATTAGCTGAAAAACTAAGTTAAGTGCTGAAAACTATGTGCCGGAGAGCAGAAATAAAATCAGCAGTGATTACATGTGTGTGTGTTCCCTTCAATCATTTTAAAATCGAATATGCACTCTTTCACCCACACCCTTATAGTAGAAACATTTACAGTAGAAACGTCATGAGGGCAAAAAAAACATCTCAAAAACAAAACGACTTCATTAATCGTAACTAAAGTAAATCATGATACTGATTTGATGTGATATCGACCAGCCCTAAGGTAGAGTGAAGAGCAGCTGTGTGTACCGAGGTGCTGCTGGTCTTGCCGGTGAGGATGCTCCGAGCCTTTCTCTTGGTCATGTTGAGGTTCTTCAGGTAGGCAGCGTTGACATGTTTAGCCAGCGTTTTGAGGTCCGAGCCGCCGGGGCTCAGCAGACTCTTCTCTCCCGCCAGCAGCCCGGCCACCAGCTTCTTCTTCTCCGCCTCGGGCATGCGTCCATACCGGATAGCTGTGGGGTTGCACACACCTTTTAACTAGGGATGAGAACCGAAATCTGGTACTAAACGGCTAAAAATTTTAAAGAACACAGTGTTGATAAGCTCTGATGTGAACAGTATTGCTTTCGATCAGATTTTTAGTTTCTACGTAAAAGTACTCTCTCCCATGTCATCTCATCAGCTCCGTTACTGGTGAAGACGTAAATCTAGAGCAGCGTTTCCCAAACTCAGTCCTGGCGAACCACTGCTCTGCACAGATTCGGTATTTCCTGCACCACCACACGCTGATCCTGCGTTGCTAATTAGCTGATCAGTAGCATCATCTGCGCTGTGAGTCGGGAAACTCAAATCTGTGCAGAGCAGTGGTTTGCCAGAACTGGGTTTGGGAAACGCTGATCTAGAGTATTCTCTCGTGGGGTACGGAGAAACTCTCGCATGTGCGCCCACACGTGCACAAAGATGCTCATGTCGCTGTCCTGAATATTTACATTTATAACATTTAGCAGATGCTCTCATCCCGAGCGACTTTCATTTCCTAACTACAGGAACAATCTCCAAGAAGCAATTAGGGGTTAAGTGCCTTGCTCAGCGGCCCAATGTTGGTTAGAGGTAGAATAGAGGTGGATTTGAACCCAAGACCTCATGCTCCACACGTGGCCGTTCGATTCTACTAGACAACCCCCTTATCCATCATAGAGCCCCACTCCACACAGATCTGATAGGGTCAGGAATTAATTGAAAATTCTAATTTTATAATTTTGAAGTTGTTAGCATTAAGGGACTGCATTTATTTTATGTGGGAAAACTCAATTATTTATGTTATTAATTCTACTTAATGTACATGTTTATTAACGCTCCAAAAACCCATATATTGTTTAAGAATGAAATGCATTGTATTAGACAGATTTTTTTTACCATTCTAGAGCTGTAACAACAATACTGTAAAACTGTAGTATTTTTAAGGTCAGAATCCCCTGCTGCTCCACATTTAAACACAGCACACCAGATCCAACCGATAAACAGATCAGTAATGTAGGGTCAGATACACTTGGTCAGAAAAAATCAAATTCATGCCAAGCAGGGGCACACAATTAAAAACGCACTGTATTAATTGTAAACAATAATCACAATCGCAGTAAACATTGACTTTAAACTAAATATTTTCTCACCGTCGTGGGACATGCCAAGAGCCAGGCACTTCTGGAAGCGGCAGTACTGGCACTTGTTGCGACTCTTCTTTTGGATTTTGCAGGTGCGCTCGCAGCGCTCATATTCCAGCTTCATGCGAATGGTACGTCTGAAAAATCCCTGTAAATCACACGATCAAAATTTGGGAGAGAATACACAGGTTCAATCTGAAACTCCCAGTCAGAAGATTCACTCTCTATAAACAAATATTGACTGCAGCTCAACAAAATTGACCTTAATTTTTAAAATGCACACACAATTTTGAAAACAAACATCCTACTTAACAACCTTGAAATCTGCGGTATTTTCTCCATGTACTGTACTGTGCAAGTCCCAAGGCACCCCTTATTTCTTTGGAAAATGAGATAACAGGTACAGTGTTTTGTTGCAACATGTGCGAGCATTCATGTAAATATGAATACTATTCCTCAAGACTAAATAAAAACACATGAAAGTCTCGCTCTTTGAAAGCAAAATATGTACAAAAGACGAGAGGCTCAAGAATTCTACACAGTACTGTAAATGGAGGTCAGTCAAATTTCAAATAGATGGACACACTACACTGCAGGTCAGAATAATGTGAATTAAGAAAAAAGGGAGATTTCCTATATTTTTTAACAAACTGTTCCACATCAATCATCACCAACTTTACAGTTTTTACTGCAGAGGTCGGATTAGTGACAGATTAGAGTAAATCGTTTAGGCACCTTGCAGCCCTCGCAGGCATGAACACCGTAGTGGAAACCTGAAGCTTTGTCTCCACATATCCTGCACTCCACATTCAGTCCCGCTGCATCAGACTCATCACGGCCCAACCGCAAATGATCCGACAGCGAGAGCGACGAGGACTGCAGTGGGTCTGAGCAGAGGATAGAAAACCTTGTTCAAGAAGTACTGTGAACAACTAGTGGTCAGTAAATAAGTTTTAGTAATGGTATATTAGAGCTGGACGATACAGTCAAAATATCACAATATAATTCTGTATCGACTGAACACAGTATTCTTTTTACAGTTTATACTGACCATCTATGTACATGGAGTAAATAAAGATCATCATAATAGCTTTTGAAAATTATCAGTCGGTATTAATCTATGTGCAAAAAAATGTAAAGATTTAAAACAATAAAAAACATATTTATATGGGTAGAATCTTATTAGGTGATGCTATCGCAGGTACACTATGCCTTAGATGGGGGGGTTGTCTTTTTTGCTTTTTGACCACTTCTTAAACCACTTCTTTTGATGACGTAAGCCCTTCTCAATGTCAGTGGTTAACACCTTTACCTCCGGATTCACTCACATATAGTGCCAAGTTGGAGGCTTCACTAAAATATGAGAGACTTTCACACTCTTGTTGACTAATGGCCAAGTTAAGCACCTGAGCCATAAAAACTTTGAGGGTAGTGCGGCGGTTAGGAAGTTGGCCCGTGATCAGAAGGTCACCGGATCAAATCCTGGACTGATAAAGGTACCACTGAGGTACTCACGAGCTAGGCACCGTTCCTAAGTACTGCTCCCCAGGCACTGCTCATATCAGCTGCCCACTGCTCCTTCACGTATGCATCAAATGCACAGGTCACATTTTGTTGTGGTGCACTGTGTGCTGAGTTCGCTAATAAATAACCACTCACTGCTTGGGGATAAATTTTTGGATGAGCTTACAGTTGAAAGTTCAAAAAACTGTACACAGTGTCCATTTCACTATTTTACAGAACTTTAAGAAGTAAACAATTTTTTTGTCATCCAAAAACTGATTTTCTTGAAAGTGATTGAGATTGTGAGATCATTTTTTCACCCAGGACTGTTAATTCAATTGTAACTTTATATGTATGAAGTGAAAGTAAAAAGTGAGTGATTATTTGTCACTGTGAACACACCACAGAGTGCACCACAACCAAATGTAACCTCTGCATTTGACCTATCCGTGAAGGAACAAAGGAGCAGTGGGTAGCAGACAAGGGCAGTGCCTGGGCAGCAGCGCTCAGGAACAGTGCCTTGTTCATGAGTACCTCAGTGGTACCGGTCTTGGGATTCAAACTAGCAACCTTTCGATCACAGGGCGAACACCCTAACCGTTACGCTATCAACTTTCCTTTATGCTCTTTAATCAAAAGGTCTTTGATTTCTTTTTACTATGTGTTGGCCACCTCCTGGCCATTGTGATGACTTGCGTCCCACGACGCCTTACCAGTGGGTGATGCTCCTGCGCCGGGGGCGGTGTCCGAGGCCTCGCTGCTCTCCCCCTCGCCCTCTTCCCCTGAGGGAGAGCCTAATTCCTGCAGGTCTGATGCCGCTCCGCAGTCAGAGGAGGTGGACTCTCCTTCCTGAAACGTTATCCAGGTCGCATCCTCGCCGGGGAAGTCGTGGTCAGTTCGGGGCGACGACCGACCCTCCATCGGCTCGGCCGACACCGCGGTCTCCTGCACTGCGGTCAGCTCTGCCAAGCTCCCGCTCTGCCCTGCACAAAAAGCTTGCTCGACCCCCTCCATGGCTCTCCGTCTGTCCGCATGCTAAAGCTCACCTCCCTCCATCACATGGCGACTACGGCCACCCTGAAGAAAGAGTGAACACAGTTAAGGGCTCTTTTTATTTGCCACATATGTAATGGGGTGAAAGGCAAACTATATATTTGCCTGATATACTGTATTTTGCCCACAGGCCCAAGTTGCTCCAGGGAGACTGTCCCTGAAATCAGGTAATGGAAGCCACCCTTCCACTTCACAGGAGTTCTAAAATGTAAATATGGGTAAGCATTCATTCATTCATAATAAGATAACTGTTTTGAACAATCTCACAACTGTTAAAGACAGACATATATTTGTTTATTTACTATATGAGTGTGTATACAAAATAAACACAAAGCCAAAAAAGGGAGCGTCTGTAACTTTGCCAACACCTCTGGCAAATGTGGACCAATTTACATAAATCTTTCCCAGTTATCATCAGAAGTAAATTTAGAACAAAGTGTCTTTATTATACACCTTAAATATTCTGTAACAAATTATTATTAAAGTGTGATTGATGAGGCGACCGACCAGTTTGTTCTCATCTTGACTAGGGACGGTACGTGCAACTTACGTATGGGAAGTGCTGCTGTGGTAATTGTTCAAAATTCACACTAATTCCTACATATTCATATGACAATGAGCAGAACAAGCAACACAACACACTACAACCCCAAAAGCAAATCACACCATTATACTGTTTAATTTCCTTTATAACACCAGCTCTCACTCATAAAATAAAACAGTATTTCCTGAAGCATAAAGTTAATATGAACATTTTGGTGTTTGTGATTTCATATACATTTCAAAACATTTCATACGGTATTGTGGCTACATGTTAAAGGTGTGGTGTGCAATATAATAATCAATCTGAATGCTGAAATCATTTTGAACTTAAATTAGGTCACCATTTGCCAAAGTTGTGGGCAAAAGTTCCCTTTTTGAATCATAGTGTATATGCTTATTTCATAAAAATAGAACAATTTAAAAACCATTCTAATGCTGTACATGTAACAAATTCGGTTATAACCAGACATAGCACGGCCATTTTCTTATGCCCAATACCAGTATTCTAAATTGGATATCTGCTGATACGATACAAATCCGAAAATAATGCTTTAAAATGTCTGAATACATTACAGAGATTATTCTGCTGTACTTCTGTTGAGGAAATACTTGATTTAGTGTTTTCCTAACTAAAACAATGTAATAATTACACACCCATATGTATATACTAAATGATTTATTCTTAAAAATAATGCCTTTAAACACAGTTGTGTAATTTAGTGATGGTCCCTAATCCTGCGGCGCTAAAACCATCAGGAACATAGAGATTGTGAGTGAGAGCTGGTGTTGTTGTTGAAATTAAACAGTATAATGGTGTGATTTGCTTTTGGGGATGTAGTGTGTTGCGTTGCTTGTTCTGCTCATTGTCATATCAATATGTAGGAATTATTGTGAATGTTGAAGAATAAACCAGCTTTACCGCAGTAACACTTCCCATGCAGAACCACTTAAGCATGAACACTAGGGCTGGGCGATATGGACCAAAAATCATATCTCGATATTTTTTGGTAAATGGCGATATACGATATATATCTCGTTATTATTTTGGGTGGAGTAATAACAAAAACCAATTCTGGGTCAAAGCCACATGTACCAACTGTCACGGGGCACTTTTATTAAAAACAAACTAAAATATATATTGAATAAAAATGCTCTCTGATTAAAAAGTGAAATGTAAATATAACAGATACAGAGCAAAAAGAACGAGTGTCAAAGTGCTTCCTCTTTCACAATCACCTGTACAAACAACAAAACCGAACAAAATTATTTAACTCCTAGTCAGTGTATCCTATGCAAATCTTAAATAACAAGTCAAATATTCAGAAAATAAATAACAAGCTAGGGCCTAAGAAAAAAAAAGTTAACATCAGTGATGTTATTTTTTTCATAACATAGCCTACCTGTATGGCGTCACATCAATGTCAAAACTAGAGCGCGCAAATTGGCGTGCTGCAAAAATTTCGCGGGCGTGAATGTGAAACTCGAGAGCACAAAATTAAGAATCGAGTGCACAGTTGTGATAATATTGCGCACAAACTGTATTTTTCCTCTCGCGAATGACTTTTGTCCTCTCGCTGTGTTAAATGGCCTCGCGCGCAAAGTAGATTACCGACGAGCGGCTTTTTTTTCTCGAGTGAGATTTTTTCGCTTGCGGTTTGAAAGGGACAGGTTTTGGCAGTTTGGGGACAGACAAGTGGGCAAGGGAAGCCATTAATTGCGTGCTTATTAAACGTGTAAGACCTGACTATTAAATTATTATTATTATTATAAGGTCGATAAACTATAACTTGCGTTTAACCTACCTGTCGCTGTTCCTCTTCCTCCGTCATCTTCGGTAATCTACTTTGCGCGCGAGGCCATTTAACACATCGAGAGGAAAAAAAGACATTCTAGAGAGGAAAAATACAGTTTGCATGCAATATTATCACAACCACGCACTCGATTCTTAATTTTGTGCTCTCGAGTTTCACATTTACGCTCGCGACTTAGTATGATTTTACCGCAACATAAACTATATCGATATAAACGATATTGTGTAATCCTATATCTCGTATGAAAATATATCGATATATTTAAAAAACTCGATATATCACCCAGCCCTAATGCACACATTTACAGATCAGTAGGGCTGCAACAACGAATCGATTAAATCGATAAAAATCGATTACTAAAAGAGTTGGCAACGAATTTCATAATAGATTTGTTGCGTCGCGCGATGCGGATACATTTGATTATTAAAGGGATCCCCGACTAGTAAGACATGTTGGCCTCAGAAGATTAACGTTAGTGTCAGCTATGTAAATGTGATATAAAAACACTCTATATCTTTTTATTTCTAATAAAAGTTTTAGAAAATGTTTTCACTCGTAGGCCTCCATTGTTGTTTACGTTTCAATGCATTCTGGGTAGTGACGTCACATGGTTGCTCCGTCCTCGGCCTAATTCGCTTGACAGTACAGCGAGATGAACGCGTCTTCCGTTCAGCCTTTTCAGTTCGAGCCCGAGCGCACTGTAAATCAGGAGGACACCGCAGAAGACAGCACTCGAACTTTATATGAAAATGAAGAGGATCAGAGAGGTGAGCAAGCGAGAGTGGGGCAAAATCGATGGTGTCTGTGTGGCAACTGCTTGTCAGTGCCGACCGAGAGGGAGAGTGTTTGTTGTAAGGAGCTCCGCTTTCTGTCAGCAGCTGTCCAGCGTAAGCATATGGATCAAACTATCGTATGATAACGTATTCAATATAAATGTTATGCTCATCTACCGTTGTCATTTGATTTATGAAAATATACAGTAAAATGCTATAACAAGATCCTCTGGTTATTTACTAGTCGGGGATCCCTTAAAGATTTTTTAGATATTTGGACTGGAAACGAGACAAAACTACTAAGTAAGAAAAGCTTTTTTTGCAGTGTAGCTATACATGACAACAGATTGAAAAATGAATGGTCCAAAAAAGGTGAGTGAATAAAAACGTGTCTTTAGTCCTGCAATGCAAAGTGCAAAGTAACTATACCACCCCCGCTTTACTACTGTTATTAACGAGCTAGCGCTAACTTATTTTATTTTATTATTATTATAACAGCTCAAGGAGCAACATGTTTGTGCACTTTCTAAAGATTTTAGTTCTGTTTTTGAATAAAGGGTTGGAAATGAATGCTTTTCTTGTTTTTTATCCGATTCGTCGAGTAATCGACAAAATAATCGACAGATTAATCGATTATTAAAATAATCGTTAGTTGCAGCCCTACAGATCAGCTCCATAGATCGGCCCAATGCCACCGATACCTGATCCAGCTGTTTGAGTCGTAATTTAGCTCAATTAATGACTTTACAATCTATAAAAACTCATACATTAGTCTAAAACGCTACAGATAATTAAATCAGTTAAATGTACTAAACTTATATTTCTCATAGAAACTCATGACCTGTAAACCTGTAAAAATCAGATAACCTACGCAGATAAAGTGTTTAAATTAGTCAAAGTATAGAACAAGACATGTCAGAAACATCACTTCACAGAACGCTTTCTGCTCCCCGCCTTTTAGCAGCAATTACTCAGGTGTAATACAGGTAGTACAGGGTTGTGAGCTGAAATATGATGACAATGCAGTCATTATTTTCTCTCAAAAGATCATCACTTCAGGTAGTCAACAATTAGCTAGAAAAGGTGCTTTAAGGGAACTGGTGCATCACAGTCAAATGGATGTGATGGTATCAGGTGCTTAAGCAGAGCCTAGGAGTCATTCAGAGGCAACGCTGAGACTCGTCAGCAACCAGTTGTACGAGTTCTCAGATTAACTGGCGCATTCAGTTGGTTTTCCACGCACAGGCAATTTGTCATTGAAAATGACATGCTGGTGTCTGGCTATCACAGTGCTTTAGTGGGATAGGAAAAGTTTAAGCTTGATACTGAGAAACATAATTCTTTATAGCACTGAGACAATTTGTACTGTACATACCAATGTAGTGGTCAACTGCTATCCCGTATCAGTGTAGGTTCTCAGTCATCCAGGACACGATAATCTTAAGGGCTTGAACTGAAGGTAACTGGAATTCTATTCATTTTTTGAAGACGCTGGACAACAGGGTGTGTCAACAACCACTTTCAAGCAAACAAACCCACTAAAGGATAAATACCTCGAACTCCCATCAGATTTTTAGAGCTGAATATGAGAGTTGAAACGTCTTTAAGAACTGAAAAGCAATCCAGTTGCCTTCTATTCATTAGAGCACCGGCCTTTTCAATGGCGCAAAAAGCACCAGTATATTAGAGCGCTGCAAAAAGCGTTGCAGTGTTTTTAATGAATAAAACAGCGTAAATAATGTGTTTTACAGTAAATGTGCAAAAAATATAGGCACATTGTGGCACCTTTGGTGTTCCATTTGAGTGTCTGCGGAGTGTAGGCAGAGATTTCGCTTCTGGAAGTTCCACTGAATTTACAAAAAATGTACTGTACTGTGATATCTATACTTGGGAATATCTATAATTGGGAAATAAAATGACATCAGGATTTTGGTCATATTGCACAACCCTAACTAACAGTTATCAGTGAGCTGGGTTTACATTTTACTGCTGTACCTGTATCACTACTACACTTAAGCAACAAACAAAGAATCTTAAAACTATGCCGTAAGTAAATGCAGTTACAGCCCTGTCTTTTCCAGAGTTTGGTGCCCCTAGTATTGATTTTTTTTTTTTTTTAGTATTTTCCAGGTAAACACACACTGGTACCTGCTGTACATCTGGTTTATATGGACCTGCCTGCATGTTACAGGATTTATATGGTCCTAACTTTGTAACTCCAAATTAAACCTTGTCTTGTGTTTGCCTGGAAGCTCTCTATCCCAGTTTAAAAAAGCAACACCACCAAAAGAATAAATGACCTGCAATGCATCTGTTTTGCTCCTTCAACACTGATCTGTATCGATATTCTGTATTGAACTTCTGGGATGGAAAACAACATTTAATGACTTGCAGTAAAGCCTCCAAGGCAGAGTTTGAATATATAAAGCACTAATAAAGATCTTAAAAAGGAAACAACACTTTGTAAGCTATGTCCAGTAACCAGCAGGAAAACACAATAATGGAAAATTGTAATTTTTACTGTGGGATGTAGAGTTAAATTGTGCAAAAGTCTTGAGCCCTCTTCATTTCTTTCTATTTTGCATCCAAAGAGGCAGACCTACTATCTCGCAAATATAGCAAATATAAAGAGATGAGGGGTGGCTCAAAACTTTTGCATGATTCTTTCCATGTTATATGAGAAACCTGCTTTAACCCGGACAAAGTTTGACTTTGACTTGACTTTATTATTACTAAGCTATAAAAATATTTTCAGAGTTATTTGCACAGTATCCCGAGTATGCAAACAGGAATTTAATGTCCGGTTGTCTTTTATAAAATCTGAAAACTGTAAAGTTGGGTATATCAGAATGTGACTATATTTAACAAGACATATGTCTTTTATTAAAAGAGAATATTTCATTGAAATGTGCGGTTGAGCTCAGGAACAAAAAGGTCAAATAATATTTTAGCCTATTTTAGTTGCGTAACTACTATCTTACCACTATCTTGTACATCTTGCTTAATGTTTTAGCACCAAACACCAGAGCACATTCCTTGTATGTGACAATGGACTTGGCAATAAACTTCATTGTCATACTGATTGATTTTTGTGATTTGACATAAAGGGAAGTGATTGTGTAAAATCTGCATATCGTCACATGTGATTGCTGAGACCTCAGTCTAATCAAAATCGTATCGCATCAGACTTTGTTATATCGGCAGATATCGTATCGTCGTTCTTTTAATCGATATTATATCGTATCGTGACGAAAGCTGTGATTTATAGCTACCTCTCACTAGCCTTAAATCCTACTTTTATAAGTTTAGCCAGTTAGCTAGCTAGCTCAGCATAGGTTTGCAACAGACAGCTAACCGTGCTAGCGGGATTTTATTACCTGACAGGAACATTGCTGAAGTGAAACAAGTTCTTCGAAAATATGAAGCACTTAAACAACATTCGCTTCACATGCTACGTGCAGGGTATGTTCACGGTTAAACAACCCTGTGAAGCTGCTGAGTCTGAGCCAGTTATAATTTAAACAGCTGTTAGCCTGTCAGAGATATTCATGTTTTGGGGTTAAGCATTTATCTTTAGCTTGTCTTGGTGTACAAGAATGTCCATTAAAGTTAGTTATTTGGAATCCATTTTGACTTACCTGTTCGTCCTTCTCTTTACCAGCAGCTTACGTTAGTTTTTAAGGTTCCCGGGACGACAAATGAGTCGCAACCAACTTTCGTCCTCTTACATAAACACCCCTCGTTTCCATATAACGTCCTTCTAAACGTAAAGACTGCATAGTAATATCTGCTTGGCTTTAAAAATAACAACTACTTATATTCCCGTTAAAAAGAACGGTGTTTTAGTCCGACATTCCCTCATGATATGAGCCAATAAGCTAGGAGGCTAAGCTAACTTGCGTCGCCCTTTTCTGACGTAAAAACTTGTAGACGTTAAGTCATTTCTCTTGTTCTCCGTGAGAAATTGTGAACGGATATGTCGACAAAGTGAGCAAGCAAACTTTTTGCTAGATCTTTTAAAAGCAAATCCGCCAGTCGCCGTGACTGCTGTATTGACACTCGGCGTCAAGCGTGGCGTGAGCGTTACGTGCCGAGTGGGAGTGTTCAAGCGCCTCACCCGTGACGCATCCGCAGCCCAAATCTGCGCAGCTCTCACCCGAACCACTGATTTCTATCACACGGCAAGAGTTACGTCGTTTAATATTACAATTTAGGCACCTGTTTACAGAAAGCTTGCAAATAACCATGGAGAAATCGTTCGTGATTGGGGGAAGCAGTCTAAGAAAATAAAACAGGAACAGCAGATGGCGCCAAGACACTGCCTGACCTAAAAACCAACCTGCTGGGGAAATTCCACAGTTATCCAGAACAGCAAACCAGACACGCCGTTACTGTGTGTTTGCATTGTTTGTGTGAACTGTGTTATGCGTCTTCTACGAGTGTTCTGATATGGTGTCCCAGTTCTAAATAGGTCAAACTGTGGGGCAGTAATATAAGTGTAGCATATATTTTGCATATTTATATTGAACATTATTGTAATGTTACTGGTTATACCATATTACTGATTGTAGTTTTCTCCATTTGATTGTTGTCACTGTGACACACAGACGCTGCTTATGATCGATGCTTAAATTTTCGGTGCGACTTTTCCTTAGTTTTGTTGTAGATTCACTTAAAATGCTCACTGAGGAGACCCAGGTAATTGCATTGCTCTTCATTCATTATCTATCTATAATTTCTACACACACCCACAAGTAAATCAGTAAGTTAGGGTCAGTAGTCATTAAGATCATCCTTACACATAAAGGGCCAATTTCCCAGTCAAGGATTAAGCCTAGTTCCAGACTAGTTTTGAGTTTGAATGGTAAATCTTCATTGGCACTACAACTTGGTCCAAGACTAGACTTAATCCATGAACAAGAAACCAGCCCGTGGTGTTTAAAAAAGCATTGAAAATGATGTGTTACTTAAATAACCTTTTTTTTTTAGTTCAGAATCTTAAACAGCATAAGGTTTTAAATCATACAAAGTCTCTCCAGAGCACTAATGAAGAACCAGTTAGTAGTAATTACTACCAGTAAGTAGTAATAAGAGCAGTTTCTAACAGTGCAAATAGAAACGATAAAATGCAGAAACAATTCTGATTATTTTTATTGTAACCACAACAAGGTAAAGTATGCATACTTAGAGCCCTGAAGCTGCAGTATTTCCTCCTGGAGGCTTCTTCAAGTTGTATCGTGTAGCAGACAGCTCAGGACTTGTGTGACAGTTTCATGATGTATGAAGGTAAAAGGTGACCCTAACCCTCATTCCAGTGTAAAAAGGTAATTCTCTTATTGTTATATGTCTAAACTTCTACATGTTATTCTTACATATGTGACCCGATCTGCCGTAATGAGTCGGAAGTCGGCGTTCTATTTATTTAGATACGGGCCGATTATGTTGAAAAACTTCAAAAATATTGTTTTTTCCTTTTCGGAGACCAGATTAATTTTGAAGACATTTTCTTTCATATAAGACCAAACAAGAAGAATCGATATTTTTGATGTTTTTCAACATAATCGGCCCATATCTAAATAAATAGAACGCCCACTTCCAACTCATTGGTCGGGTCACAAATATGCTCAACTATTAAAATTGGAATATTTTTGTCGAATCAAAGAGTGCCTGTTTATGTGACAATTCTTTTTTTTTTTAGGTTTAATAGAAGTTTTCAAAGATTTTTTTTAATAATTCAAATAATCGTCATGGGTTAGATTATGTCTATTAGAGGCTCTACGTGTTAGTTTCAGTTATTTCGATTAATTGCCCTGCCCTGGGGCCTCATGTAAAACGCCGTGCGTAGAATTCACACTAAAACATAGCGTACGGACAAAACTAGAAACGTGCGTACGCCAAAAAAATTCATATGCACAAAACTGTGCGTAAGCAAAGTTCTACGCTCTTTCTGTTTATAAATCCCAATCAACGTGAAACTGTACGCACGTGCACGAACCCACAGTCACGCCCCGACTCCGCCCATAATTATACATATTTGAATATGCAAATCAATATAAATACCCGCTTTATTCAGGGTTTTGTTAAAAAACAATGGCCAAGGCACGCGGGAAAAAGAAAAATTTCAGCGAATGCGAAGCGGAGGTCTTGCTTACTGAAATTGAGGCAAGAAAAAAAATTGTGTTTGGTGGATTAGGCAGTGGCATCAGCAACTGAGAAAACTGATGGAGTGGCACAGCGTGGCGGAGGCACTTAAAAATGTGAGTTCAGAAAGTCGCACAGTGCCCGAAATTAAAAAGAAATGGTCGGATATTAAAGTCGACGTAAAAAAGCAAGTAGCAGCTCACCGTAAGAGTCTCGAAACCACTGGAGGAGGTAGCGGAATTCCGGGGCTCACACCGTTTGAGGAGCGAGTCGCTGCAATTATTGGGGACACACTTATAACGGGAATTTTGCCAGCGGGTGAGGGGGACTTCGACATCAGCGCAGGTGAGTTTTTAGTATTTTTTTTTTCGTAATGTACTTGTTTGACTTATTTGCATGGTTAAGTTGAACAAGCAGGCAGCAGATGCGGCATAAATTATGTTTATTCTGTTTCAGACAATAGTACAAGAAGTGACCCCTGTGCTGTGGACGAAACTCCTGGCGGTGATGGCGCTGCTGTGCCGATCACAGGGCACAGCTGGCAAAGGGCATCCTGATTGGTTTACTTAGCAAAATAAGCCAATCAGATTTCAGCGTGGGCGTGGTAGGGGGTGGGGTGGGGGGCGTGTTATGGAGGGGGGGCCTGAAATGAGTTTTTGCAAGTTGGGATGCCTGGATGTTGCCAACGAACTGAAAAATATAAATGCTGTGCTATGTGACATAAACCACACATTAAAAGAATTAGTTAAAAAAAATATATGCCGTGTTTGATTTGATTACCTGTTTTTACATTCTTTCTATTACATTCAAACGAAGTCGTAACGCTGTCCTATTTGGTGGGTCGAGGTCATGTTCATCATTCCTCAGCTCTTCAGGTACAGAAACGTGCGTACGCATTGATTGGGGTTGGCCTGAAAATGTGCGTAGCAGTACGCCAAGTTTAGTGTTTGTACATCTCGACGTGATCGTGGAAACGGGCGTACGCAGCATTTTTGTGCGTACGCCCCGTTTATACATGACGCCCCTGATGAGGACTAGATTATTTTTAAATCTCAAATAATCTGTAATAGTTTTTGTGTGTCATTGGCAAGCTGTTTGTGTGATCTTACTGCCTGAGGTTGTTCCACTGAAGCATCCTGCAGGACTGTGGTGAACTTCTTCTGGTCACTTTGTCATTTCAGAGCTCTTACAATGACTTTCTCTGCATCTGCCAAATAACCAGAGGTGGACAGTAACTAAGTACATGTACTTAAGTAGGGTTTTTGAGTATCTGTACTTCACTTGAGTAGTATTTTATTTGGAAACTTATGACTTCCACTTCACTACATTTTAAAGACAAATACTGTACTTTTTACTTCACTACATTTCTATCAAGGTTCTCGTTACTCGTTACTTTCAAACCTGTGTATGAAGTGGATGTTATTCCCCCTTTTCTAACAGGCGTTGGGTTGTTTGGCAGGTGACAGTCTGTCAGTAATCAGTAGGGTTACGTCACGCCTGTAGACTGGAACTATAAAACCAGGTTCCGACAGTTCTGCTGTTTTCTGTCTTGATTAAACATTGTTGCTGTTGGAAAGTCATGAAGCTAGAGGTGTAGAGCTGGGTTTTAAGCAGGTTGGAATGTTGATTTGATGTTGTGAGCTGTATTTACAGCTATTGCACTGTCCTCCTGATTAACATACACATATATGTGTGAACACACTGCCAGAGCTGTGTCAGAACACTACCGTGCTGTTTTGTGGGGGTGTGTAGTCTTACAATTAATTTATAAAATAAACTAATGACTGGTTTTCTTTATCAGTTTAAGTTGTGTTTCATTCTGTAACATTCTACCAGTTCCTTATTCTACAGCTTCTACAAGCTAGTCAGAGGCAGTAGGGATTATAAGTGTTGTGGTGATAATGCAACAGTGTGGTGAAAGAAGATGTACTTTTAATACTTAAGTATTTTTTAAAACAAGTACTTCAGTACTTTAACTTAAGTAAAAAATTGACTGTACGACTTTCACTTGTATTGGAGTAACATTTGACTAGTGGTATCTGTACTTTCACTTAAGTAATGAAGTTAGCTACTTTGCCCACCTCTGCAAATAACACTCTCGGAATAGATCAATCACTTCAGTGTTTGGGGGCGTAACGGTCAGGGCGTTGGGTCGAATCTCGGACTGGTAAAGGTACCACTGAGGTACTCATGAGCAAGGTACAGTGCTCAAGTACTGTTCCCCAGGAAATGACCATACCAGCTGCCCACTGCTCCTTCATGGATGGGTCAACGCAGAGGTTACCATTATATTTTGTATTTTGCAACACTGGTAACTAGTTTATTTCGAATATCTCTCATATCGCAGCAGTGCCTGTTTAAACTTCTGGAAAGGTTGTTTCATTATCCGTTTTGCAATTGAGCATACTTCGCTATTTGTGGGTTTCACAAGAAGATGAGTTCTGCTTTTGAGTTTTAGTTCCTTTAAGAGTTATTCCTCTGCTCTTCCTTTGGAAGTTATAGCCACTATTTTCATGTTACTAGAGTCGTAGTCAAGACCACTTAAACCGAGACCAAGTTCTGACTGAGACCAAAGTGTGTCAAGACCGAGACAAGACCAAGACTCTGAAGAGGCAAGGCTAAGACCAGAGCGGACCGAGATCGCACCAATGCACATTTTACACCACATGACAAATAAGTGGAACATGCAAAGCATACACTAAACAACATTAAACATGTTTATTCAGTATTTCTCTCTCACAGAGTTGTGGTTTCGGCTGGCCTCAAAATAAAATCTATAGTCCATGACAAGACCGAGTACAATACGGCCGATTCCGAGACTAGACCGAGACTTTTAAAAACTGGTCGTGAAACAGTCTCGAGTACTACAACAGTACATGTTACGTGTGCAATGTGGAGAAATAAACATCAAATGACTAAATCTAAATAAATAGAACGCTGACTTCCGACTCATTACGGCAGATCGGGTCACTTATGTTATTGACGACTCTTTGATTAAAAACTGCTGCGGTGTCCAAAATACAGCATCCAATATTTTATACTGAACTTACACAAAAATCAGAAATTCACATTCTGCCATCATGTTAATCTGTTGAAATCTAAGCAGAGACTAGAATAAAGAATTAGAATGCCGTAAATGAGGTAACACTATGAAAAAGTAAAGTTTAACAGCTGTCTGATATTTTAAGAGTTAAACTCAAGTAAACACTCTTTATTCTTGCGTCAGTGTTGAAACAGAGGTCACTAGCTTTACGGGAAACTGCACTAAGTCAATAACGGGAAGAGCTAAACCGAAAGACTCAGAAAAATCAACTTTTTGTTCAAAAATGCATTACTGAATATAGTGCATTTTCATTCATTTCTGTCTAAATATATTCAGCTGTCACTCCTGCTGAGAACTAGAAGGAGAAGTCAGCACCGCAGACGAGTGGTCAAACAAACAGACAAGTGAAGCTATAATCTGCTTTATCAAACTGATAAACAGTGAAAATTCAATGACTTTGCACAACACATCTTCCAAATAAGGAACTGGTTGCTGCTCTGGATGCCCAAAACCCAAAACGACAACTCGCACTGCTCAGTAGGACTCATACCTGCAGCAGACAGGGTAAGTACTAACATTACAGAAAAATATGATGCATATATAGCTAGAAAAATAAAGGTACAAAATTATTGATGAATACATATGGGTCAATAACATATGGCTTCTATATGTATTTGTAAATGAATGTCATGCATATTGTTGAGTTTGGAACACTGTGTTTAACCAAGTCTCATTAATTAAATATCATTACAAAGCATTGAAATTCATTTTTGACTGTATTTTTAACTTCACTCCCAAAAATGTCAGTTGGCCCAAAGAAGTATTTGTAAAATTCGATATATTTACCCTCCTGTTTATTTTTAGTTAAATTTTTGGCAAATAATCCTTTGAGTGTCTACATTTCCTAACACATTATTATTTTATGGTTGTGTTTTGTATATCCAATAATTTAAGATTATTGCATTCTTGTGGCTGACTATTTAGTATCTTTAGCACCCAATTTTACATTAAAAGGCAGAAAAAGTATTATTAAAATATACAAATCAATGCATTCAGTAAAAAAGCTATTTACGTCATAGTTATCAAACATTTGTTCTAAAAACTACAATTTCTTGGTTTAAATGAACATTTTACCTGCTCGCACCACCTGAAAAAATTATGCATGACATGTCATTGATCCATATATATGGCTATATTTTATATACAGTAGTATATATATTTCTCCACATAAATAATATGACAATAATTGTCTCCTTTTTACAGAACTGTTCTCATCAACATTGAGATCACATTTTTAACATCAGTACAGAAAAATGAAGACTCTCTTGTTGTGTTTGACAGTATTTACTGTTCTTCGTGTTCAGCCAGTAGGTTGGTATTGTACATTAAATTCTTTACTTTTTGTTACTGACTATCAGTACCTCATGTTAAGCTATTACACTGGCTTGTCATTCAGTTATTTTCGTACGCAGGAGTTAAACTGTGCAATCTGTTTCTTTTTCTCCAGTCCCCCAAACAGTACTGTGCTATTCTAGATTTTCTCTGTCTGATGGAACTTGTAGCGAGACTTTAGATCGTGTGTCCCTCGACGACTGCTGCATGAATCCAAAATACGGCTACAGGGACAATGACGGGGTTTGCAAGTCCTGCAGGTAAAATGAGGCTTAAATCACAAACTACTGTTAGTATTTTAGATTTGATCAGTGTCTCCACAGATACAGTACTGTGCAAAAGCCCTGAGCCACCTCTCAACCTTGTAAAGTTGTAACATGATCAATAATAAATAGAAGGAAAAGTATGTATTCATATTGCTCCATTGCCTTCGTAATATGTTCAAGTATTACATATTTTATTCACTGATAAATTACAACTAATATTGGTACTATGTTCATTGACAAAGTTTATATTACACGACAAAGGCCCATGTTGTACTGTGCCATTGTATAACTGAATGTTTTTAACATTTCACAACAAAATGTCGTGTGCCAAGTACATTCACTTTCATTACAACATTCATTTCTTTTTGAAGGACCCATACAAAGGCATTTCACTCTTCGCATGACTTTTGTGAAACATTTCTCTTTGAATTATACTTGTAAATATCGTAATTTCAGCTAACCAACTTTACCGCATTTACATTTACATATACATATTTTGCACGTGTTACAATAAAATGCAATAATCTCTCTTTCTTAGTGAAATGTAAAGAAATGAGAGGTGGCTCAAGACACAGTAAGCTATCTAAAATTATTTCAGATTCTTGTAAAGCTCACAATGAAACAGTTAATATGGTTTGATGATATTTTATGTGTTGACATAGTGCAAGTTATAATTGTTCTCATGAAACATTTTGAGTGAAATCTCAGTAAGTTGTGCATCCCCTCTTCCTTTACTGATTTATTTGTAATTTTTTCAAATATTAAAACTTGTGTTGTGGCACAGAGGTTAGCGCTGCCGCCTCACAGCGAGAAGGTCCTGGGTTTGAACCCTGGGTCGGCCGTAAGGCCTTTCTGTGTGGAGTTAGCACACTCTCCTTGTGTTCACGTGGGTTTAGGCCGGGTGCTCCGGTGTCCTCTCACAGTCCAAAGAGAATGCACTACAGGTTAACTGGCGACTTTAAGTTAGACCCGTAAGGTGTGATTGTGAGTGAGTGAGCCCTGCGGTGTATTGGCACCTGCCCAGAGTTGGTCCCTGATAGGGATTCAGTGGTGAATGAATGAATAAATGAATGAATTAAAACTTGCAAAATGATCAATGATAAATAAAAGAGAAGGTATGTCTTCCTATAATTCCACTGCCTTCAAAATATTTACTACATGTTTGTATTCATTAATAACTAATATTGGTATTATTTTCAGTGATTACGTGATAATGTTCCATACTGCTGCAACAGTGTATAAGAGCTACTGCAGTTTTGTTTTTGTTTTTTTATAGAGATAATGCTGATTTAAGTATTTCACAACAAAATGTCATGTGCTATGTTCATTAATTCATTCAGGAGAGGAACAAAACAGCCAAATAAAGGCATTTCAAATATTGTGATTCAACTAAACAACATTACCGTATTTACATCAACTTACATTTTTTCCTGCCCCTAGGTATGCTATGTGGACAGAGTGGTCATCCTGGAGCGACTGCACAGTGAGCTGTATGACCGGAGTGCGTCAGCGCCGTCGTGCTTGCTACGGGATGGGGAAATGCCAGGACTCTGACAAAGTTGGGAACATACAGACTAAACCGTGTACAGAACAGAGCTGCTGTCCAGGTTAGAAACTTACATAAACTTGCAGCGTAAAGTAGATAACTGACTCAACTGATTATCAGCCCGGACAATTATCAGTGCTGTTATATTACATTTTTGAGTGAGTAGGTGAGTGATTATTTGTCATTGTGAACACACCACAGCACAGCACACAGTGCACCACAACTAAATTTAAGCCATTTAAACTGTGGGTCAGTCCCATTTCACTGCTTGGCTCTACCCTTTGGCCCTTGGCCAGTCACATGGAGTGGTAAGGGGCAGGGATTGAAATCTACAGTACTCCTACGAAACGAGAGACTCCTTCAAGAGCATGACACGTCATCATTAGTCTAGGCGGATGTGAAGTGTTTTGCTGGATGTTCAACGCGTCGTTGTCGGCAGTTATTATTTCCTTGGCGTGGGCTGTTGGCACTGTTTTGTGTTTGTTTGCAGCAAAGCGGAGATGTATAATAGCGATCAACACCACACTAGTGATTTATTTCTGTGGAATTTACAAAGAGTACAACTGTTAATAAGTCAAACTAGACAGCACAACGGTTTTCATTTTAACTTCATTATTAACAGAGAAATTACCTACATTTTCATGCCTCTTTCAGTTCTGCAGTCATGTTACAGATTGTTTGACAGATTACAGACAGTCATGTTTTTTGCCGGTCATCCTGGGAAATATTTCCTACCCTTCCATTTGGAGTGAATCTCCATTTGAAGGTGTAGTTAGCCCATCCCCTTCCCCCTACCCCTTTATCTAAATGGGAAATGGGACACCCTAGCCCTACACATGAACCCTCAAAACAGAGTAGGGTCGAGGGGTGAAATGGGATTCACCCTAAATTTTGTGTTGATTCTAAATTTTGACATCAAATTTGTATTTTAATAGCAGATATACAGTATATCAGTCTCCATAGTAATGATCGATATCGGCCATGAAATAAATACAGTGGTGTGAAAAAGTGTTTGCCCCCTTCCTGATTACTCATTTTTTTTCCATGTGTGTCACACTTAAATGTGTCAGATCATCAGACAAATTTTAATATTAGTCAAAGACAACACAAGTAAACACAAAATGCGGTTTTTAAGCGAAGGATTTCATTATTAAGGGAGAAAAAAAATCCAAACCTACATGGCCCCATGTGACAAAGTGACTGGCCCCCCTGTTAAAACATGACTTAACAGTGGTTCATCATACCTGAGTTCAATATCTCTAGCCACACCCAGGCCTGATTACTGCCACACCTGTTCTCAATCAAGAAATCACTTAAATAGGACCTGCTTGACAAAGTGAAGTAGACCAAGAGATCCTCAAGAGCTAGACATCATGTTGAGATCCAAAGAAATTCAGAAACAAATGAGAAAAAAAGTAACTGAGATCTGTCGGTCTGGAAAAGGTTCTAAAAAGCCATTTCTAAAGCTTTGGGACTCCAGCGAACCACAGTGAGAGCCATTATCCACAAATGGCGAAAACATGGAACAGTGATGAACCTTCGGTCGACCAAAATTACCCCAAGAGCGCAGCAACGACTCATCCAAGAGGTCACAAATGACCAGGGGTGGAAGTAACGAATTACAAATATGTTAAGAACGTTAAGGCTCGTCTCAATTTTGCCAGAAAACTTCCTGATGATCCCCAAGACTTTTGGGAAAATCCTCTGTGGACTGACGAGACAAAAGTTGAACTTTTTGGAAGGTGTGTGTCCCATTACATCTGGCGTAGAATTAACACCGCATTTCAGAAAAAAAAAATCATACCAACAGTAAAATATGGTGGTGGTAGTGTGATGGTCTTGGGCTGTTTTGCTGCTTCAGGACCTGGACGACTTGCTGTGATAAATGGAACCATGAATTCTGCTGTCTACCAAAAACTCCCGAAGGAGAATGTCTGGCCATCTGTTCGTGACCTCAGGCTGAAACGAACTTGGGTTCTGCAGCAGGACAATGATCCAAAACACACCAGCAAATCCACTTCTGACTGGCTGAAGAAAAACAAAATGAAGACTTTGGAATGGCCTAGTCAAAGTCCTGATCTGAATCCTATTGAGATGCTGTGGCATGACCTTAAAAAGGTGGTTAACGCTCGAAAACCCTCCAATGTAGCTGAACTACAACAATTCTGCAAAGAAGAGTGGGCCAAAATTCCTCCACAGCACTGTAAAAGACTCATTGCAAGTTATCGCAAAAGCTTGATTACAGTTGTTGCTGCTAAGGGTGGCCCAAACAGTTATTAGGTTTAGGGGCGATCACTTTGTCACACAGGGTCATGTAGGTTTGAAATTTTTTTCTCCCTTAATAATAAAATCCTTCGCTAAAAAAACACATTTTGTGTTTACTTGTGTTGTCTTTGACTAATACTTAAATTTGTTGATGATCTGACACATTTAAGTGTAACAAACATGGAAAAAAAAGAGAAATCAGGAAGGGGGCAAACACTTTTTCACACCACTGTATATTGGTCAGTTCCAAAAACAACAGTTCAATTCAATTCAAATTTATTTATATAGCGCTCTTAACAACTGTCCTTGTCACGAAGCACTTTACTGTACATATAACCGGCCTAAACCCCCAACAAGCAACTAGGCACATAACTAGGCACTTTTTTTATCAGGGTCAGATGCTGCAAAAAAGTGAAGCACGAATCAGTTACAAAATGTGATATATTTGTGATATATTTGTACTTTATTTTTCTTCCAGAGGATGGAGCCTGGTCAGAGTGGGGTGCATGGTCGCCGTGCTCAGTGACATGTGAAAGGGGAGTGAAGGTAAGGAAGCGGACGTGCAGTGAGCCCCCTCCGAAATGCGGAGGCACTTGTCACGGCAACGCAGAAGAAACTGAAGATTGCGACACGGAAACAGTTTGCCCAAGTAATTTTTTTTCCACGGTTTTATCAGTGAGCAAGCATAATTTTTACATAAAACCAACAAACTCACTCTCTCTACTCTCACTCACTACTCATCACTCTATTTTCTGCTTCTTCTTTCTGGACGTACCAAATATTGAATTCCAACATGATAACAGAGGCTACTTTAGGCTGTACCTCTGGAATAAAAATGTGAAATATTTTATTTGCATTTTGTGATTTGATATGAATGGAAATGATTGTGTTAAATCAGAATATGATATTAATTCATTCTCTGAACCGCTTAATCCTAACTGGGGTCGGAGTTAGGAGCCTGTCCCGGGAACTTACGGGTGCAGGGCGGGGAACAACCCTGGGCAGGTGCCAACACACCGGTGGGCACACACACCCACATTCCGGGGCCAATTTAGAGTTGCCAATTAACCTATATCACATGGACTGTGGGAGGAAACTGGTGCACCTGGAGAAAACCCACGCAAACACAGGGAGAGCATGCAAACTCCACGCAGAAAGGCCCAATGGCCGTCCCCGGGGTTCGAACCCAGGATCTTCTTACTGTAAGGCGGCGGCGCTAACCACTGCACCACCATGCCGCCCGGCATATGATACTCTCACATCAATCTCTGGCTCCTGAATTGTACTGAAATTATGTTGTAGCAAAGTTTATATCGCCAGATGACAAATCGTTTTCCATATAATTGATATAATATTGTATTGACATGAAACTTGTGATTTACACTCTTATTATTAACAGGACTTTAAAAGTCTTTGCACATGCAATTTTTCTTGCCTTTCAGCTCATGGAGGTTGGTCTTCATGGGGCAACTGGGTTTCCTGCTTAGGGACATGTACAGTAGAAGGGCGCTCGCCCCCTCTACAGCATCGCCACAGGACGTGCACAAACCCTCCACCCTCTACAGTGCCACCTGGCAACAACTGCCCCGGTTCCAACACAGACGGTCAAAACTGTGTGGGGCTGCCTTTTTGTCCAGGTATCACTCGATTATTTAGCAGTGACTGCTATTGTCTCCTAATTTCAGGGACAGTCTTTTTCGAGCAACCTGGGGTTAAGGGCCTTGCTTAGGGGCCCATATGATGATTACTGGGATCCACCATGAACCTTATGAATCTTATGATCATAAATAGGTTCCCATCCCTTATACCTTTTTCCACTGCCCTGGTGTCGGTCATGAAGTTGGGAACCTACGAGAACCAGCAAGGCCTGAGAGTCGGATGACGCCTCTGTGTTGTCACTAGAGATGTAGCCGATCCGATATGTGGATCGGTATCGGCCCGATAACCCGCTCAAGCAGCTGGATCGGGTATCGGCTGCATTCGGCCGTTCTATGGAGCCGATCTGTAAATGCGTGTACACTCAATTCGTTATGCATGGGAAGTGGCACTGCGGTAAAGTAGAGCTGAAAGGATTGTTCCAATAATTTGAATAATTCTATTACAAAAATGGTCGAGGCAATTTTTCTAGCATCGAAGTTTTCATTTCATTCTTTTCAATTCATTTTACTCGCTAGACCAGCTCTGCTTGTATTTCACAAGGCTTAAGAGTGACACACAACGTTTTCAGTGGCGCGATCAAGACAAGACCAGATCCCTCTGTGTGTGAAAGTATTTGTGAGATGTTCTGTGCACTAAAACATAAGTAAATGCATAAAAACATTTTTCGACATTTTTCGCGATGTAAACGCGAAAATGCTGTGTTAATGAGCACTTGCATGAGCGCCGTTACTCGCAAAACGCTCTAATTCGGTCAAAATGTCGCCTTTATTACAGACACAAACCAGATTTTAGCTGATAAATAACTACAATAACAAGCGTTCTACTCACAATTCTGCCTTTTATTTAGATTTTCCTATAGATTTTCCATCATTCATTCTGGAACGCGCACAGAGGATCGTGGGAAATGTAGTTCTCTGCAAAAGCAGCTCATTTTATAAGCCAAATTGGTTCAAAATGACAAACTTCAGTATTTCATTTTCAATTAATCAATTCAATTAATATTTAAATTTTATAATGTTATAGTGTAATCAATAAGAAAGAACAAATATTTATATGTCTAAACAAACAATTTTTGAGAACAAATAATTTAGCATATACGTGTGTGTAATTATTATTACATTGTTTTAGTAGGAAAACAGTATTTAAATCAAGCATTTCCTTAAGCATAACAATAATCTCAGTCATGTATTCAGACATTTTAAAACATTATTTTATGTTTAAAAAAAGACTGTGACTGTATCGGATTTGTATTGGTATCGGCAGATGTGCAAATTTACAATATTGGTATCGGTATTGGACATAAAAAAGTGGTATCGACCTATCTCTACTTCACAATGACAAATAATCACTCACTTTCACTTTTTCCCATAGTAAACGGAGGCTGGGGTGCTTGGTCAGCTCCTACGGAATGCTCAGTTACCTGTGGAGTAGGAAGACAAGCACAGCGGCGATCCTGTGACAATCCTGCACCCAAATACGGCGGCAGAACCTGTCAAGGAGACGACACAAAAATCACCATCTGCACAGTTTATACATACTGCCCTGGTGAGAACCATTATTAGACTGTAATTTTTTTTTTAAATCTTTTTTCTAACTGACATGCCAACACCTGCCACTCTTGACTATTCTTATTTTACACAACCAGATATGGAAGTAATTATAAAGAGATAACGCACCAGAAAACTAACAGCAACAACTGCTTATTAAATCTTGGAAAGCTATTTCATTATTTTAGTGGATGGATTCTGGAGTGAATGGAATCAATGGTCCGACTGCACTTCACCAAACACCAGATCGATTAACTGTAGGAGCAAAATGGGCAGGAGGAGGAGGATGCGAGAGTGCTTAGCAAAGGATTATGGAGGAGATTTCTGCCCCGAGGAAAATGTGGAACACGGCATCTGCTATGACATCCAGGATTGTAAAGGTGAGCAATTCCTTGAGTGTAACACCAAATTCTTTTCTAAAACATTGATAGTTTTCTGCAAAATGCCCACTGTCTGCTTTGAATATAACAGCGGGTCCTAAAGAAATGATCCAGGGAGCCTTTTGGTCAGAGTGGAGTGAATGGAGTTACTGTAAACCTGATTGTGGAGGCGATTCTAAACAGACAAGGGAAAGAAAATGCAAACCTGACATCTCAAAATACAAGTACGTCAAACTAACAGGTTTAAGCATATGGTCAAGATGACTGCTGAGCATTTTATAACCCCTTGCATTTGTGTTCAAAATTTCAGTTTAAAGTAAAGTGGATCTGTCACATCCTGGCATATTTTTTGTTACATTTTCTTGCTTCAAATATTTTAAATATAAACCAATTATTTTATGCTTGTTCTACAGAGATCAGACACCTGAGATTTTCTCAGGGGAACCAGCCATCAACTGCCCATCTATATCAGAAACAAAGCAGTCAAGACCCTGTCACAATGTTCCTGAATGCTAGAACTGCCACCCATACAGTCGAGCTTTAATCACATTGTTTCTATGTTGTTGATTTACAGGCTTCTACATTACCAGTAAATGCAGCGCTGCCTTTATTTACTTATTTCATCAACCTAAAATACACACATTATCATAGCATTTAACACATCAACCAACCTCTGCCTAAAATTATCAACGTCCACCTAATGCCCCCAAAACAAAAGTCCTTGGCCCACCTCATGTCCGTAAAACAGGACTGTCTTTTCTCTTTTTTTGAAATTTGAAACACTTCTTTTGATGAGGTGTGTCCTCTTTTCGATCTGATCTCCATGTCAGCGGTTAACACATTTATGTCCAGTTTCACTTGTATTTGGTGGTGAAATGGAGGCTAAAAGCAAGTCGAGAGACTTTACAAGCAGCACTGACTTACGGCCGTGTCGGATGTGGAGTCTGAATATGCACCAAGCCTTATTGATTCTTAATGGAATTTACACAACAAACTGCAGAATCACACAGCAGAAACCACAGCTTTACACAATGTCATTCATCACACCCAAATTGTACCTACTGTATGTACCTTTGACTATAATCTATAAATGGGATCAGGGTGAAATTGTGACCAGCTAAGTTGTTTGGTTGCTGTTCCAACATTATGACTATTCTCTTAACTTTTCACCAGCGCTATCCCACAGCCTTTGTCAGATTGTCCTCCTCCCACAGTGCACCCCAAATTCTTTTGTTTGTTCTGATGCTCACATGTTCTGTGGTGAACAGAGGTCAACATTGGAACTAGTGCTGGGCAGTTAATCAACAATTAATCCAAACCGGCATTCAGAACCTGTAATCGACATTATCTTGCCTGTGATGGTTAATTAGATCATTTTTGAAATTCTGTTAATACTATTTTACTGTTCTGGACCTAAAAAGGTACTACCAGTTTGTCCTACAGTACCAGTACCTCTTTATTATCCTTACACTTGCCAATTTTCCTACTTTCGGAACTCCTTCCTTCAGTGTTCAGTCTATTTCATTTAATCCTTGTTGAAGAACTGTATACCCTGCCATTGTAACAAGATACTTCAGCATTTAATGTTCTGGCTGATTGTTGAAATTTAGCATTTACAGTTAAAACTAATCTTGTTAAACAGATCAAGAGAGTGAAAATTATCCTTTAGAGTTTCAACATTTTAATTGATGCTACTATTCTATATCTTATCAGTGATAACACTTCACTTCACTCAGTTTCTGAATAAAATATTTGTTAAAACCTAAGGTGCTTTCATTCTCAAGAGTTTGCCAATGTATGATGTCATATATTGTAAGGTTTAGGCCGTACTATGTGAGTTAAATGCAGAATTTTCCTATAAAATGCCTTCAACCTGCTGAATAAGACAGCATTAACTAAAATTTACATATTACATATACAAATCTCATGTTATAAGAAGTGATGGCAGAAGCATTGATTTTGTAAACATACATTTACATAGCAATGTTTACACAATTTAAGAACGACAAATAAGAAGAGGAACATGAAAAATATAATAATACAATATAGTACAGTGTAATAACTACATAATAACTATAACGGTCATAGTTACACATCTCGGTTTCATCTGTTTTATTTAAGACCACTCCACCTCAACGCCGAAATAGCTCAGTTGGGAGAGCGTTAGACTGAAGATCTAAAGGTCCCTGGTTCGATCCCGGGTTTCGGCATTTTGACTATTAATATTACATTTTTTAAATGTTATTCTGCAAAGGTTTTTTAGACAACACAAACAAATAGATCTCCACTTTGATTTTCATTGTGTACACACATTACCATAAACGCCTTAAAGAAACTGCTGCGTTTCGCTGTGATTTTTACCATGAAAGCAGCTGCCCCCCAGTGGACCCCGCAAACAATAAGAGCGAAGCAAACATATTTTCAATACTTACATCACTTAGCCTTATGTAGTTTCATTGTATATTTTATACATTACATATTGCTGTTGCATATTCGTGATGCTATCTAATTAAATAGTACGGACTTGATTTACGAACGTAATCTGACTTATAAAGACTTTACAATAAATGTAATAAAGTCATGCCAAGTCATCTTAACGTGTTAGAGGTTTTAATCTATTAAAGTTAACTGGGTAATTCCAACAATCCTGTAAATATCGGAATTATTCCGTAGATACATTGCTTTACTTTGCAGCAAGTTTAATGCTTTGCATCCCGCAGACGGCACTAGAGAGACTCATGCAATGTTACAACGTGCTATACTGCAAGTACGGTATTGTAGAACTACCCTTACTCTGTACGATTCGTCGTACTCCTTGTTTTATTCTCTGTGAAATTTAATGGTCGGTTTTGAGAGAACGACACTCCATAGCAAAAAAAACCCAGAAGCTTAGACGTACAGCTGACTCGCACACTTAAATTCATACCTGCCAGGGGTAAAAAGCAGGCAAGTTTCCGTAGTGTAGTGGTTATCACGTTCGCCTCACACGCGAAAGGTCCCCGGTTCGAAACCGGGCGGAAACAATTTTTTTTTTCCTTCTAACTATTAAGTGCAGCTTTCGTTAAGGCATTCTTTGTAAAACACATACATTGTACTGTATATCTACATCTGTCACGTCCTTAATAAGCTCATTTGTTGCTAAAATTTCACTTGCTTTTCCCCCTTGCCAATAGTTTTTCACTGCGGTAAAGTTGGTTTAATGTTCGACATTCGTTTGATATTCGCGATTGTCTCTCTTTTTTTTTTTATGACAAAACTGTTCAGTTGGCCGTAGTCAGTTGTTAATGATTCCGAGACATTAAGACGCGCCTGAGTCGTTGATACCGTGTCACCTTTTATTTAACTCCCCCTCTCCAGTCACATGCGTTCCCCACCCCAAAGGTTCCTATTCAGTATATCACCTAATACTACAAAAACGAAACACAATTTCAAACAAATCGATACGATAATTAGCAGAACAAGGAAGACAACTCACTACAACCCCAATTTTTGAGCAAATCGCGCGATTATAATGTTTAATTTCTTTAAATACTCCGGCTGTCCCTCGCGATCTCTATGGTCGCGGTCGTTTCAGCGGTGCAGCGTTAGGTATCATCGCAAAATGGTGTAAATGTCAAATGTAAACTTTAAGGACACATCTGGTGCCTGAATTAGCAGTTTTCTTGCTGCTGAGCGATACTGGTAACGCTAATGAGGCTAACATGCGCTCATCATGTACTTCATGCCCTAAATTAGCTGAATTTCCATACAATTGTATGTACGGTCAAATAAACAAAACGACTTAATTTGTAACAGATATTAACCAGCTGGCCGATATCCTCACTGACATTTTCAACACTTCCCTGCGGCAGGCTGTCGTTCCAGTATGTTTTAAGACCAGCACACTTGTCCCAATTCCAAAGAAATCAGCGGTGTCCTGCTTGAACGACTACATCCTGTGGCCCTCACACCGGTAATCATTAAGTGCTTTCCGGAGACTAGTCATCGGCCACATCAAAGCCGCTCTTCCCAGCTCCCTTGACCCCCTCCAGTTTGCCTACCGCTCCAACGGGTCGACTGACGACGTCATATCCATTGCACTTCACTTGTCTCTGACCCACCTGGAAAAGAAAGACTCTCATGTGAGGATGCTGTTCATCGACTTTAGCTCAGCATTTAACACCATCATCCCTCAGAGACTGTCTCCTAAACTGAGCGGGCTGGGCCTAAACACCCCATTGGTGAACTGTATCCTAGATTTCCTGACCAACAGGCCACAGTCTGTCCCGATCGGATCCAACACCATCACAATGAGCACAGGTGCGCCACAGGGCAGCATGCTCAGCCCACTGCTCTTCACGCTACTGACCCACGATTGCACAGCAGCGCTCAGCTCAAACCAAATCATTAGGTTTGCGAATGACATGACTGTGGTGGGCCTCATCAAGAACAACGACATCTCAGCATACACAGACGAGGTGGCGAGAGTGGCTGTCTGGTGTAAGAGCAACAACCTTTCTCTAAACGTGGACAAAACAAAAGAAAAAATCAGCGACTTCAGAAGATCCAGCACTGCGCACCCTCCTCTCACCATCGACGGCGCAGCTGTCGAGAGGGTGAAAAACACCAAGTTCCTGGGTGTTCACATCACAGAGGACCTCTCTTGGTCCCTTAACTCCACCTCCATAGCCAAGAGAGCTCATCAGTGTCTGCACTTCCTGCGATCCTAAAGACATTCTACACCAGCACCATTAAAAGTCTTCTCTCCAGCTGCATCACTGTTTGGTATGGGAACTGTAAAGTTTCAGACTGCAACACACTTCAGCAAATAGTGAGAGCAGCTGAGAAGGTCATTGGCCTGCCCCTACCCCCACGAAAGACATTTTCCAGACCCGCTGCTACAACAGAACCAGGAACACAGTGAAGGACCACTCTCATCCACTACATGGACTCTTTTCACTTTTACCGTCTGGCAAACGGTATTGTAGCCTCCAATCTGCCACCAGGAGACTGTGTAACAGCTTCATACCACAAGCCATCAGGACTCTGAATGCACATTAATATCAGAGCTCTCTTAAAATACCTAGTCGTTCTAATTTCGCGTTCCGACCTGTTAAACAGCAGTCGTGCTGTTGGTAAAACGCTAAGTTTACTAAGCAATGTAAAATATCGTTTAAATGCCAATAATAGTGATTATGTGTGTTTCAAGACAGATTTCCAGCAAAATCTCACAAGGGATTTAGAAATACTAGAGCGTCTTCTTGTTAGAACTAAAGCAGTCGATGCTAACACACAAGTAGCATCGTGCTACATTCCCCAAATAAATACTTTTACCACGTTATTATTATTGAAAAATTGAACATATGTAGCGTTGTCATAAATTGACCAAACCACTTAAACTAAAACAAATAGTACAAATTCAGACCTATAAAACTGTATTCGAGTTCAATAAAATTGCTCCCTCAGACCTGTTTTACGGCAGTCCTGCCGTCTAAGACGTTGCCACTGGAAACTGGTTAGAGAGCTAAAGAAGGAAATTAATATAAATATTAAAAATTTAAATGTCCTCGAAATAATTGTTTTATAGAGTTGTGTTGTGTTCTTAGAGTCTGTTAACAGTAAATTGGTAACTACAGAAATCCCATAAGGGTGTAAGTATATATTGATCCAAAATGTAAATATCAAATATCACAAGTGTTGGACAAATTCCTTCCAAAATGTACTAGATTATAGATGACTAGTGTTATTTCAAAGTACTTGGTTCCATTACAATGTTACTGTCTCTGAATTGTAATGCGTTACATGATTCCTGCATTACTTCTGAGTTACTCTCACCAAAATAAGTGTGGAAGCGGGACATTGTAAAATGCTTGAATGTAGTTTACTGCAGTTCATTCTACATCCAGTGGAGGGCGATGTGGTGCAGCATAATGACTGTAGCCATACACTCTGTAGGAAATAGCTCTTTTTCTCATCCAGTTTACAGCATTACAGCAGAAAGTAATACTTTACTGTAATTGCGTTAGTTTTGTAACACGTTACTCCCAACATACATATTGTAACATCACTATGTTGAACAGGTGGTCTATTTTTATTAAAAGAGATCGCTTTTCGTTGTTTGGTTAAGAATAAAAATGTTATGTTAAAAAGTGATATTTTAGTTGCTTTTTGTGATTTGTTATGAATGAAAGTGACTGTGTCAAATCAGCATATGGTATTGTCTTATATGGATCGCTGGTGAAATTAATCAAATCAACATTGTATAATTGCATTGTAACAGTGATATCAGGAGACTCTGAATCGCTGTCTATTTAACTGATATAATATTCTATCTTGATGAAACTGGTCACATAGATATTTCCATCTCACTTCAGAGTGAAGTATTAAAAACCCTGAATACATTTGTGCAGGGTTGTGACACATTATTGAATTGCAGTTTTCACCAACACACCAGTTTATGCTTTTATTCTGGTTCAAAGTTTATTCTGTCCAAGTTTATGATTTTTCTCCCCTTAAACATTGGAACAGCACAATGAAAGACATGGGGCTAAAGTGAATTTATTGTATAAATGTGGGTATTGCTAGCATTCAGTCCAGCAACTTTCCAAACAGATATAATTTAATGTTCAAGTACAGAATTCTACAGAGAAACAAGATGGTGAAAATAATCATAAACGGTTGTGAGTAACATACAGAAACACTGTCCCACTGTTGTTTCCTTTGGTCCATGTTGAGGACAACACAAAGGACTTTAGCACTTTTCAGAGGGAAGAAGAAAAGAACACTTAGTGTTAAGACCTCAGAAGGATGAGAAATGCTGATATCATAAGAAACGTGCATTCCGTGCAAATCAAAGGCAAGTGGAGAGAAAGAAAATTGTAGAGTTTCCTTTTTACAGTTCATCAAAAAAGGACTAGCTGGTAGATGGATTGTTGCGAAGTGATAAAAATGGGATGGCAAACAAAGCCTTTGGTGAAAGCCAAATTTAAGGTCAATAAATAGAAACGGAACTGTTAAAAAAAATGAGGCACTTCTGCACAAAAAAAGGGTGTGGGCAAAATCTGGTCCAACATCCGTTGTTTTAAAAAGATAATACTAGTTTCACTCTACATTCAGTAGTGGTGAAGGATTAAGGTAGAAGAGATATGATGCTGAAGAGATCAAATATTTCCAGATACTTGGTTGAAAATCTACAAATCATCAACGGATAATAAACGGCTCCAGTCTCGTGTAATAGTGTGATTTACAGATTCCATCTACAGGAATTTAAGAGTCCTCTACAGTAACGGCTCAGTCACATCTTTTGAGAAAAAAAATGCAGATTTAAACAGTATGATTTCGTGAAGCACAAATCTGTGACCTACACATCAGATGTCTGATTGGGGAAATCAGGGCATACTGGACAGGTTGATTTACCTGTAATACAGAGCTAAACACACAAACATCAACGATAACAAAACTGTTATTTGGAACCTGGTCATAGTCTGCAGCCCACTGTCACTTTTCCAGCATTGTTTCATTGTGTTGAAAAGTTCACACCCTTGTTCTTTATTCTGAGCTTTTACTTCATGAATATGCTTTGAGGAAACACACAAAGTGTCCCTGGAAGGAACAAAATATAAAGTGCAGGAGAAATTAAATTACATACAGTACAATTACTGGCAAAAGAATTCCGAAACGCTGGTGCATACGGAAAACCTCACGCTCACACACATACACACTCACACACTCACCCACACCAGCACGGCAATCAGAAGAAGCAGGGATTTGCTCAGCTTTGGTTTGCAAACAAAAAGTAAACCGGTAAAGCACACGAGCAGTTTTTGAGTTTCTTGGCGGAACGGAGTTGAGAGGGAATCAGGAAGGTGACATGGCGGTGGGGGTTGTGGGGGACGGGATGGTGGAGGCCAGGTTGTAGGTGGAATTGGGGGAGGTGGCCAGCGTAGTAGGGTGGAGGCCGGGGAAGGCGGGTCTGTGTTGGGGCACCGCGTGGGGCGAGGCGGCGACTGCGGTGGGTGAGTCCAAACTCACCTCGTCCCCTTCCTCCGAGTCCCACACCTCGCTCTGCAGGTAGTCGGCGAACAGAGCCTTGGCGCGCTGAAGAATCCGGCCGAGGTTGTGTCTGCGCACCAAGCGGTCGAAATGCATGGCCAGCTCGTTGTAATCCAGACTGTTTTTAATGATGTGGTCGCGGTGCTCCAGCAGGATGGAGAGGCACAGGAACAGCATGAAGGGGTTGCCCTTCCCGAACTCTTGAGGAGGTGGGAGGGAGCACGGCTTGATCCCGCCGGCCTCCGCTTTGCTCGAGCTGGGAGAGTTCACGCCGCTACCCGGGGCTTTGCAGGGGGACGGAAGGTTGCTGGAAAGCGGTTTGGGCAGAGACGGTGACTTTCCGGCTGTGGAAACCGGGGAGGAGAGAAGCGAACGACCGTAGCCCAGAGAGGGCGAAGAAACCGCCGACCTGCCTGTTGGCGTTAACGGTGAGTGACTTCCGGTTCCGTTCTGCACCGCGGCCGGGGACGGAAACCTTCCAGGCGATTTGTCAGGAGACACTCCGTTTCCCGCAAGGAACGAAGAAGAGGAGACGGACTTCGGTGCCGGGACGTCAGGGGACGCCGTTCTCCAGCTTGACGCTGAAGGAGACGTTGCCAGAGACTGAGAGGAATCGTTTTTCCAGTTCGGCACACAAGGAGCCACCCGTCCGTTCGGGGAGCTTCTCTCCTCTGTTTCAGGAGATGAAAGTTTGCTGTTTATCAGCGGTTGTCTCTCTCCCGGGTCGTCCTCGCTGTCCTCGGTGGACTGACGGACCGAGAGCTGCAGCGTGGAGTGCGTGGACCGGAACTCGAGCGGAGACGTGTCACCGCATGGCTCGTTCTCGTTCATCTCGAAACTGTCCTCGTTTCGGGCGCTGTAGTACTTGAACTCCCCAAAACTGGGCTGCTTCTCAAAGGGAGGCGCAGATGCACTGTGGGAGTCGCTCTTTGGGCCCACGTCTCCGCGGCACTCCTCTTCGCTCTCGTCCTTCTGAACCTTGTCACTGTTCCGTTCGACCTCTGACCCGAGACCTCCGTGTCCTCCCTCTGGCTCTTCGCGGGACGGCCTCAACATGTGGCGTCTGCGCTGCCTCTCTGTCTGCTCCTTCTCCGGCTCGTCGTTTTCAGAGGGCCGCCGCCCGCCGCCCTCGTGTAGACTTTGCGGCTGGTCGGGTTCGAACAGGGGCCCCAGGAGCTCCACCTCGGTCTCGGGCGGGTCCGGTGGCAGTGAGCTCCAGGTGACTTCTAGCATTCTCAGGGCGTCGTCGAAGGCGAACTCGCGCTTGAGTTCGAGCAACAGCCAGCGGTAGCAGAAGAACAGATCGTCGGCGCCTTTGGACACCAAATAGGCGTAGAACTCCGGGTCGGAATACTGCAGGAGCAGCTTGAGGTGCTGGAATTTGATGGACATGAGCTGGCCGTCAGGACGGAAGTTGCCCTCCAGGCGCTTCATAATGCCACAGAAGCAGATGAAGGCGTGCGCTTCGTTGTCCATGACCGCCAGGATCGGGGAGGCGATGTCGCTCATGCCTTGACAATAAGACACCTACGCAAATTGAAAGTGAATTGAAGTGACTGTCATTGTGAACAGACCACAGCACAACACACAGTGCACCAAAACAAAATACTCATCTTATAGTTGCTAATTTCAGGGACAGTGTATTTTTAGCTACAGAATGGACACTGCAGTGGTCAGTGTGTGTGGTGGTGCACACCTGCGGGTGTGTGATGGCAAAGGTGGTGAGCAGGTCGGTGAGGGCAGTGAGGTGCGGACTGTCCTCGGACCCCGCGTAGTAAGGGTGGGCTCGGTCGGTGCGCAGTACGTCCTTCAGCACGTTGCCCCTGATGAAGTCCAGGTCCTCGGCGCTGACCCTCGCCGTCCACTCGCGCTTCAGCTGCTCGTACTCCCTCGTCTTCCGCTTCATGTAGTCCATCCTCTCCTGCCCCGTCAGGCCATCAGGGTACACGTTGAGCAGGTAACGCCACACCACCTGCCAACCAACACGCCACACAGCCACAAAAATCAGGTTGGTCGCATGGAGGAAGACGTCCAAAAAAATAATCAAGTGACTGCTGTTAATTATACAAAACTATACTATAAACAATTCCACTCCATTTGTGGGTAATGCAGAGTGGAGCGCGAACGTGAAGGCGGATGGAGTACGAAGGCAGAGTCAATGTTTACTCATGAAGCTTATGTTAAGGTTTAAAATATGCCTAAAGCCGTCATTCATTTTTACAGCAGATATACTGTACATCGCTTATGGTTCTCTTTTGACTGTTAATAATTGCAATCTTTCTTAAAATAATGTTGATTGACCACCATTCTGCCCCGACATGACTCTAACATGTCCTGAGGCTGACCTTGCGCAGTGAGGGCTCGACCCCGCCGTGGTAGATGCGCAGTCGCAGCTCTTCGGGGCGCGTCAGCTGGCCCTGGCCGTTCAGGTAGCTGTGGAACTCTGCGTCGTTCAGCGGAGGCTTGAAGGGCTTCACCTCCTCACCGTACGACCAGCTCAAAGCCTGCTGCACTCGAGACAGAGTCCGACCCATCTGCACGGGAACGAGAGAGAGAGAGAGAGTGTTTGGACAAAGACCTCAGTACTGAGACGTCATACATAAGTGGTAAATAAACGCTCAGTGAGTCAACACAAGGCAGCTCTGTACCTTTCCAAAATTCTCTCCCTGTTGAAATCAGTATTAAATGTGCAAACAAAGTGATTAAACTGCTCACCACACCTTAACTCTGTAGCTACAATACTGCGAAATGACAATTGTCACTTACAATATTTTCATATAAACACACATGATGACTTAATAATAAAATGTCAATTGATGATTTTTTTTTTCTAAACAATCTTCAAAACGGCCCCTTTTTGCACAGACATTTTGGAAATGTTCATTTAATCATGATATTGATTTGAAGTCTTATCAACCAGCCCTAGTACGGTGGGAAATATAATAATCACTTTGTTGCAAATTTATTTATGAGCACAACCAAGAATTCTGAAAATCGGTCAACATTTGTTTATACACAAAGGTACAGAGATTGTTTGTTCTGACTCACAGCATTTAACATCCATCGAATTTTGGTCTCTTGGCACGTCACTGGCTCATGCTCAACTAACAAACATGTTAGATATTAAATAGGCATTGTGCTGTTTCCCAACACATCAGCAGTAATGTTGTGATGTCACACAGCAGGTTCTGATTGGGAAACAGCGTGTGGTTTACAGCTAGGGCTGCACCGTTCCAACCTTTTCAGTTCCGCTACCGATACCTGTGCTTTGTGTCTGGGTCGATCTCAAGTAGCGATGTTCAAATAATAATCGGTATATATCTCGGTGAAGAGATGACTGAGGAGACTCTGTGTAATGGATTTTGTGATGCTCCCTAACACTGCAGCTCTAAAAGCATCAGGTACACCGAGATTTCCAGCAAGACCTGGTGTAGGTAAGCACATTAAACAGTAGAATGGTGTGATTCGTAGGGATGCACGATAATATCGGAATGGTATCAGAATTGGACGGTAATTGCTTTTTATCGGCATCGGATCAATGCTTAGACTTGCCGATATTTCCAGCCGGTATTTAATGTTGAATTTATTGTATGTAGGGAAGGTAGCGTTTGTGCCAGGCATGTCCAAAGACTGAGGTGGGATTTTATACGGCCCACGCCTTCTGTCTTAAAATGTATGGCGTTATTTTGTGCCAAAACTCTGGGCACCCAGCAAAATCTCTTGTCTCAAAGTAAATTGCATGTTTCTCACTTGGCGAATGTGAGCTCACGCATGGGCTGTGTCCTGAGCTGCATACTACTGCACTTAATAGTATGGTAGGTAAGGTGCTCTTATCATACTTTTCTATGTGGTAGTATGCATCTCAGGAAATAGCCATGGTTGTAGCTTAACGGCTCTCTGCACGTTAGGTAGTGCACATGGGGAGTAACACTTTCCCTATTTGACTTGGTACACTACATAGGGCAGGAAGTGACTTTCTTAAAATGTTGTGAACTACGATGGAAATGTTCTACCCTCGCTCCACTCTGCTTTCACGCTTGCTTGACTTCGCGCTGTGGTTAGAAATATCAGAACTACGGCGTTAATTTTGTGCAGAATTGAGGACTTTGGCGAGCAAAATATCTTGTCTTTACGCGCTTTTATCTCTGCATTTTAATCAGTAGAAAAACCTCATTAATCAATATCATGGGCAGATATAAGCATGAAAAATATTGGATATTGGCATCGGCTGATAATTCCCATATCATGAATCCCTAGAGATGTGATCAACTTTTGGCCTTGTAGTGTGACGTCGGGCTTGTTCTGCTCACTATTCTATCAATATGTTGGATTTGTAGCTTCATTTAGCATGAAAATCAAGCCACTATGGAACACTGAGCCAACTTTACCGCAGTACTGCTGCCCACGCATAAACCAAGCGCCTCGTTTAAAATGCTGTGCTTAGCCGTGAAAAAGGAGACAATTGTGAAGCAGCTTTAAACCAGCTTTAATACTTCTGTACAAACCTAAAAAAAAACCTATTAGAATAGAGCGCTCCGATAGATCGGTGTTACCGGTGTGTTTCAGGCGATATCGGACTGACATTGTGTATACGTATCGGATCGGTGCAGCTCTAGTTTATGGGTCGATTACGTGAGGAGATGAGGAACCTGACTGAACGCAGAAGAGATTGGCTGGTAAAACAGGTGGCTGACAGGGTCAGTAACCTGGGACAGCAGCGACTGGGTGAAGGGCAGAGCGCTGGACGCCAGCGACCTCTTCTCCCCCTGCAGCTGCTCCGAACCAATCACGTCCTTCGGACTGATGATGTCCCAGTCCTCCAGCACCGGACCTGAAACACACACCACACCAGTAAAATGCTGCTTTGGAAACAGAGTTGACATACAGTGCCGTACAAAATTCATTTCTTTATATTGTGCCAGGAAAAAGAGACAATATGTACAGTGTTTTACTGCAATTTTAAGTCCAAACATACATGTAAATAATGTTACTAAAGATTACATTTAAAATAGCAGAAAGTTTAGTTCTTTCGAAGCAAAATATGAAGAATTGAGGGTTCAAGAGAAATCTGTTCTATTCAACATGATTAAATCCAATTTTAAGAGTTTTTTGGGATAAAAGTTATCACATATATATAATAAATGCACAGTGCACACACTAAGAAAAGATCTATCTTTTTATTATTATTATTATTATTAATAATAATAATAATAATAATAATAATAATAATAATAATAATAATAATAATAATAATAATAATAATAATATTATAGTTTCTATTTAGGTTATTTTAGAATTACTCATTTCTGCCAAATACTCAATGAATTAAATATTTCTATTCATAATATGTGTGATATTAATAATAAATAATATTACTTAATGAAATAGAAAGTAATAGTAAATACATTATTTACATTTCGCTAGGAAAATGAGACAACAGGTGAATAAGTGATTTCTTGTGGGGTGACTTAAGACTTTTGTACAGTACTGTTAAGAGTTCAGTGATACTTAATTTGAGTGATTTTCAAGGTGCAGTTAAAGGCAAAGAATTTAATGTGAATTCTGGATTTATTACAATAAATAAATAAAACATCTCAATGTTACTAAAGGCAACATCTTATATGTCAAAAAATATATTTGGGTGAATTTAAATATATATCACCAAATAATCACCATGACACAAGTTAGGGATGCACGATGATATTGAATCGTAACGGAATGGGCCGATAAATGCTTTTGTATGTACACGCTCGACCCTGCCTTCCTCATATATCGGCATTCGTATCAGCAGATATAAGCATGAAAAACATCGGATATCGGCATCGGCCAATAATTCCCATATTGTGCATCCCTAATACAAACGATTTAAACTGTACTCACTGTCTTCTGAAGGCCTGATGTCCATCTTAAGCTGAAGGTAAGGTTTAGCTGCACTGACAAATGCTGCGTCCAAATCCCAGTCAGACAAGAGGGAGAGATAAACCTCTACACCTCCCTGATCACGGGACAGGTAGCTGATGCCAAAATTACGCCTCCTGAAAGAAAAGAAATAAATATCTATTCATTTATTCATTCATTATCTCAACTGTTTAATGCCTATCGGGGTGGTGGGGACTGGAGCCTATCAGAGGAGCATGGGCACAATAAGGTGAGCACCAAACCCTGGGAGGAGGGCCACACATCGCAGGGTACACATAATCACACTCAAACACACTCACATACACACCTATGGGACTAATTTAGAGTCACCAATCAACCTAAACTGTTTTGTTTTTGGGTTCGCGGATCGAACCCAAGACATTCTTGCTGTGAGGTGACAGAACTAATCACGGCTATGCAATATGACAAAATATATCAGAGGACAAAATTATAATGTCTATCGTTTCACATTGTTGTTTTTTTGACGGTGTCACAAAATACATCATTCACAGCAATATTTGTTGATGTTTGGATGAGGGTTTACAGTAGTCACCACGGCAACACGCGGACATAGGCACACTATAGTGTTATATTTGCGTAAAAACGCTGGCATATTGGAGTGTATTTTTTAGAGCTGAATTTACAGAAAATGTATTATATTGTGATATGAATATTGTTATTGGGATATGAGAAGTTGGTCATATTGCACAGCACTAGTGCTAACCAATGTGACAGCAATAACCATTTTTGATTTAAACATTTATTTATTTTTAAATAAATACATATCTATTGCACTGTTAGTAATTAAGGCAACATATTGAATACAACTTAAAACTTAACTGAGCTACTCTATGAAATATAAGTAACATAAAAAGCACAAATGTATATCTCCTTGTGACCTCTATAATTGAATCTTAAGAATCTTAATTACTACACAGTTATGACACAGTGCATCATAATGAACACATCTACCAGGAAATAAAAGCTCATGTTGTGTTCTGAATCCTAGACCATGACTTAAACCAACAAACCTACACTGGGGTAGGTGGTAATGTAACGGTTAGGGAGTTCGCCCCATGATTAGAAGGTTCGCCGGTTCAAGTCCCGGACCGTAAAGGTACCACTGAGGTACTCATGAGCAAGGTACTGTCCCCAAGCACTACACCCTGGGAACTGCCAAAAATCTGCCAACTGGTTGTGGTGTGTTCACAAAGACAAATAATCACTCAAATTCACTAAATTCAAGCTACTCGTATTAAACAACTTGTCAGTTGAAACTGACCGAGTTGACCAGTTTGTGCTATCTAAGGCGTTGACCACACAACCACACAATAAATTAATGGCATCATTCATGGGAAGTTATTGATTAGTCACTCCATCTCCATCACACTCACCCGTTAAGCTCGAAGGCTCGTATGAGGATGTGCTGCAAAACCTCCAGGGACGTGATCTGCGGATCGACAGCGAAGGAGCGGAACTCCACGGGTAGCAAACCCTCACATTTCTTTAGGAGGAAAGACAAAAAACAAGTGAAAAACACTGAGAAACTCCATCAATCCATTCACTTGAAACAATGCAATGACATTTATTCTAATTGGAGTGGTGGAGGTCTAGCGTTAAGGGTACTCGCGTCTGGACCAAGAAGGTTGTTGGTTCGAGTTAACTGTTCATTAGTCATAATCAAGTCCTGATATAAGCATTAAAAAATGATGCCAGTCCACGGTATTGGTTCAGTACTCAGTATAGGATGGTACCAAAAGCCAAGGGATGTGTATCAATATCGGGTCTGAAAACAGACAGATCGGTTCACCCTTATATCTACAAGAGCAAATGGTTGGATGTAGTTTATTTGGACTAGAGGTTCTTCGGATAAAGTTCATGTAAGGATGGTTTACACTCAAAGTGAAAGCTTTGTTCATAATTATGATTTTGCATCCAGATGCACTCGCCTACACATCCATCCCACTTTCTAGAATGATTCATTCTGTCCAAAGAGCTCTGGTGAAAATCCTGTTATTTATTTTACAACACAATTATTTTATTTTCCCCTATATCATGGAGCCCTACAATAAACTCCACCTACGCATACACTACTGAGAAACCACTCATGTCTTTATATTTTGCTTCCATACAGACATTTTGTGTTTGTTTTTAATGTAGTCTTGAGATATTCATTCCTCATGAATATTACTGATACCCTCCCGGACATAAATTGAAAACTAACCATTTCTATTCAGCAGTAAAAACATTACTGACACTGCTTTCTACAGGTTTGTACCATCAGAGTAATTTAATTCATTAACAGTTTCAGGACTAGAGTAGTAGTTTTGGTTTTGATCTCATTAACTGATCAGGAGCCAGTAAAACAAGTTTCTATTTACAAATAAAGCCCATAAAATCTAAGACTTACAATTCATAATTACAACTATAACCCTTAAGCAACTTCGGGATAAAATGTAAAATCTTCAAAGCTCAAATTCAAGTCATCAGTAGCTCAAGTTCTTATTTTTAGGTTATTTATATTTGGAGCATTTATCAAGTCACTTTTTTTCCAGAGCGACTCAATTACAGGGACAGTCTGCAGATGTGTAAATCACAGGTTTCCTCAGGAAGCGATGTCATATTAATGTAATGGACAGCAATCCACCGATAACACGATAGTCTTCTACAAATGATTGTGATTGGACAGAATTTCAAATTAACTGGTTCCATTATAATGTTACACTCTCAAAATTGTAATGCGTTTCACAACTCCTGCATTACTTTTTGAGTTACTTTCCCCAAAATAAGTGTGGAAGTAGGACATTGTAGATATGTAGATATGAATAGAAATGAATGTTTTAAATCAGCATATGATATTGTCTGATATCGACCGCTGGCTCCTGAATTGAACTGAATGGAATGAATTTGTGTTATCGTTGTCCTTTGTATCGCTGTACAGTATTGTGATGATACTTATGATTTACACCCCTACAGACTGTGCCTGGTTGATGTTTACATGTTGGTTCGATGTTATGAACTGCATCACTGAATAGATGTATCGTTACACCCCAAGTGGTTATCACCACAGCTGATATATTTGTTGATTCTCGTATATTAATTCTCAGAGAATTAATCGTGAACCTGAGCGTGAAAAATCATTGGTATAATCCATGTTTTCATGTGTTTTAGTCACATATTTTTAGTGACTTTTTGTGCAGATTTTTGTCCAATTCGAGCTACGTGTTAAACACAACATGCAGTGTGGCAGCTGTTAGCCCACAAACAATGTCATCCTAAATCAGATGAATGACTCACACTGATACACAACACATAATTTAACAGCAAACCAGTATCCTGGTTAACCTTAATCACCGCGGTTATATGGCCAGAAAACAAAGCAGTCATTACTTAAAAATAGCGAACGTTAGTTACCCAGCTAAAACGATTAAAAATATATATCTTCTTATATTTCTTCTAATTTTTGCCAGATCAATCAGTTTATAGCACCTACACTAACCTGGTGAGAACGTCAACATTTCGCGTGCGGTTGATAACTCGTTTAGCTAACGTTAACTAGCTCAATTTCAAGGGCTGCATCCCAATTCGTACACTAGTGTACTTCATAGTATTCTCGAACCGTACTAACTGGGAGTCTCGAATACTAGTTAGTAGTGTAGTGCGTGTGGTTTGTGACGCGGCCTCTGAGCTCTCTAGCCGCCGTGTTTGTTGTTGTGCGCTTCTGCTCGCCGATTTCACACAATTTTTCTCACCTTGACTTTGACACGAACTACCCCCCGCTCCTCCTCAGCCGCCATGGTGGGCAGTCCGCCTACAAAAAGCTCACTATTTTCACGAATCTTTTGCCTTCATCAACAAAAAATAACGGGACAGGACAATAATATCCGCAACTGCGGGTTGCTCTCTCTCTCCCTCCGTAGCGTTGACAGCAGCAGCGGCGAAACATCGTCAGAGAAAGAAGCCAAATGACCAACTTCCGCTGGCGGATTTCAAAATAATGGCTATCACAAAACCAGAATTTAACTGTTTGCCTTCTTTGTGTTATTAATAAATGATTTTAATATCGTTGAATATACCAGAAAAATATTTCTTAATTTGTGCTATTTTGAACAATCCTTTAAACAAGTTCAGACTGTATTTTTTTGTCCTCGCTTTATTTTGCCTGTTTGCGAAAGCCTTTACGTCAACGCGCCGCATTGGTGTAGCCCGACGTCATTATGTATGTTCATTACGTCATTGGATATACTTACTTCTGGCGGCGCCAGGAGCAGGCAGCGACTGGTGTTAAGAGTTCATACTGATTTACGTTTTACAATGAGTGAAAATATCCTCTCATTTTTATTTTTGAATTGTCAAAATCTTTTTGGATTGATTTGCAGTTCCCTCAAGATATGTTAGTTAGAGATAGAGTGGCTGTTTAGGTTTTTTTTTGTTTGTTGTTGTTTTTTTTTTTTAAGAATTGATTGCTGATCTTATGCACATTTGCACAAAAGTTCATTCCATCACTGTAATTGTAGTTTTCTTCCATTTGACTGCTCTTGCAATATTTGCACATATTATTGAGCTCCTCACATGACGAAAATGCACTTTGTTTCCTACTTCTAGCTTTGACTTGATAGAGATACTGTTTATTATTTAATAGACTGCATGTTTAGAATATATATTTTGAAGTGCTCATTCAATGCTAACAGACAATTCCAGGACTGTGATTATGTTTTTTATCTCCACTTGACTGCTGCTGCAATATTTAGAAATATCATTGAACACCACATGTAACTAAATTGCACATTTTCCTTTTCTACCATCAGTTTAGAGTTCAAAGTCAAACTTAACTTTTATTAAATGTTTATATTTATAGTCTGTTTATATGTACATGATGTATATTCTATGTGTCTTCTTTGTACTCTGTAAAAACTGGAGCCACGTTATATCATCTCAGCATATACATGTATACAGATGATATATCAAAGTGTCAAAATAAAAAAACAAAAAACGCTAAGCTCGTCCTTTTGCGTTGCCGTGACCCGGATTCGAACCGGGGTTGCTGCGGCCACAACGCAGAGTACTAACCACTATACGATCACGGCGCGCTAACGGGCAGCTGCTGCACACACGCGGGTAACTGCTCTAGAGCATTCTGCCAGCAAACTCGCTTCACACATACACCTCACAATTCTGTTAAAATCACCTGTTTATTTTCGAAATATGAACCTGCTCCATTTCGTCTATCGATCTGAGTTGTCGAACTGGTGGTGACAAAAGCTGAAACTAAACAATAAGGAAAACAATCATTTCTACGTCGCCCTTTATAGAGGGACTTGCTGATAAAAGTTACTCACATTAGACACGACAGTCCTTAAGTGTGTACATCACAAGTTTCATCACGATACTGTATTATATCGATACAACGGACAACGATTCGACGTCTGTCAATATCACAAATACGATTTCCATTCAATTCCATCCATTTCACCAGAGATCGATATGAGACAGTATCATATGCTGATTAAAACACTCACTTCTATTCATTTCAAGTGTTGGGAGTAACACCTTACAAAAATAATACAGTTACAGTAATGTATCACTTTGTGCTGTAACAGTTATGTAATATGTTACTAATGAATTTGCACTAATATTATACTCGTTACATATTTCAATTTCATTCATTAAACATTTAATACAGTTGAGACATATTTGAACATTTAAAAAGACGTAACGCAATAGCGATTATCCTGGTAACTAGTGTTAGGAGTAACACGTTACAAAAGTAACAGTTACATTAATGTATTACTTTTTGCTGTAACACTACATAAATGTAGTAACATAGTAATGAAAGACAGAAAGTAATATTATGCTCATCATTTCAGTGATGTGCGTTACAACACACTTATAACCTTACATTTGTAGCTGTTTTGTTTTTATTTTAAAATTAACCAACACAGCGTTGGCGCCTGCCCAGGGTTGGTCCCCGCCTTGCGCCCGTCTGTTTCCGGGATAGGCTCCGGTCCCCCCGCGACCCCAGTTGGGATATAGCGGTTCGGAAAATGAACGAATGGCTGAATGAACTAACACAGCGAGACCTTTGGCACAAGAGAAAAATAGTATGAGTAAAAGAGCTGTTTCCTACAGAGTGTATGGCTACAGTCCTTATGCTGCACCACATCGCCCTCCACTGGATGCAGAATGAACTACATTTAGCGTTTTACAATGTCCCGCTTCCACAATTATTTTGGTGAAAGTAACTCAAAAGTAATGCAGGAATCTTCTCTTTTGATTAAAATAATCAAAGCTGCTTGATATAAAGTGACATTCTATATATGTATATTCTATTAAAAATGGTCCTGGTATTATTTCTGTAAGGTACGTTTAATGACCTCTGTGTAAAAAAAGTGTGCGTTACAAATAAAATTGACATGCCTTGATTCCAGGAACATTCCGTAAAACAGCATTTGCTAATCTTAATATAAAATGGGAATAAATTATATTAGTCAATGTTATGAATGTGTTAATCCTTTAAGAATATAAAATAAACGTGTAATGGAGCTAAATCAGATGTGCTTTCTGTTTTTCGTTAGTAAGGACTTAACTGCAGTATTTTGAACACATTTTTTATGTGAATTGAGGTCCTGTTTACACATATCTAGAAACGTTTAGTAAGGTTTTTTTAAAAATATGTTTGGGCATTTCGTTTACATGTGAACATAGTTTTATACCTCAAACAGATCTTTTTTAAGACGCCCTCCAAAGTGGATAATGCCAAAGGGATACTACTATTACTACTACTACTACTACTAATAATAATAATAATAAAAAAATCAGAAAACCAAAAACCAATCTGAGGGGTGTAATACTTTTATTTCATTTAATAAACCAATACAAAGGCCTTGCATGGCTTTTAATCATGAGAACCATTTCCAAAAACACCTTTTAGGGCAAATCAGCACATTTTGGCTATTTCGATGAAAAAAATTGGATCCCGTCGCATGGCAACAAATAGAACTCCGCTCCATTAACACCATTTCATCCACCTCTCGGCAATTACATAAGGCTGTGGTTGTGTAACAGACATTTATTACATAGGTACCTTTTACAAAATGTAGAAAAAGGAGGGAATCAAACAGGGGTAAATGAAATGCCATTAATTACGCTACATGATTTATACAGTCTTCCTTGTTAACGTACAACGCAGCCAAGCGCATGACAAGCAAAAGCCACTCATAGTTTTCGTTAATTCCTTTGTCAAGCTCGCTATGAGACTTGTAAACACTGAAAATCTCAAATGTAACAGAATTTCCAATCGGCAGTGTAGTTATGTCCAGCACACTATACTTGAATTGCAAAAGCCCCATCACCTTTTTTGTTCTGTTCTTCTGACTAAATCCTTAACTTCCCCACTAGCTAATAAAAGGCAACCTCAGGGAGTTGAGGTTGTTTGCAGAAAACAGTTCTTACGACACACAATATTCCACCCTGATCAGCGTGACGCTCACCAGGGAGATTGAAAAAACCCAGCGAGCTTGAAGGATGTCACTAGTTTGAAAGTCTGTATTGTTTTGTGCGTATTCAACAGCGTGTAGAGTTTATGTTTTTTAGCGGATGTGAGCCATCTCCTCCAGGAAGGGCGTCTTCATGCAGCCTGTGCAGAGCTGGTCCATCCAGAGCGGGGCTTCGTGCTGCAGCGGCGTCCGCCTAGGGTAAAAGGTGTAGGAGAGGTCGTAGTTGAGCAGGCAGCTGATGGAGGCCATGTAGAGGTCGGAGAAGCGGCAGAGGCGACGCGAGAAGTATGTGGGGTTGTGGCACGTCCGGAAGATGCTCCCGAAATGAGGGTTGAACAGGTTCTTGGTGACGGCTCTACGGACAAAAAGAGCAAAAAGCAGATTCCTTACGGTCATTGGTTTACTATCAGGAAATAGTGGGGAAAAAAATCACGCAGATAATACTATAAAAATGCAGTAAAATCGTTGGGCCTCATTCACCAAAATTGAAGTTATTCCTTAAATTTAATCTGAAGAAAGTTGAATAGTATGATATTATAGAACTACAGAACTGAAGAAACTAGAGAAGAAAACACCAGTGTGATTGCTCAGGTTTTGTAGCTGTGACATGAAAACTGGCCGAGTAAAAACACATTAAAATGCATTGAAGTAAAAGAGGAAAGAACGAGGGATGACAAAAGAAGACGAGCACAGGTGGAAACAGATGAAGATGTGTGTTCAGTGAGGTGGTCTGAGGTGGCATAAGTCACGTTGACTGTCGTGTGAAAATAGGCCGAGGGAAGCTTTCCAGTCCCAAATCCCATGTATTCTTAATGAAACATTCATATACCACGTTACAATCACACGTCTCAAAATTACATTCAATTCATATCTATATTCCCCCAAAACGCATTTAAAGGTTATAATTCTCAAATTGTGAAAACAATTTACAATGAATTGTCTGTTTGTAGTTAACGTTATGTTGCAAATTTCAGCCAGTATCTTAGTCTAATTGCATTTGTTAATCTTGCCTAAATTATTTCATTTTGCAGTGATTACGCCTCTAACACCAGACTATTTCATCTTGCTCTTTGGTAGTGAATTCCAAACCATCTGTACTCGCTACTTAGAGTTAAGTGCGTAAAGAGAAGAGAATTTGTTTAAGTTCCACTGTGCACTCAGAAATTGGTTGCTTTGTTAATTAACTACAGTTTCAGGAGAAATCTTGACATTTTTGTGTTTGAAGACAGCTGAATAAAAACTATAAAAGAAACAAATAAATATAGCAGGGATGCATGATAATAAAGAATTCATATTGGAATCAAATGATAATTGCTAAGTCATTATCAGACAGATGCTTAGATTTGCCCGATATTTGATGACCTTGGAAAAGTAGCGCTTGTGCAGGGAATGCCCAAGGTGTGATTTTATACGGCCTGCGCTTTCTGTCTTAAAATGTATGGTGTTGTTTAGTCCCAAAATTCTGAGCGCACAGTGGAAAGTTCACCAGCAAAATCTCTTGTCTTTATGCGCTCAACTCTGCCTGCATGCTCGACTAATCTGCGTGTTTGCCTCACTTAGCGAATATTAGCTCACACATGGGCTGCGTCCACTACATAGGGCAGGAAGTGACTTTTTCTTAAAATGTTGTGCACTACGCTGGAAATGCTCTAACTTCACTACACTCTGCTTTCACGCTCGCTTGACATCGTGTTAGAAATGTCGGAGTTATGGAGTTAATTTTGTGCCGAATAATGCGCAGCGGCAGCCATATTTCTCTACAATTCTAATATAGTGGTATCAATTTTTTTTCCCCAAATGACACGTTTATCAGTTACACTAATCTTGTCTTAATCTCTCCTCAGAGATTTGCCTCCGCTTTCTGAACACAACACTTTCATGTGTGAGATTTGCATCATCTGATCAACACATCTGGTTTGTATTCAGCCTCAGCCACTCTCTCCAGTAGGTGGTGGTGTTTCAATATCAGTTTGATCTGCAGCTCCAGTGCCACGCACAAGGAAGGAATTCTTCATAACTCAATGTGCTTCTGTTCCTGGATCTGAGTCACGGCGTTCTGGCCTGATGGTCATCATGTGATCAACTCTGTCCTACGTGTGCCAACTCAACATTCCCCCCCGCCTCCCGACCCCGCTCTGCCCCGTGTGCGTTTAGGGAACTTACCGCAGCTCTTCTCTTTCCTTCAGCCAGTCCTGCAGTACTTTCTTTGACTCGGGGTCTCTGTACATCTAAACCAGGAAAACACAGATTTTAGTAACTAACTACACTACATCACAATAGTATCAAGCTGCATTGAACTCAACTATAACAGCTAGAACGTTCCTGTTTTAAATATATATTTATTTTAACGTTGGTTACTTTTTATCTATTGTATTCCTGTTTTCCACTTTTACATATTTTTAATTCCTACTTTGTAATTTTTTATCTCTACATTTCTTTAACGCCATCTTACATGTATTTACACTTCAGCTGCATATACTTGGCTTATTCTCAACATAAAGCACTTTGGGCTGTATTTTCCGTATGACGGCTGCTTTGTAAATAGCCCGTTTAGTTCTGGAACACAGTGTTCAATGACAGAAGTGATAGTGTTGATAGTGTGTTAGTGTGGTTTCACAGCTACACACTGTGACGTGATGTGTGTGAGGGGTGAGGGACTCGTGAGGCAAACACACTGTATGATGGAAACTGTATATGCACACATGCATTTATTCATTTTTGGAGTAGTTGGTAGGGTAACAGCTGAGCGTTAACCCCGTGATCAGAAGGTCGCTGGTTCAAATCCCGGACTGGTAAAGGTACCAGTGAGGTACTTATGAGTAAGGTACTGTCCCCAAGCACTGCATGTCGGCTGCCCACTGCTCCTTCATGGATGTGTCAAATGCAGAGCCTACATTTGGTTGTGGTGCCCTAACTAACACTGTGTTGAGGGGACTGGAGCCTATTCTGCAAGACGGGAACCAACCCTGGGCAGGTGCAAACATACTCATATACACACACAATTTAGAGTCACCAATTAACCTACAGTGCATGCTTTCGGACCCACGCCAACACGGGCCTAGCCATGCACATAAACTCCACATAGAAAGACCCCACGTCTGAACATGGGATCAAACCCCTTCTTGCTGTGAGGCGCTAACCACCATGATACCATGCCACCGCAGCAAACATAGATGTTATTTTTTACTATTTTTTATACGACGTATGCCGCTATTTTGTGCAGTGGAACACTCACCAGCAAAATCTCTTTTGTTAAAGCGTTCCACTCTGCTTCCTGGTTTATCGGATTTGGCAGATATAGGCATAATAAATAGTAGAGGTGTGAATCTTCACTGGTCTCACGATTCGATTCGATTCCGATTATCACATCAGCGATTCGATTCGATATCTCGATGCATTGCGATGCATGTAATAAATTTTTCTAAATTACTTCACATTGCACGCAGATTGGGCATGGATCACAGATTGGGCAGCTATAGTTGCTACTGAATTTTTATGCCACAGCCAGAAAATCACCAAACAATGTCGTTATGATACAACTGGCTCTGCCCCAGGGACCACCACTCAGACTAAGGCCTCGTTCACACGGACGTCTGAACCAGGCGTTTTTCTGGCATTCGTGGCGCCAGGTGAGCGCCGTCTGAACACCGACTGTTTTTCTGCTCATTGGAGCAAATCAAAGCGTCCACACGGGCGTTCAGCACCGGCGCTCGGTCGGCTGCGCGTTCGGGTGGCGTCAAATAAACGCGGCGTGCAACGTTTTCGTGGCATCAAAATCCCGACCAATGCGAGGAAAACGACGCTATTGCAAACGCCAGTAAAACGCCAATCGAACGCAGCTACAAAACGCAGCAAAAACGCGTATGGTGTTCAGAGGGCGTTCATTTCGAACGTCCATGTGGACGAGGCCTAAATGTTGGAGGGAGTATTTTTTGTATTACTTTTTAGATATTTGCATTAAATTCATTATTCATGAAGATCAAAGCCAAAGTAAACTTTGTCATCTCTGCTACATACAGTACAGATATACAGAGACGAGACGACGTGGCTCCAGTTTACAGAGTGCAACAAGGAACAGGTAAGAAAGAACAAATTGGGCATATAGAACAAAAAGTATATAAATAAAATACAAAATATAAATTTTAAACTAAAAATGGAGTATTAAATATAAACTTTAAACTTGTACAAGAAATAGACCGCCGTAGACCGCTAGGGGCAGCGGATCGTCGGTTGAAAACCTCTGTTAAAATCGATTACGAGCTGCCATTGCATTGATCCAGCATCGTCCACATCTGCATCGTGATGCATCGATTATGTGGTTAATTTCAACACCCCTAATAAATAGTGGATATCGGCGTCGACCAATACCTCCCATGTCGTGCATTCCTAATATGTATAAAACGGTCGTGTAACGGTGTAGTCGTACCTGCATGCGCTCCAGTAGGCCGGTGAGAGCCTGCAGCCAGGTGAGACTCTGTGCGTACTGCTCCGTGTTCACCACCTTGGTCTCTACTTCCAGTTCGGGGACAATGGCCCCCGTCCTCCAGCCGTGACGCAGCATCAGGTCCTGCACAAACACCACCATCATTAATTATGCTAAATTAACCCAAAGTTTCTACAGAATACAAAGAAGGCAGACAGAATATAGATATATAAATATACTATACACTCTTGTCTCACCTAGACTAAGCTACAAGCAGAAGATGAAAATCTGCCATTTTAGTAATGCAATGTTATTCGTAATAATTGCAAATGCTGCAACGGCAGTCAAATAGAGAAAAACTACAATTATGATACTGTAATGACTTTGAGCATTAAATGTACATAAGATCTGCAGCTGGTTACTAAGAATAGACAGACTTTCTGTCTCTTAAGAAATAATCTCTAGGGCACTACGTAAATACAAATCACAACACCTAATCAACGTTATCTTGCCCATTACAGATGAAAATTTTGTTAACAGTTTTTCTGAAAATAATTTGCCCCTGTGTGTCTTCATAAGTACATTCCTCTGCCCAATTTATCTGTAGAGAGATTCGCAATTTCGGATGAATTTTTAGCCCGTTTTGCTGAGAGTGAATATGAAATCGGTCAAACAGCTGACACTGCAAGCAATATTAACACACAGTGTAACTGTCACAAGACTACATGTCCTTGCTGACATTTCAGAAATAAGTGAAAACACAGAGATGACTCACAGCCAAGTCACTGTAGAGATGATCCCCGAAATACAGCACCTTTGATCCTCTCCAGCCGGTCAACCTCAGAAAATCCACCAAGTTCCCCTGAAAAATCAACAGATAAAACCAGCTCTGAAACACTCCAAAGTCGTGGAGGAAAGTATCGAGTGTCCGACAGCAGGATTTTATTCATAGTAGTTTTCCAGTAAGAAGCTGTGGAGTTGAGTTTACTCTCTATTTTCTGCCGGACCTCCTGCCTGAGGACTAGGCACAGGTCAGCTTCCTGTTTCAAGGTGTACAGCTGTTTTAAAAAGTCATGGTGTAAAAGCTACTGCATTTTTTTACGTCATGAAGTTCCTGCAGTACAGGGCTGTGTGATATGAGGAAATACATCAGATTATAAACTCAATTTAGTAGTGTTGTACTGGAGACCAGTTTTCAGTCTTGTCTCGGACTTGGCCGTATTTGTACTCGGTCTTGTCATGGACTCGGACAAAGAGGACTCGGATTTTATTTGGAGACCAGCTGAGACCACACCTCTGAGAATATTACTATTAAAACTCTTTGAGACCGACACAGGCATTTTGCACTGTTTATTAATTAGTGTTTTAAGAACTCAGATTCCTTTTAACTTACAGAAACCACTCACATACCGTCAGAATCACAAGACTTTGAACTTAGAGGACATTATACTCATTCCTCTGTATGTGAAATAATACAGAGTAATTTCGTGCACCAACACTAAAGTAATTGCGCAAAAAGGCATTAATTACATTATTCGCAATGTAAAAGTGCATTAGCACTCTCATGTGGAACGACATCATGTGCAACAATGTAGTTCTCTTGCTGAAAGGCCAAAAGCAGCTCATTTTAAAGACCAAAATGAGTCCAAATCAGTTCAAAATTACCCAAAACTTTAGTATTTCTTCATTTTCAATTGATCAGAAAATATTTTTCCATTTTATAGTGTTGGAAAGTAATCAATAAGAAAAATAAATATAGAAAAAATGTATCAAATATCTTTATTCTGTATCCAGATTTAAACCAAATGGATAAAGAAATGTTTCCACCTGCACTAACCTTATTTTTCTTTACAGCACTAACCCATGGAATGTCTCTACATAATAACAGTGAGTTTGGTCTTGAGGAATGTTGACTGTGGTTTGTTGAGTTTAACATGTAATGTGATCAGTTTGTTTAACTGCTTCCAGTGCAGTGATTTCCTCATTATAGATATGTAAGAGAGAAATACTGAATAAACATCTTTAATGTTGCTTAGGCTTTGCATGTATCGTCTCATCTTGTGAGTTTGTGTCTCGTTATACCCCTAATAACCAGTAAAGCCATCAGAATAAGCATCGAGGGACTGCATTTAATTTACTCAGGACAAATGCGTCTGTTAAACCCCCACCGTCCTGGGCAGCACTCGGGAACCAGATCCCATCAAAGAGTTTAAAAGGTCGGCTGACAAATGGGTCTGTACTTGTAAAAACATGAACAAAAGAGGCCGAGTGCTGGCTGTGAGTGCTGTAAAACAGCAACTGCCTTGTTCTCGTCATTAATTCTTCCTCCCACTTTTTGGACACTTAACTAGATCCTGCTTTTGACGTAGAAAATGTTCAGCTTGTTGAAGAGAAGTTGTTGATAGTCTAACCTTGTCTCTCTCTTCAGCCACAAATTGTGGTTGGATTTTTCCCATAGACTTCAATGTGACAAATAAGGGTTGTTTTTTTGGCTGGTCTACGTACAAAATAAATGGATTAATACTGACAATTCATTATGCAAACGCTTAAATCCCAACCAGGGTCATGGGGGGTTCTTCTCATACAAGTTGATTTAGCATTGGGTCGAAGTACAGCATAAATGCCTGAAATCTGACTTTTATGATGGAAAGTACTTTATGAGAGACAAACTGTTTGTTTGCGCTCCTTTAATTTTGCAATTTTACGTATAACGAGTTAATGGAATCTAATAGATATGGCCCCGGGCATTTCCTTTCCGCTGTTCAAATTTTCCTGTGATGGAACTCACTGTCTACGAAGTGATGTTATCAGTAGGCAAGGTATAGAAATACTGGATAGCCCACTTTGATAGGTTTCTTATTAGAGCGTTTATTATGCAGCTCGCCGGTCAGCTGTGTAAACGTCCGCAAGTGAGTTTGAACGCTCACAACTCTTACATGGAACGTCACAAGTTCAGTCAGATCGCCCCCTTCTTTACAGACAAAACTCAGATTTCAGCTAAAAAAACAAAAACAACCAGCATTCTACTCACAACGCAGCCATCATAGATCATTTCTAATGATTACAGTATTTGAGGCACGCAGCAATGGTGTTGCGCTGGAAGATTGTGGGAAATGTAGTTTCTAGTAGTTACATCCACAGTTCCAGCACTTTTATACTACATAAAGCTAAAAGAAATATTATAAAATAGTTTCTTAATAACTGTTCACATTTGTTGTACAATGTTAAAATGCCATTGACTTTAATGCACTTTGCGTTTTATGAGAGAATATTTCATTTTACAATATTTCTGCAGTCAGTTATAGGTCTGTAGTCTATTCAGGAGTGGGCCCAAGTAAAATATTTTATTTAGAATGTTATTTGATACTGTGCATAGTTGGAATGTCAACATTCAGAGCTAAATAAATAATTTCATAGTTTTGTAATTGATTGATTATTTGAAGCATGAATATAAATTTATGCAATTGCAATGCCTTGACTTTAGTGAGCTAAGTACACACAGCCCCAACCACATAATAGCAATGGTACAAAAAAACTGGCATAATAATTTATTTTGGTGTTTCGGTTTTCGGCCAAGTGTTTCCTCATTTTTGGCTTTGGGTCAAAAATTTCAATTCGGTGCATCCCTAGTAGAAACCCTTTAAACTGCTGATGTGGGATGGTCCTCTGACCACACACATCAAAAACGACATGTCTGCCAAGAGGGGGCGCTACAATAGGTTCAATTACGGTTTAGCTCATGTCTCTGGAACCACATGGCATAACAGTGCCCGGGAGGGAGTCCACGCTGCTGCTTGGACCCCGTTGATAAGTGCTTCCAGCTCTAGTTGTAGATAACCTGCCCTGACACGAGCGTGGTGACGAAGAGAAGCTGCTTTTTCTGCCTTCCTACTTTCTTCCTATTAACATTAACTTTAACATTAATCATTTTAACACCTCGTTTAACCAAAACCAGAAGAAACAGCTATAAACTACCCATAAATAATTTATCACTTTTCTACTAGTTCTCCTGTTTTCAGCACGCAGCAGTCAGCAGGCCGTCAACAAGTAAGTGATTAGAGGCTGTTTATGAGTTTCAGTGAGTTCAGGCTTGAGGAGGTGTTGAGTAAAGGTTCTGGTGAAGTAAGAGCCAGAGCTAAAGCCTTTCACACCAGAGCGTGACCTCTCCGGGGGGGTCAAGGGGTGAGGGGAAACCACAAAAAGATCAATGGGCTGCATTCTGCTGCGTCCCGCCCTCCGGGGATAATTACTTCAGGTCGGAGAAAGGGATTCCGCTCACAAGGGACTTAGATGAAGTGTGTTAAACCAGTTTCTGACTTCACTCTTGTTTTCTCCACAATAGCCGAGCCCTAAATGACGTCCACTGCTCAGCTTGAGGTTCTCACAACAGCTCCACTGCTGGGAAAAACTCTACCGAGCACACACACTTTTTCCCCGTATATAAACTGTGAGGTAGCGTATAACTTTGGCAGATGTTAAAAGATATTAAAGCCTTTTTTCTGTGTTGCATCAGAACGACGTTATATTTCCCACCACATTAAACTTCCGGCTGAAAATGGGCTGCATAACTGCACAAAACAGTCGGGACCAACTGTTACCAACTGTGTGAAAGTGAGGGCTTTTAAACATTCTTTGTTACGCGTAATTGCCAAAAAAAGTTGCTGCATTTGGTCATAAACTACCATTTGATGTGTAATTTACTCTCAATGCTAATATGTAAATATTGCTTATCTGTTATTTCACAAGGCATTGTAGCTAAGCAAGTCACTAAGTAACTCAGTAAGCAAGTATGTAACTAAGTATGCAACTATGTATGTAACTAAATCCATAAGTACGCAAGTAACTAAGTAATTAAATGTGTAAGTATATAAGTAGGCAAGTACATAACTAAGTAATTTAAGAATGTATGCATGTATGTATGTAAGCAACTAAGTAAACAACTAAATCATTAAATAAACAAGTTTGTAACTAAGAACGCAACTAAGTATGTAAGTATGCAAGTAAGTAGCTAATTAAGTAAGTCATTAGGTAACTAAGTCACTAAGTAAGTAAGTAAGTAAGCAATTCATTAAGTACTTAAGTAACTAAGTAAGTAAAGCTGTCATCCCAACTATGTGCATTAAAGTACACAGTGGTACGAAATAATGTCCTCCAGAACCAAAAGGGGCAATGCAGCAAAACAAGAGCACAACTCAGACTGCACTTCAGAGGATAAATAATACCTGTGTAAATATCCGTAAAAATCTCTCTCTCTTTAATATACAGTATCTACCTAAACAAGACATCCACAATGTGGTGGCAAACACAAGAATCACTTTGCTGATTATTTAATAAAACTATTTAAGAGCTAAACAATTTCATTCCTAATGCAAACCGGTCAACATCTGCCAGTCTTTTTAAACTCCTCCTGTATTTGTAACATCCTCCATTACAGTCTCTCCACACTCTCACGAGCACATAAAACACCTCATTCCTTAATGGCTCTGCAAACCGTTACTCATGAGATGACTCAAAACGAGCAGACGTAATGGAGCTTAGCAGACAATTCCACCGTAATACAACTGAACAAACTGCGGACTGTTGGAGTTTAGCAACAGAGTGTGAGTCAACTGCTACTGTCTCGTTTAATACAAAGCACTTCTCAATATGTTGCAGCAAAACAGTTGCACCACATTATTACCTGCTTGTAGATGCGCCCTTTCTCCAAACTCTTAATCTTGTCCCACTGCAGGTCTCCATTACTGTCCAAGCGTCTGAAAGGTCTAACAGTCAGAGGAGGAAACCATTAACAATTGCTATTGTTACACAAAACTACACTGCTTTCATTTACACATTACATTTACGACATTACGCAGAGCTTTTACCCTGAACTCCTTCCCTTTCCTAATGATAGGGACAGCCTGTCTGGAGCTATTTAGGGTTAAGGGTTTTACTCAGGGTTTGGTCTGTTTGCTATTAGTCCTCTTTTCTCACATTATTAGGTTTCCAAACAGGCAAACATATTAAAGATGATTTTTAACAAAAGAAAAATTTATCCAGGTGTTTACTGTGAGGTGCAACTCGACAGTAGAGTGTTTACCTTGACTTAAGCTTGACTGACTGGTACAAAAGACAATTTTAAGAATGTCTTTAACAGCAGCAGTTAAACATGACATCGTCTGCTGTCTATTTTTTGTCATTGTGAACACACCATAGCACAGCACACAGTGCACCACGAAGAAATGTGACCTCTGCATTTGACCCATCCGTGAAGGAGCAGTGTGCAGCTAACAAGGGCAGCGCTCAGGAAGCGGTGCTTGGGGACAGTACCTTGCTCATGAGTACCTCAGTGGTAATTTTAACAGGCCTGGATTCAAACGTGCGACCTTCCGATCACAGGGCGAGCACCCTACTGTTACGCCACCAACTGGGTGGGATTCAAACCATCGATTTTGTCACCACTGCAGTGTTTAAGTCCCTCAGACAGGCCAGTCTGCTGATTTAAAAAGAGAGTAACACCAGGTTTCTTTCTCCACAAAGCCTCCATTTGTTGAGTCTCTGACTTACTTCACACAGTCGTTAAAGAAGTGCGGCTTGTCAGCTTGAACGATGACCACGTCGAAGAAATTCCTCCACTCTTTCCCCACCATGTACTTCATGCCTTTATCCCTGTTCAAAAACATGCACAATTAACACACACACTTCCACAGCAACACGGCGACCACAAACCCAGCAGACGATGAACTATATACTGTATGTGCGCCAGAGTATGTGAGCGGAGCAGAGTGGGAGCGGAGCGAGGCGTGGAGCGGCATGATTTTGCCTGGAGCTTGGAGCGGATTTTTTGAAAGTCGGAGCGTCGCGATTTTCTCTCGCTCCGAGAGCACTCCACTACCGCTCCGGCCCATAATGCAACTGCATTAGCTATAGCATGAACGAATTCATGTTGTGTAAAGCACAGTTAAACACCACTGACAGAAAGATGGATTTTCTGAAATACTACCTTAAAGAAGGTGATCAAAAATACAAATGTATCTTAAAAGGTAATGATGACAAAGGAGAAAGCGAGTGCGGGGAGGTGATTACAACGACAAAAGGTTCGTCATGGAATCTTAAAAGGCATGTGTCGAGAAAACACGATACAGTCACCCTCCACTCTGCAAAAGCTCGTTTTTCTCAAAGTGAACACAGCATTGGAGAGTGACTGGTCAACCAACAATTTGGTTTAAAGAGAAGGCAATAATAGCCTACATGCATATATTTTTTTTCTTTGGCCACTTGTTTAACTTATTTTAGTTTAGTAATTTATTTATTTTATTTAATGTGATGTTTTTCTTCTGGTTATTTATTTAATCTAGCCACATCCAGCATTTGTATTTCATTTTGTTCAAAAGTGAGCTAAACGATAGCCAACATATATTTGCTAGCTACTGTTCTACTAAAGCACATTGATATTTTTCTCTGAGTATTGTGTATTTGTTTTTCACTGAATACACAGAGGTTCAATATAAAAATAAATAAATAATGAAAAATTACAGTGGAGCGTTAATTAGAGACATTTTTTTCATGGAGCGAACATGGAGCGAGGATCAAGTGAGGAGGGAGCAGGGAGGGAGCGAGGAGCGGGAAATGGTAAACCCGGAGCGATCATGAAATGCTCTGAGCGCGGAGCGGAAATTCTTGCCGCTCCACTCCACTCACATACTCTGATGTGCACAGCCCTGGATTTTGTATTAGAGTCTTAAAACATTCAGCTCTTTGAAGAGAAATGTGATATTACTTTTCTTGTGAACAGTCCAACTCAGGGAGCTGTTTATGAGGACTTCTGTGGTACCTTCAACTCAAACCAGCAACCTTTTGATCACAGGGCCAACTCCCTAACTTTTACACCTCCATGAGTTGCGCTCTTACTTTTCTTGCTGAACTTTGCCAGGAATTACCTGTCTAGTTTCATATGATCTAAATGTATTCATCAACTACGCCTTTATACTGCTTCACTTGTCCAACACGTTTCTTCACCATGCTAATCCTGCGTTCACGTGACAAATAAAACTGAACTGAAGCTTCGGTCATTGCTGAAAGAAGCCCAGACACAGCCGCGCATGCCACGTTACGCACAAGCCCAGCAAAAAAAGAGAAGTAGCTCCTAAAACTCACACAAAGCTGAAAGGGCTGTTGGTGATGAGGAAGAGCTTCTTGCCCTGGTTGGCCAGTCGGTGTAGCACGGCGTAGGTCTCGTCTCCTCTCAGGATGTATTTCTCTGGGGAGAGGAAGGAGGAGGGAAATGCAATCACTTGAGCAGCATTTACATTTAAATCACATCCTGTTTGCATAAGGCATGCACGTTCCTCGTGGCCATCTCTCATACTCATGTAATATTTGTTGATCTGTTTGCAGAAACCATATACATTTGTAAATGTTGTGGGGAGGACAGATAAGGAAGAAATCACACACTCAGAAAACGGAAGGATGCGTTTAGAAATTCGACTCCCCCTCGGGAAGGAACGTGTTGCATAACTTGAAGGCGTGACGAAGAGCGAGGAGCAGCTTTAACAAAAAAAAAACCCACAATGTGCTCAAGCAAATCTCAGGAACAGCATCAATCTTTGTAAAAGACGTTAGCTTTGCTGACTAGGCAACAGCGTGACTGTCCTGCGTACCAAAAAGGGATAAAGTGATGAAAAGGTAAAGGGGAAATAAAGTAAACTACAGCTGCACTCTTGATTAAAATGCACTGAAGTGAATAGGGAAAGAAGGAGGAATGATAAAAGTGTGTAAAAGAGGAGTGCGGGTGGAAACAGAGCGAGATGTGTGTTCAGTGAGGTGGTCCGAGGTGGCATAAGAACCGTTTTGACTGTCGTGTGAAAACAGGCCGAAGGAAACTTTCCAGTCCCAAATCCCATGTGTTCTTAATGGGAGAAAACCAGTACGGGAAAAAAGAAACAACAGAAGTAAAAGGATGAAAAAGACGAGTGCGGGTCGTGATGGTTACAGATATGTGAAGAGGCTCATGGACTCTCAAATCACATTCTATTCGGTGGCTTTGTGAAGAACAACGGCCATGCAGTAAAGGGTAGGAATTTGAGCTCCATGTTAGTCTATGGGGGAAAACGGACGGAAAAATGGATAGAACTCACAAACGAGTGCAGGTATCAAAACGTGTATGTTAACACCCCAAACCGGTATAGACCACACGTTTCAGAGTTGGAACGTTTCTAGCACAAGAACTGTAGGAGTAGCAGCGCTCAGGAAAAGTGTGTGGAGTAAAAATCGGATAACAACATGATGGTCACCGCAGTCTCATAACTAGCAGAAAAACTGTGAAAGTTTCAAAAAAAGGTACGCAGGAGAAATAAGTCAGTAGTTTGAATACTGCCAATATGCTCATCTGCCGATATCGATAAATGAGGAAGGTTGAGCACATAAGGACAAGATATTTCGCTCGCCAAAGTTCCACTGCACACTCAGAAATTTGGCACAAAAATAACGCCACACCTCTGACATTTTTAACACAGCGCCAAGTCAAGCGAGTGTGAAAGCAGGGTGGAGCAAGGGCGGAGAATTTCCATAGAAAAGTATGATAAGAGCGCCTTACCTACCGTACTAATAAGTGCGGTAGTATGCGACTCGGGACACAGCCCATGTGTGAGCTCACATTCGCAATTTAGTTAGTAAAAAACATTCATGCATGCAGCCAGAGTTGAGCGCGTAAAGACGAGATTTTTGAGAATCTTGGCACAAAATAACACCATACATTTCAAGACAGAAGGTGTGGGCTGTGTAAAATCCCACCTCAGGCGATTCCAATATTATCGTGGATCCCTAAAAACAGCTTTACAATATATTCAAGTGACATATGATTAAGGAGAAATTTTGCATCATAGACACAAATAAGAGTCCATTAATGCCAGATCAGAGAATTAATTCTTACCTAAATCTTGCATGATCCACTTGTACATATAGCCTTTGATATGAACCATTCCAATAGCGTCCTGTTAAAAACACATTAAAAAGATCAGTGTGAAAGGATTCAAACTGTGACGGTCACATTTCCAAACGAGTATTATTTTCAACAGCTTACAGAGTTAAAAGCTGCTGGAGTTTAAGCATGCGTAAGTAAAGATAACATCCTGCTGCAACTCACAAACCTGGCTTGCTGGAGAACATTTATAGTTGATGGAATACACTGATTTGTTTTATCTCGCTGCGCAGGCTTTTAGGGTTGGACTGTACAGTATGCTCTAGAGCAGCGGGAACATGGCAAAAACAAGCTTTTTTTTTTAATCTGCAGAAATATTGAACTTGCAATAAAACGTGTTTTCTGCAGCCACATTAACACGTCAGATTTTCCGCATTAAGACTTGATCGGTGTGTGAAATGCAAAGTTTGGCCGAGACAAAAAGCAAACAGGACGATCGAGTCTACTCGGCCTTTACCCTGCCAAACTTTCCCCTCCAGGCCCTGCTGCTGAGTAAGAGTGTAAGCAGGACCATTGGGACGGAGGGGGAGGGAGAGCAGACAAGGAAGTCGAAGCAAACGGCTTAAAATCAACAAAAGTCGGGCCGGAACCCGATCTCAAAAAACCGGTCGGAACTCGTCTGAAATAAGACTAATTCCAGCATTCACTCTGAAACCAAATGAGGCTACGCTGGAGGTTCTCTCCTGCACTGGAATCACAAAGTCTTTTCAAAACAGAATTTAATCAGCTGCGTTTAGAGAATTAACTGTTCACACTCCCGTAAAAGAATCTCAAAATATTTTTGGTAGATAATTTTTGGCACACAGTACTGGATTAGAAGCAGGCAAAACCTTTTCTACTAAAAGGGACTGTAACGGCCTTCCAAGTTTCTTCCATATTAAGTGAACTAAGGCCATGCGCAAGCAGTAGTTTCACACGCTCTTCCGACGCTTTTCTTTCAAAAAAGTTAATACATTTATTCACTCAAAATTCAAGCAAAAAAATTGATTTGACAATTCAAATTAAACATAAAGCTAAATGAAATTTGACAAAATATATTTCTTAACACTCTAAAGTAGTCAAAAATCATATTCTACTGCCTGTCCCACCAACCGACATTTTGCTACCAAAAAAGAAATCAATTCTAAGCTTACCGGGCGTGACATAAATACCTACACTGAGGGAATATTCCAGCTTTTTAAAATTAAATTACCAACTTAAAATGATAATGAAATTATGAGCATACATTGTACATTAATTTCATGATTCATTATATACATAATCAATAAATAGATTATTAAATAAATAATAGCATTTAGGGTTTTTATAATGTCATATTAGCAACTACGGCTATTTTATAACTTCCAAAGATGGATTCTTAATAAAAACATCCACTGCAGGACTTGGTGATTATGATATAATCCAGGGGTTTTCAACTGCTTCTGTCCCAGGAACCACCGTCCAGACAGAATAAGCAGAGTGCGGGAGGGAGTATTTCTTGTATTGTTTTTAGATATTCGCATTAAATTAATTATTCATGAAGATGCCCAAATCATCTGGAAAAAAGTAAAAAAAGTAAACAATTTTAAAAAGTGATTTCAGTAGTGAAATGGGACTGCATGTCACGGACCACCTGCATTGCCACCACGGACCACCGGTTGAAAAACCTCCGTTATAATCAATTATGGTCTGCAATTGCATTAGTGCTGAACCGTCCATGTCTGCATCGGGATGCATTAATGCTGCGATTAATTTCAACATGGATTTAGTAAACTACACTGAACTGTATTGAATCATGAATCGCAAATCTATTTTGAAGCACAGGATCGTGTCCAGCACACGATAGACTGCACCCGCAAGAACACGTGACGTGACCACTAATAGTCAAAATCTTACATCAGAAACTTTTCGTTTTGCACAAAAAAATGAAATGTTTTTTGTTGTTTATAGGTAAAGGTTTTACCAAAGCAGAAAATGTTTTGCTGAACCCCAGCACTTTGTTGAAGTTGAATAACTTTAATGTGAATTTTTTTTTCTACTGCATTGTTCTTTTTTCCCCATCCACTCCATAATTATGATTAGAGCGTAAAACACGGAATTCAGAAGAATAAAAATGGAACAAACGGAATTCAGGAAAAAACAAAACGGAATTTAGGAAAAAAACAAAACGGATTTCATAGGGCCCTATATGTATATAGCACCTTAAAACTGCTTTTGCTGATGGTGCTTAGACAGTGCTTAACAAATACCAAGAAAAGTAAGAATAACCACAAATTAAATGTTAAAATAGACAGAACGGTGCTAAAGTAGACATGGCAAATTCTCCAAGGTCTATACAATAATGTTACTACTAAGAATGTGATATAAATTAGAATATATATATATATATATTATGTTAGAGATTGCACACTTACAGACACATCTTTGTAGAGGTGAACAGGGTCGTATTCTACATCGTTGGAGATGAAATAGTCATTAGCAGCAGCCAAAAGTGTCATCTCTGGGATGGAGAAGACGTCCATGAACTGCTTCATCTTCGGACCCTGTAACACAAACATCTCGTTTCAACCATTTCATAATAAATCCGACAAAATCTGCATTTTTCTGACAAAACTTTAGCTAAAAAGATTTTAATTTATTGCAATGACTTTTTTAAGACCAAACATTTCCAAAACCAGATATTGCTCTTTGTGTTTTATCCAGTGCGGATGAGTAAACTCTAGCAACGGTGAGTAACATCAGGGCGGTGCTGTTACCACTTCTGGCAACGTTTCAAGCATAAACGGGAGCGATTTGAGCACGTCAATAATTCTGTATAAACACGTTACCATGGGGCAAGGCAGCATTATTACAGAAATAAACCTTTCTACAGGTAAATAAGACACAGGAGGAAAGCAGTGACCTTGCCGTAGAATCCGCTGACTTGGTGGAGAGGGATGTGGTTGGAACCTCCATACAACTGCATGACCTCCTCGTCCGGGACAGGCTTCAGACCCCTTTTAAAGAACAAGCCTCAATTACGGGGTCTGAAGCTTCAGGTTTTAACCGTTCCAATCGCAGCTTGACGGCTGCTGTTTATGGTGCTGAGAAATTTAGGTTTAACTGGGAACAGTCCAGTGCAGTGCTTTGTGTGTGTGTGAATATATATATGTGTATATATATATATATATATATATATATATATATATATATATATATATATATATATATATATATATATATATATATATACACACTTTAAAGTGGTACCTAAATAATAATTCTTTAACAATTATATAAATTAAAATGGAAAGGGAACAAAACCACTATTTTTGTATTAACCATTAATCATTTAGTTATTTTTGAAGGTAATTATGAGGCGTTTTTTATCATACACATTTCCTGTGTTTTCTAAACATAACAAAGTGAAAATTCGGAAAAGTTGACAGTAATTGGTCAAAATTATGCAGTGATGGTGAATTTGCGAGGATTGGCTTGAATTCGTCAATAGTTACAGGCATAACTGTCGCGAAATCGGTCTGTAATCTCTGTTTAGTAGCTTGAATTCAAAAAGCTGGAGTTCCACGTTAATTTTCTCCCAAGGAATCGCGTTAAAAACTCATTCATTCCTGGGTATTGGGTATTTCCCCCCAAAATTACAGTTATAAAACCAAGATTTTTCCTTTTACAGATAGAGACACCAATCAAGTGATGGTCCTCGTTCTACAAGTCTACTTTGGCGTCGGGTCAAGAGAATACCCCAACATAAATGTTAGAGTTTTGTCTTTTATGATGGAAAACTCTGTTTAAGTGACAAATTGTTTGACTTGGTTCTAAATATCACACTCATGCAATTTTACAATTTCCTATAAGCCTTGAGCTTCGCTCAGTTCATCTTAAGATTTTGTTGTTTGTGAGCTCCAATTTGGCCAAAAATCGCCGTCTGAGTGGTTTGAGATGCGAGGTTCCACTGTGTACATATACTTCTCGCTCACCGTTGTTCCTATGTTAAATGCCAGATTTCCAGATGTTAAGTTGAGGTATTGGAGTGTGAAGCACCATCGACAAACTAAGGGCCTAGAATATTATTATTATGCCATTTGACCATATTCAGGCCCATTTTTTATTGTTGGGGGAGTAAAACCAAATTATTTAACTGAATATTATTAGAAGGCAGAGGCAGTTGATATTTCAAAGAGATTCCATCAATAAGGTATCCCTGTTTGCATTCGCCCAGAAAGAACTTAACAGTAATACAATAATAATAATAATAATGCAATAATACAAGACAAAAGTGCAGAACAACTTACCTATACTTTGTGCCGAGCTGAATATAAATGACATCTGTACATCCAAGAAGCCCCTATGTTCTACGGAGACACTACATTATTCAGCAGCACATAAACATCAAACCATTAAAAAACTCTTGGTATTTCTTACACCTTCTGAATCATGCATATTATTAATTATAAATGCTGCAAAAGTTGGGGATGTAGTTACTTTTTGTGCCTTGAGGATACTAGAATAGGAGCAAAAGATGAAGAATTAATCCAGGACAATTAGAGAAAACATTAACTGGAAATGAGGGATGCATCGTCTGATAAATGGATGGGACCTGACCCGATAGCAGGTAAAATAGCTGGCTCGGGTATCAATCTATGGAGCCGATTTGTAAATGCATAAATACTCAGTTGGTTCTGCATGTTGTCTCTCTTTCTACTTCTAGTTTAAAGTTTATATTTAATACTCCATTTCTAGTTTAAGGTGGATATTTTATATTCTCTTCATATATTTCCCTGTTCTTTGTTGTTTGCACTGTGAAAACTGGAGCCACGTCGTTTCGTCTCTGTATACGTACAGTATATAGCAGAGATGACAAGAGTTTTACCGACTTTTTTGACTTTGATGGGAAGTGTCACTGTGATGCAGCTGGTTTATTCTTCAACATTTGCACTAATTCCTACATATTGATGTAATAATGAGCAGAACAAGCAAAAACAAATCACACCATTATACTGCTGAATTTCCTTAACAACACCAGCTCTCCTCCTGATACATTTCCTGATGGTTTTTTAAGCGCAGAATTAGGGACAAATCACTAAGTACATAACTGTGTAAAGACGTTATTTTTAAATGTTTATTTTAATAATAAATAATTTTGCATATACATATGAGTGAGTAATTATTACGTTGTTAGGAAAACACTATTTAAATGACATAACAGAATAATCAGTCTCCTCCTCTACAGGAATACAATATTCATCATAAGGTGCGATACCCAAAGCCCAGAAATGTCGATATTGGTATCGGAACGCTAGAAGAAGTTAGGTCGGTGCATATCTACAAAACGTTTGCAATGCGTAAAATTATGCTGCAGCCTTGATTCTAAACTAGCGCCATGCAGCTCTAACCCGACATTCTCTGACGTTGTGTGTTGGCCCTAAAAGAAACATTTTCACTAATTTGTGCTAACAGATAAGCAGCAATAACGGAGGTCTATTTTTCCTGGTGGCAATCTGACCTTATAGTGTTCTATGAGGAACTCTCGTGCTTTGTTGTAAATCATCTCGTCCAGAGTGTTAGAATAAAGGGCCAGGGTGTAGTCATAGTCGAAGCCACTCGATCCACCTCGTCCAGTCGACCTCGTTGTTGGCATGTAGATAGTGGAGGGGTTCAGCAGGTTGCACACGCCGGGAGGGATCAAATCTGAGGAAAACAAAACAAACGGAAAACTGCATGTTGACTTTAAAGACTGTAATAATGTGAGGTATTTTCCTGACTTTACAAGTACCATTATTGCATGCAAATCTTATTAACGTCTTCATTGGCCTGAATATCAAGATTCTTTTATGTGACATACACAGTTTGCAGGTACATATTACTAGAAAGGATCAAATCTCCTCCTGCAGTCTCTGTTTTCAGGATTTTTGTGACTTTGATAATGTTAAGTAATATGTGCAACAGCAGTCAAGTGGATAAAACTATAATTACAGTCCTGGAATTGTCTTTTGCAGTAAATGTGCATAAGATCTGCAGAAATTCAGTATGAATATTCTAAACAGACATCTATTACATAATAACAGTATCTTTATGAAGTCTAAGCTAGAAGCAGAAATATATATATTATATATAAATAGTCAATCTGTAGTATATGTTTTATTCATTTTAAATCCATTAATTTTTACTTTTGGCACACAACTGAAATTTACAGCACTTTACATAGATATTACGTGTACTGCAGTACAATTTTCACTTGAAAGTAATAACATGAATTAATAAATGGATATAGTCATAGAAAACATATATAATAAGTGATAACAGATGTGCTTGTACCATCTGTTTATGGGCAAACTTTCAGGAATGTCATATATATATATATATATATATATATATATATATATATATATATATATATATGTATATATACACACATATACACACACACATACATATATAAACAAAAAGTTACAGTAATGTATTACTTTTTGCTGTAACACACAATGTGTAAGGTGTTATACGTTTCCAGTAAATCCTGGTAATTTAAATATGTTTTTTACTCATCCTTAAATCATTTATTTTGCTTGTCGCACCTGCAAACTTTTGCAACACTTCACTTTACACAGATATTGTTGGTGCATGCTGTTTGTAATTTTTGAAAAGTAAAAATAAACGTAGTGAGTCACAAGTCTCTGGTTTTGTGTGTTTGGGGCCATTACCGTGCACGGGCGCTTCATCTCGTTGTATCTGGCCCATAAGTACGTCTTGTTGTCGATTTGGGGCGCCGTGGAGGAAAACGCCCTGCCGGACTTGGTGATGCTCTCTTCGGTCTTGAGTTTGCCCACGACGTGGTGTCTGTGTGAGGCGGGGACGGAGGAGTTATTAGCTGCCACCACGTCGTTGTTGTTGTTGTTGTTGCCGCTGCTGGGTCTCTCGTTTCGGCAGCACTTGGACTCGGCCGACGCGAAGCTGTACACGCCAGCGCAGGGGATGTTAACGCCGCAGTGCCGCACCACATTACCGCCTCTTCTCTGCCACAAACCGCGGCCAAAATCTACTAATCTTTTACGGGACATATTTAATTTTTGACTTATTTGTTTTGTGTGAGTTTCTGTGTCTTCCCCTCACAAATGCTCCCCAACTCTGGAAGCCCTCATGCAGCCAGCTCGGAGAGAAAAGATAGCAAAGGGAGGGCCATATCCGCCTCATGACCAAACAGCAACCAAGCCGTGATTTGCAAACTGGCCGTCCAATATGAGCGAAAAGAAAGCGATTTCTGATGACTCAGGGGTTTGTTGCTGAGGGGAAAAAATTGTTTACGAGGCTCTGCAGCCAATAGGAGCACGTTATGGTAATTCGGGGTACATTTCGAAGCGAGCGATTGGTCTAAAATGTGTTGAGTGATGACAGCTGGGGCCGCCTACGCCGTGCTACGTGACTGGAGCTCGACAGCTCAGTAGGTTCAATCACCTCACGCTGTGTGGGGTGACGTGTGGAAGGGGGGCCTCCCTTTCACAAAGTTCTTAAAGCTGCACAAACACGACAAAACGATAAAAACATCGACTCTTTTAAACCCCGAGGCCTGAAGGCAGCGGGGGTAAATATCAATCTCCTCCAACGTGATAAGAACCGTGCCAAAGCCCCGGCCCGAGGCAGAGGTTATTTGTGCCGGTTCTGTAACACAAGAGACAGATTGTTGGTTCTGAGCCAGGGCCGGGCGAGACGTGGCATGTATGGCGATAAAATGATAATAAAATGTAGTGGATTGATAAATCCAATATGCGAGGCGTTACTAGCCATTTTCGTTGAGAGAGTAATGACAAAATGCGTAAATGGATATAGACATAAAAAAGCATAACAGTTGATTAATTGAGACTTCTACCATATATTTATGAATAATTTGGCACTGAAATATAATGAGATCCAGGAAGGCATTAATACTATATATATTTACATACAATATGTAAATATTTTAATCTCAACTATGTATTAATGTATAATGCATTATTTATACAACCTATCTTCTCCTAAACCTTGAGAAAAATAAATAAGAGAATATGTACATTAAAAATCAACACTGTTTACCTAAATATTTTTTCCTTTTATTTAATACTTTTTTAATTTTTATTTTTTTACTATTGTGATATATATCTATATAACGTTTTGCTGTAACGCCAGTACCGTGAGCACTGCTTGCTTGAGTCTACTTTTACTTATTTTGGTGAAAATAACTCCAAAAAGTAAAAGCAGAATTCGTGTAATAGTTTACCCTTCAGAGACCAATCATTAATTCTACTGGCTGCAAAGTCTTTATATTTTGCTAGGAAAATGAGAGACAATACATGCAGTGCTTTGTTGCAACACGTGCAGCACTAAAAAAAGAACAAAAGAACGTTTGGCTCCTGGCGCTGGAAGCAAAAAATATGAAGCAATGAGGCAGGATCGTGCACAGAAGAAAGACTTCTCAGCAGCACTATACACATAAACACACCTGCAGCTGTTTTGAATTCATATTTATGGCATATACACTGGATTTCATGTGTGTATGTTATGTTTATATAACCGTTTCCAAAAAAACTGGGACTGTGGGAAATGTAAATAAGAAAATATAGATTGAAAACATTGTTTACCACTCAAAACAATATTACTCACTTTTATTATTTTATGTGTTGTACAGTTTGATTTTTATAGTGTTTAAAGAATTGGGAAATGATTGCATTGTTTTAATAAAAACAATGTTGTTTATAAATAAATTTTTATATTTTACAAAGCATCCCACGTTATGGAAACAGGGTTGAGTTGTATTTGTATATTTTTAGTTGAAGAAATAAGCTCTTACTTCAATTCACTTATCACTTTCTCTTCAATCAAATGGAGAGGACCATTTGGTCATGGTAGAAAAGTACAGTTCCCAAACCACTGCTATCAGAAAGCCCTGCAGCAGTTGTTTTGTTACATTGAGCAGAAATTAGTCATTCGTATGAACAGCGGTGAAAACTGCATTTCCAACATTACCTCTGCTACCACAGCAGCGTGTTCGTGGCACATGAAACATCAGCATACCGTTTGGACATAAGACATGTGGTGATTAAAAAATAATAGCAAGGTGTTTTTTACTGTGTGTAAATCTAAATCAAACAGAGATTTGCTTCATCTATAAAAACTCATTTTATTTGTAATCAGAAGTATTATCTCAAGCGGTTAGTGAGTTTTGTGTTTCACATCCCGTGGGATATTTGGAGAGGGAGGGTGATGAAGGGGGGATCAGCACTGCTCTTGTCTCGAATAATGATAAACTACTCCAACTGCAAAAAGGACATCAAGCACTGTGAGTCTGTTATCGACTGGAACCACAGCTGACTTCAATCACTGTTTGCACCTTCAATTCCGCAACACGACATGATGTGCAAGTACTTTAAGTTCAGATTAAATCCAGCAAACAAATTGGTTTCTCCTTAAGTACAAACAGATGTGATTGTTACAAAATTAGCATTCACGGTGAACAGACACATATCTACATCATTAAAACTTGTGACGTCGTTACCGCCCATTAATAATTTTACAAAGGCAAAAGCGTAAGTACTGGTCCACTCGAGCCGCTGCAGTCAAGGCTGAATGAAAAACAAACATAATTAAAATAATAAAAACTCATTCCAGGTTGACGAGTTAGTATAGGCTATCATTCTTGCAACAAACTTTAATATTAATACAAAACAGTCTCGTCCAAATCTCAACCAAGCGAAAAACTGGCGTCTGTGAAGTGTGGAGCGGAAAAATGAATAGAGGTAAAGAGAAGGCTACCCAAGTCTTGGATGGAAGTTACTCCCCAGCTTTACCAAATAAGCTTTTACAGTGTCAGGCGATGCGTTGTGGCGGCATTACCCCATCCTCCTCCTCAAGGTGTCACTTAGCCTTCCCTAATCTTGGAAGCCAAGGCGGAGTTTTCCTGCCGAATGGCCTTGTAGTCTTCTAGAATCTTCTCCAGGTTACTCACTGTCTTTTTACCGTTTTCCGTCTCAATCTGGAAAAGTCAAAGTAAACTTTGTCATCGCTGTTATATACTGTACAAGTTTAAAGAGAGACGAGACGACGTGGCTCCCGTTTTAACACTTCAGCAGACAAGGAACAAAAGAACAAATATGACACACAGAATAAATAATATATAAACAGAATAAAATATACTCTTTAAGCTAAAGTGAAAAGAGGAACAATTTGGTTACATGTAACTATTCAGCCTACAATTTTGAGTAAATGGGAATTGTCTTTTTTACACTAAACCATCTGAGATCTGTAACAGTTTCAATATATGAAAAATTATGTTCAGACAGTTTTAATAAAATAAATAAATTAAATAAAACAGTATTTTTTTAAATAAAGTCTGAGCTAACATTCAAGTCAGATGTAGTATGTACCTGCTTGAAACTCCACCGCTCATATGGAGCAGCAAAGGTGCCACCTGTATTTTGCACAATTGACGTAACACAGTTTTTCACGCTTTAGTTATTCATTAACAGCCTTTGTTTAATCGGGACTCTAATGTACCGGCTGTTGAAAACATGACTTTTTGTTGTGCTCTACTGACTTGTGCTCAAACTCCGGCGGTGTAAAATGTCTGTAAAGTGTCTATAGTAAGCTGCCTATAATGTGAATTGTGGCACATTGGCGTTCCATATATCTGAGCGTGTGGAGTGTTTGGAGTGTAGGCAGAGCTGAGCTCACACAGACACCAGATTTTGCTTGTGGAAGTTCCACTGCACGCTCAGAATTAAGACACAAATATAACACAACAGTATTCTGTCTATATCCATGTGGTGCCGTGGTGACTACTGCAAACCCTCATGCAAACCATCAACACATATTGCTGTAAACATTGGATTTTGCAACACCACCACATAAACCAAAGAGTATAATATGCTGGGACTTCGCATGCTGATAAAATATTACAACAAGACGTAAACGGGGCAGTTGGTAGTGTAACGGTTGATAGGAAGGTTGCTGGTTTAAATCCCACACCGGTAAATGTATGAGCGAGGTACTCATGAGACAGGCACCGTCTCTAAACACTGCTCCTGGGTGCTGCCACTGCTCCCTCACAGATGGGTCAAATGCAGAGGTCAAATTTAGTTGTTTGTGCTGCAATAAGCTATGCTGTGTTCACAATGATAAATAATCACTCGCTTAAAAAAGTGTATTGACTTTGAAGCCATTTTCACGTAATAAAGAGCAGGACAGCGCACAAAAATGCTTTACTGCATCCATTGCATTTTACAGGCTTCTAAAAGTTTTTAAGTAATTTTTATTTCATTTCCGTTTAGATTCACGTCATTATCGGATACTCATATATCCAGAGCAACTTCAATTTCCTTGTTTCCAGGAACCGTGGTGTGGAGGTGTGGTACTGCTGGAGGAGAAACTAGAACCCACGACCTCTCAGCTGATGAGGGTCACTTCTCCAGGACACCACCACCCTGTTATTAGTTCACAAATAATCTGATTTGGAAGTAAATGATAAAAAGTCACACTGTTCTTCCAGATCTCTGATCTCTCTCATAATTGTGCCGTGTCCTCAATAAGTCCTGGATGAGTTGGGGTACACAGTTCTGGGAAGAACGAAAAAAAAAAATTCATGAATTCATCAATACATTTAAACTTCTTGTATTTATTACACAACTATAAAAACTCAAGAAAAACCCAATAAACTATACTCTGCACACCAACCATGCAATAACATGTATAAACGTTCTCTCCTCTTCTCCTACACATCAGAAACATGGGTTTGAAGAACACATTTCTTCTTGAGAACGGTTGCTGATTTTGACTTTGGCTCACCGTACATCATAAATCACGCAGCATGGAGTCATAAAGTCTGCAGCTCACGAATCATCAGTCACTTTGTAGAATTAAGAATATTAATGGTGCTTTATGGCGGTTCAAAGATCAATCAAATGTCTGTAAAAGGTGGCATTTTGGAAATTATATATTTTATAATAAATAAAAAAAAAGTGATCATTTTTAAATAGTCTATTAAGCATAATTTAATAATACATTAAATAATTTATTTTACAAACAGGGTTAAAATTATATATTTTATAATAAAAACTATTTTTATTCTTGTTAATAAAAATATTCAATTATTAAATTTTATGATACATTAAAATATTTATTTTTACAGTTTAAATTATATATATTTTTAAATGCATTTAAATTATTAAATATTTCTAACAATTATTATTTTATATAATTTATATAATTATATATCATTTATAATTTTATAATACATTCAACTATTTATTTTACAAACATATATATTTTTTATTAATTAAAATATTTTGTTGTTTAACAAGTATATTTATTTATTAAATTTTATAATACATGAAATGTTAGTTCCAATTATTTATTTTTTACAAAATTCAATGCAATTCAAGATTCTTTGCCACTCAATAATACAAATTAAAAACTCGCAATTAAAAGTGAAATGAACAAGATACTAAAAATAAATACATAAATAACAAAATATAGAAATGTGTTTCCTAAATCTGACATTTATTCTATGTATAAACACTAAGGGACAATTCCCCAGTCTAGGATTAAGGCCAGTTCTGGACTAACTTTGACTTTCAGTGGTAAATCTCCATTGGTACTGCAAATCAGTCCAAAACAAGCCTAAATCCGTGTTCAAAAAACCTGCCACATAATTAAACTAATAATTGAGATGAAAACGCACTCACCTCATGTAAGGCAGCCAGGTATTTATAAGACTTACGAACAGACTCGTCCTTCTTGGCATCCTGCCATCAGAATAAGACATAAAGGAAACGTGTTGTCAAAACTACACACTATCCCAGTTACTGCTGAACAATCTGAACTTACATCTCACCTTAAAAACCAGCTCGTCCGTCACAGCAAACGTTCTGTCCAGCTTCCCTGAGAGTCCGTTAATCTCTTTCTGCAGCTCTTTAGTGTCTGATAAGATCTGGAATAAAGGAGTAAATCCCGTAGGGTTGTAAATATCACATTCAGAGTGTAAGAGTAACTCCAGCACATAAACTGGATTTGTGAAATGTGTAATTTCAGCAACACGATGAGACCTTTGTGATTTCTTCTTTTTGCTTCTTAATGTTGCTGACGATCTCCAGGATCCTCATGGTGTAGGCAGAGCGGGAGACGTCTTTAGGCAGCGTCTCGTACTCTGTGATCTAAACACAGTGAAAGGATGTGTGATTTCTCCAGAGTGCAGAGTAAGGGAAAACGTGTGATTACTACTAGGGTTGCACTGATCTGGTGTGTGTGATATGACTCCGATACGGAGTAATTGTTTCTAGGTTTGTGCTCATGCTGTGGTGCTGGAGTAAAGTTGGATTAATGTTCCACGTTGATGTTGGTGTAAAGCGGAGCTACAAATTCCAACATATTGATATGATAATGAGCAGAACACACTATAAGCCTAAACACTGAGCAAATCACACCATTCTACTGTTTGTCTTTTATTCTTTCTCTTTATTTCTTATCTCCTCTTTTCTCATCTCCTTTTCTTTTCTCTTCTCTTCTGTTCTTGTCTGTCTCTTCTGTTGTTTATTTCATCTCTTCTTTTCTCGTCTTCTCCTCTTCTCGTTTTTTCTTGTCTCTTCTTTTCTCTTCCTTTGCTCTTCTCGTCATTTCTCTTCTTTCCTCATCCTCTCCTTCTTGTTTTTTCTTGTTTTGTCTCTTCTCTTTCTTTTGCTCTTCTCATTGTGTCTTCTTTTCTCGTCTCTTCTCTTTTGTCTTCTCTTCTCCTCGTTTTTTCTTCTCTTCTTTTCTCATCTCCTCTCATCTTGTTTGTTCTAGTCTCCTGTATTCTCTATCTGTCGCATCTCTTCTTTTCTTGTCTCTTCTCGTGTCCTCTCTTGTTCTCTCTTCTTTTCTATTCTCTTTTTGCCTCTGTTCTCATCTCCTCTCTTCTTGCAAACTTTATAAAATGGGCTTTGTGAAAAGCTTCTGTTTCTGTGCCTGAATGCGAATGTTTGTTACACTTTCTGCTTTTACATTGTCGGTTGTTTTTAATCAACATATTGATAGGATAGTGAGCAGAACAAGTGAGACAACACTACAGGCCAAAAAGCTGATCAAATCACACCGTTCTACTGTGTAATGTGCTTAACTAGGCACCAGTTTTAGTGCTGGTTTTAGTGCTGCAGTGTTAGGGAGCGTCACAAAATCACACAAATCCATTATTCAGAGTTTCCTCAGCCTCCTCCTCACAGAAATATACAGGTTATTAATTACACACTGCTCCTCGGGATTGACCCAAACACAAAGCACAAGTATCGGCATCAGAACTGAAAAAGTCAGATCGGTGCAGCCCTAATTAAAACCTCTCCTCCTCCTCCTCCTCCTCCTCCTCACCAGCTGCTTGTACAGTCCCTCCTTCTTCTTGGCCTCGTCAGCAGCCTGCCGGATTTTGTCGTGAAGCTCTTTGATTTCGGATAACTTCCTGGACGACTCCATCTAGCGAGGATTTGCAGAAATGTCAGTTTGCACACCATGTTATTTGCTTCATCTAGGTTAAAATAAGTATTAAACGTATTAATTGCAGTGTTTATATGCATAACTTTTTCATCAAGTCCCAGCAGTAAATGAAACAGTAAAAGAGATCGGCAAAGTGACAGAGTGACAGTGTCTCCACCTCTCGGTTAGTGCAGAGCTCCTTCAGCTGGCGGTACTCCTCGATAAGCGGCGCTCGGTGTTTCTCCCACTGAGAGGCCAAATGCACCACTCGCTTAGCGCTGGCTTCAACCAGGTCCTGAAACACACACACACTCTTTGTGAGGACATTGCATAGGACCTCATAATGACTAGATGTGTGTAAGGGCCTGTGCCTACCAAACACGTTTTTCTGCTGCTCAAAACCTCGCTTCCTCACACTGCTTGCTGTTGCTAAGTTACAAAAAAAGCACCATTGGGCGCTTCCGCGTACGTTCCTATTTCAACCTGTCACTTTGAGATCCCTAGTTCAGTCGACAAGATGGAGAGAATTCGCATCGTAGCACTAGGGGGAGCATTTGAAATAGGTTCTCACGCGTCTTGGAGCCGTGATTGGGTGCATGAAATCTTCTCCAGCTGCTCTAGATACGCCGCCATTTGTAGTAAGTTCTTGACTGTGTATGCTCTGCCCCTTCCTTGATTTTGAGTGGCTAGCAAGAGACAAGCGACATTGACGAGCACATCGCTGTTCTTAAAGTGGAACGGATTGCAACTTAACGTGCTCTGAGTGCTACGACAAAAAACGTCTCCCCCAGCCTTTATTTTCCACTGAACGTTCGAACGTTGACGCCCATATGATATGTTTAGGTCGTCTCGTCTCTCTGTATACTTGTACAGTATATAATAGGGCTGTGCAAAAAACCCTGATACATCAATATATCACAATATTTCCTTTCACGATATACTATAACGATTTCTAGCTCCAAAAATCAATATTTCCGAGGGGAAGAATCATGCACCACAAGCAGATAAGTCAGATAACTGACCTTGCACTTTAATTTTTTATTTTCAATCTTATGCACTTTATCTTAACGTTTTTGGTGTCCACTAGTTCAGTGTGTTAAAATGCAAAGACAATAAAGTTAAAATGCAGTTCTGAGTTAAGTTGTTTTGGCTGAATTATTAATGTAATGTGATTGATTAAGACCACCCAGATCGTACACAGCAACTTGCAATTCAGCTCTGTTTTTACAACTCTCGCAATATATCACAATTTGTATAGTATTGCAGTATATTGTGATATAATCGTATCGTGACCCATGTATCGCGATACGTATCGTATTGTGAGGTCATTGCAAATACCCACCCCTAGTATAAAGCAGAGATGACAAAGTTTACTTTTTTTTATTAAAAATAGTCGCTGCCAGCAGGAAAAAAAAGGTGTTTGGTGGACACAGGTCCTAATTCTGCAGCTTAACCCTAACCCAGCGTTTCTCAATCCCAGTCCTCATGGACCACCGCTCTGCACAGATTCCACATTCCCGACCCACAGCACAGCTGATGCTACTGATTAGCTAATTAGCAACGTAGGACCAGCGTGCGACAGTGCAGGAAATACAGAATATGTGCTGCGAGGACTGGGAATGAGAAACGCTGCCTTAACCTGAATAGCCAAATGCACATCGAATGTCCCCACAGAGCAAAAAAAAGGAGTAAAAGTGATTTTAGGGGATAAAAAGGCCCAAAAAGGTCCCCACAACACGTAAAAACATGGTACACACACAGACACAGAGACACTCTCTCTCTCTCTCTCTCTCTCTCTCTCGCACAAACACATACTTCAGAAAAGCAGAAACGCAGCTATTTTCAGCCACTTGTTACTAGAACATCCTGTACCAGAGGTTTCAGAAGTACATGATGCGGTGCATCCAAAAGAAAACACTTCAGAACTCGGCACCTCACGATTACGATTCTTCTGTGATGAGATTATAAAGTGATTTTTGCTGCATCTCGAAGCATCTTCATATTCAAAATTCATATTCAAACTAGAATTATAACTATAATTATGAATCTGTTCAAATGTAAAGAATTTACTTCTACTACCTTTTATTACTAAGACAAGTGTGAGAGAACTGGAAGGTTACATATCTTGGAGATGGGGTTCCAAAGTGTGCAACATAGTGTCAATATGGGGTTATTTTCGTGCCAAAATTCTGAGCGTGCAGTGGAACGTTTACAAGTGAAACCTCTCATCTTTGCGCGCTCGACTCTGCCTTCGTCCTCGTGTTTGTTTACAGTTACGGTGTGGCTTTAGCATTATTTAAATATGATAGTTTAGTGCGTCCAGAGAGGTGTGCAAGGAGGGTGGGATTGTGCACAATATTGAGACAGCACACTCTCACTGTTCCATGTGGTGTACGTTATCTGCACATCCGCATAAAATTTAACATGTTAATTAAAACGTTGGTGTTGGAGTTCTGCAGTAGTATGCGGCTCGGAACAGAGACCAGTGAGACAAAAAAATTTCGTGTGCAAGCAGAGTGCGTAAAGACGAGATTTTGCTGGTGAGCGTTACACCGGGTGCTCAGAATTTTGGCACAAAATAACACCATACATTTTAAGACAGAAGGCGTGGGCTGTATAAAATCCCACCTCGGGCGTTGGACATGCCTGGCACAAGCGCTACCTTTCCCACGTACAATAAACGCGTCATCAAATATCGGCTTAAAATATCGGTCAAATCTAAGCATCGGTCCGATGTTGAAATTCTGATATTATGCATCCCTAATATTTGCAAAAATTATTACTTGAACGCCTCACATTAATAAACTGCAATCGTTTATTTTCTACTTCTAGTTTAGACTTTACAGCAGTGGTCCCCAAATGGCGGCCCAAGCAAGCGATATATCTGGCCCCTCACGTCACATTGGCAACAAACGTAAACGTAGATAATTGGGGACCGATGCTTTATAGAGATACTGTTTATTAGGGCTGCAGGATTCTAGAAAAAATGTGAATCGTGATAAGAATTGAGATCACGATTCTTAGCACAAATTAATCTTTAAACAAACTGAAATGCATATTGCACTCGTTGCGGTGGGAGCTATTCTACTGGTGGTTCTTAATGTGATCACTATGTGTCTGTTGAGTAGAACCCTCTTAACAGCCTTGCCCCCCTTCTTTACTTTACTCACAAATTGGCAATCCTTAGTTCTTTAGAAAATATTTTTTGCTGACGCCACCGTCACCGGAGAAAAACAAAAACACGCTCAGTTACAACAAAGCACGGGGGACAAGCCCACCTGCCTCGCCGATCCCGAAATGAGATTGCATGCAGATATGAACCGAGATCACGATTTTTTTAACGATTAGGGTTAGTTTTTAAACGATTTATCGTGCAGCCCTACTGATTATTTTCTAATAGAATTGTCCATTTAGAATATTCGGACACAGACACACACACATATTTCAGACACATTTCCACCACACGTTATCAGCACCTGTAGCTTCTGCAGGTTGTTCTCGGCGTCCGGTAGCAGGTCGATGGTCTGTTTCTTCACTCGGACTGTGTCCTCCTGCTCCAAATTACTCAACTCCCTCTGCTTCAGCTTGTCAGACACCTGCCAAAACGCATGAGTACACACACAAACACACACGCACACAGAGGAAATTACCAATAACCTACTGTTGCTAAACATTCAGCCCCGACCCATACTGTAGGGCTGGGACGATAAGACCACAAATCAATACCACCATTAACTAGATATTTATCTCGATTAGGATTCATTTATAATGATTTTGTTTTTGAAGATTTTGTTTGTTTTTAGCCTTCATACAGTAGTTTACGGACAAGGTCTGTACTAGGGATGCCCCGATCCGATACGTGGTTGGAGGGGATATCAGTTCAATAATGGTTCAAATAGCTGGACTGGGTATCAGTGGCATTGGGCTGATCTGTAGAGCCAATTAAATTGTAGGTTTTTCTATGTTTGTGTATGCACACACGCTCAATTCGATATGCATGGGAAGTGGCACTGCAGTAAAGCAGAGTTCAACATTTGTGCTAATTCGGACTAAATCTGTGTCCCTGATAGTTTTAGCGCTGCAGGATTAGGGGCCATCAAAAAATTACACTGTGTTGAAAGTTCTTTTTTTGGGGAATGTTACTTTAATAATAAATAATTTAGCATATACATATGGGTGTGTAATTATTACATTGTTTTAGTTAGAAAAATAGTATTTAAGTCAAGTATTTCCTTAAGCAGAACAGAATAATCTCAGTCTCCTCCTCACAGGGAAATACACAACTTATTCATTAAAAACTGGTTTTGGATCGGTACTCAAGATCGGCTCATACCCAAAACCTAAGTATCGGCAATGTGGAGCAGCAGCTGATGTGAAGGCTATAAGAAATGCACGAGGACTGTACCAAAAGCATCACAAAAGTGGGCATAGGTTTTTAATGACAAAACTCATGCTTTTATTGTTTCACGCCTAAACTACCGCAATACAATTTCACAGGACCTTCTATAATGAGAAAAGAAAATGTAAAAATTGTTGAAAATGCAGGAACGGCTGGCGAATGAGGCCCCTGTTAGCTGGATTTCATTAAGGCGCCTCATCATTTAAGATCACTAACCCGAACTCAACACAAGAATGAAATCAGCATACTGAAACTGGTGAGATGAAAGGTTACCAAGTTATGGACAACAAATTAAAATTGATACTAGGACTTTGAAATAAAAGTAGAAAATTAAAACTTATTATTGAAAATATTCTTATTAATGAAGGTTCAGTTATGGAATGTTCCCATGTAACCATAAATAAATTTACATTCATGTTTATCATTTAGCAGATGCCTTTATCCAGAGCAATGTACATTTTAATAATTATAAGAACAGTCTCTCTGTAGCAACTTGGGGTTAGGAGCCTTGCTCAGGGGCTCAACTGCAGGTTTTTAGGCTCTCTTGGAATTCGAACCCCCTTCTTAGGGTTTGTTTACATATATTCAGATATTTTTATGCGTTTGGGCATTTCGTTTTAAACGTTTTAAAATGCTGGATTCTGTGGATACATGTAAATGAAAGGCACAAATATATAAAGGCCCTTATGGTCACCCACACTTTGTCACTTAGACCACTTTGGAGAGACATTGTGCAGATTTTTAAACACTTCCACGCTGGGTAGTATGGGTGAGTTAGTGGTCTAGGGGTTAGGGTACTCAGCTCTGGACCAAGAGGTTATGGGTTCAAATCCTGAACCCCAAGTTGCTCTCAGGGAAACTATCCCTGTGATTAGGAAATATAAGCTGCTCTAAATAGGAGCATTTAATAAACGGCGTAAATGTAAAATGTAAAAGATTAATGGCAAATTCAGCTGCATGATCTCTCCACCATTAAACTGCGATATAAGAGCAGCGAGTGGTCCTGGGTGTTTTAGAGCAGAAGGGCTTCATTTTGGTTTTTTTTTTTTGGTTTTTTTTACCTGGTTTATGGAGACGCTGAGCTGTCTGATGTCTGCCCCAACCTCCTCCATCTGCACTGAGAGCTGCTGTAGTTGCTGCTGGAGGTTCGAGAGCTCCTCCTCCTGCTGGTGCTTCAGCTCCTCCTCTGACTGGTGAGAGCTGGGCAGTGAACTGGCTGCTGCTGCCATCTGCTGGACCGCCTGCTCCGCCTCCTGCAAAACCACAACCCGAGTACGTTAGTCTCTACAGTATAGTACTGAGCAGCCATTCCCTAATTTCAGGGACAATCTCCTTGAGAGCAACTTGGCGTTAAAGGTCTGGCACAGGGACTCAATGATCGTGGACATGTACCTGCGTGAAGGTAAACTTCTCTGCGTGGGTGAAGCGCGTGCCCTTGGTCAGCACGTCTCCGCCCACCGCCGTCCCCCCGAATGAGCTGAGCAGCTCGGCCAGGTCCGAGGTGGAGCGCGAGGCCGCGTGGGGGTCGGTTCGAGGCTGGGCGGCCGATCTGAACTGCTCCTCGATGCGCTTCTGCAAGCGTGCTCGCTTCCTAGAGCGGTAATCCTGCAACAAACATCACAGAGAGAGAGAGAGAAACCGGTGAGCTCAACTTTCACTCTTTTATTTCAGTAACTTTCAGTTAAAAGGATAAAGGCATAAAAACGAAATGATGACGATAAAGGATTTCTATCATTTTAAAGCGCAAAGATCTACGCATGGCTTGAAGTCTCATAAAACTCATAAAAATCATATCGGAATCAGCTGAAAATTGCTTCTTTTTAACTCATTGGCATTGGACCGATGCTTAGATTTGTCTGATATTTTCAGCTGGTATTTTATTACACATTTATTGTACGTCAGAAAGGTAGCGCTTGTGCAAGACATGTCTAAAGTCTGAGGCGGGATTTTATACAGCCCGCGCCTTCTGTCTAAAAATGAATGTTCTCCAGCAAAATCTCTCATCTTTACACGATCAACTCTGCCTGCACACGAGAAAGATGTTTAACTAACTAAACAGCGAGTTTGTCTCACTTAGCGAATGTGAGCTCACACAAGGGCTGCGACCCGAGCCGCGTGCTAGTGCACTTAATAGTATGATAGGTAAGGTGCACTTATCATACTTTTCTATGTGGTAGCATGTATCTCAGGAAATAGCTGGGGTTGTAGCTTAACGGCTCTCTACGCACTAATGAGTCACACGCGCCCTATTTGACTTGGTACGCTACATAGGGCGGGAAGTGACTTTTTCTTAAAATGTTGTGCACTACGCTGGAAATGCCCCGTCCTCACTCCACTCTGCTTTCACGCTCAACTGACTTAGCGCTGTGTTAGAAATGTCAGAACCATGGTGTTATTTTTGTGCCAAAACTTTGAGCATGCACAGGAACTCGCGTGGCAAGCGAAATATCTTGTCTTTATCTTGTCATTGAACGCTGTGCTGTGTTCACAGCGGCAAATAATCACAAACTTTACAGTGAATCAGTCCCTACTTAAAAGGGAATTTAAGTGAGTGATTATCATTGTGAACACAGCACACAGTGCACCAGAACCAAATGTGTGCTCTGCATTGGACCCATTCGTGAAGGAACAGTGGGTGGCTTTTGATAGTGCTGCTATGGCTGCACTAATCTTGTAATGAGTTTGTAATGATTATAAGAGGTATGTACGTGATGTGGTTTGTATTTTAGTTACGGTGTATTTAGGACTCGATGAATTCGGGTTAATGGAGACCTCAGATTCGTAAGTTATTTAATAGATCTGGGTGATTAAAGATTAGAAGAAACCTTGAGAGCAACCAAGCCTCGGAAGGGGATCCCATCCTCCTCTGGTCAACAGAAGTGTGTATGTAGATTTTTGTGAGTGTGTGAAAATTGAATACACAAGTTAACATTAGCTTTCTAGTAATTAATAGTACAAAGTTTTACATTACGCATTTAACACAATTATAAAAGCTTAACATGCTGGAACCCTAACATTTTTGTACAGATGTTTCCCTATGATTACAGGTCCGAGTGCTATGCAGCTCTACTGAAATCATTCTCTTTTTCTTTTTATTTCTGACCAAAGAATGGTCTAAACTGATCTTAACTCGAACTTCCACAGAGCTGAAACTCAGTAGGTGATCAGGGTGTGTGCGCGCATCTTGGCAGACAATGACAAGTGTAGCGCTAGGCCTGCGGGGGGCGCTAGAGGAAAAGCAAACACATTTTGGCCAACTACCCTGAAACCGTGTGGCCTACTGTAAATTCTTCTAGATGATTCCACAGATTACACCAAGCTACTGTCAAACTGGGAAAATGGACTTCTGCCTGTTTAGATTCTGAGTTCATTTAGCAACAGACTAAGGCCTCATTCACATGGAATGGATAGTCTCTGTGCTGCACAGTTGGTGACCCACTGAAAGGGTTGAAGCACATAATAGAAATGTTAAACTAACTTAACAGAATCAAGGACGTCAACAGAACGTCATCTAAACGCAATAGCAACGTTTTCTTTGCGTTTGTCTGGATTTCTGCTGAAAGTGACGCAGAGAAAACGTTGTTTATTTGACATCATCAGAACGTGCAGCCGACCGAACACTCCCATGGACGTTCTGATTCGCTCCAATGAGCAGGAAAAAACTGTCAGCATCATAAACGCCAGAAAAACGCCCATGACGCCCATGTGGACGGGGCCTAAGTGATAGGAAATGGCCAAGTGCTGTATTTAAGGTGCGAAACGAATCCGGACCAGTAAAGGTACCAGTGAGATACTCATGAGCACGACAGGTGCCCACTGCTCCTTCAGATGCATCAAATACAGAGGTCACATTTTGTTGTGGTGCAAAGTTGGGGTTTGGGCCGGTTAAATGTAACGCGCTTTGCGACAATAACTGTTGTTAAGAGTGCTAAGTAAATAAAATGGAACTGAACGTTAATCAGAGTGACTTCCATTTTCCTAATTTCAGACACAGTTTCCCTGAGAGCAACTTTGGGTTTAAGGGTCTTGCTCAGGGACCTAATAATGGTAGTGCTGGAGTTCGGATTTGAAACTACGACCTCTTGGTCCAGAGGCAAGCATCCTAACCACTAGAGCACGCAGATATTTCAGATTCTGACGATGATGTAACTGCAGCTGAAAAGGCAGGAAGGGCCGTGATCAGTATTCGACTTCACCGTAATGATTGCTGATAAGCCCGTATCTCTCAGCTTCCTGTAATAGAGTTCGGAGATAACCAGAGTTCGCACCTCAGGAGTGAGTCGGGACAGAAGGCCCTGGCTCTTCCACTCGCTGTCCCACTCCTGAGCGGCGCTGAGTTCAGAGAGATGGTTCTCCAGCAGAGAGGCGGGCACCGAGGCGTGCTGGGAAGGCTGCGACGTCACGGGCAGAGCGAACTCCCTCCAGTACTCCTTCAGCTCTGAGAGAAATTCAGAAGAGATGTGGCATAAACCTCACACTGCAAAACAACGCTGGAACGGAACCGACAATAAGAAAGTAGAGAGCAGATGAAGGTGGGGCTGTGTGGGATATGAGATGAAGGTCATATCACACTGCTCACCATGAACGTACCTTTAGGCTGTTTTTTTGTGGGAGCCTTCACCGAATACGGGAGACTCAGCGGCTGGGCACGGAAACGATGACAGGGACCGGAGCTCTGCAGGCAAATTAAGATGAATATTTTTAGAAATTGCAGATTAGCTGTACACAATCAGTATGGAAGAAAATATATCTCAACTAAGATACCAGGGTCAAAAGTCCTCCACAGCGCTGTAAAAAACTCATTGCAAGTTATTGCAAAAGCTTGATTGCAGTTGTTGCTGCTAAGGGTGGCCCAAACAGTTATTAGGTTTAGGGGCAATCACTTTGTCACACAGGGTCATGTAGGTTTGAAATTTTTTTCTCCCTTAATAATAAAATCCTTCACTAAAAATACACATTTTGTGTTTACTTGTGTTGTCTTTGACTAATACTTAAATTTGTTTGATGATCTGACACATTTAAGTGTAACAAACATAGAAAAAACTGAGAAATCAGGAAGGGGGCAAACACTTTCTCACACCACTGTAAATTAAAGTACACTTGAGCCTTATTATGTCATTTTATAAAATAAATGAAACTATGTTTTTATCCATTTATTTGTCCTATATATATCAAAACATAAAAAAGCAACAACAACTATAAAAATAAAAATTATAAATATTAAAATATTAGTCTGCTTTGCTGCTGTCATTATCAGTCAGCTGTCAGTACATACAGGCGGCTGAAATTTTTTATCTCCGCACAGTTTACAGTTTATTTGGCAAGTGTTGTGGCATTTACACTGTGTCAGTAGTAGGCATCGGGAATAGTAACTGCACGGGGGGTGGCATCGGTACCGATACCGGTGCATCCCTATGTATATATATATATATATATATATATATATAGATATAGATATATATGTATGTGTATATATATATATATAATATATATATATATATATATACACATACATACACACACACACACACACATATACAGTAGATATAATTTGAATTAGACGAAAATGGCAGTCAAGTTCCTTATAAGTGTTACCTACTGAGCCAATAAAACTGATTTTGATTCTGAATATTTATGGACTGACAAATGTAATGCCAAATCTAAAACCTAAAGCTACAGTTAAAGCCGCTGTGCCCCTGCGGAGTGTGTGGTCGGTGTTGTACCTGTGTTGTGTTGTGGAGGACAGCCTGAGGCAGGGCAGCAGGAGGCATAGCCAGCTGGGCTTTGCGCCTGCGCTGCGATGGAGCTTCTGTATGAGGCTGACTTCCCTACAGGAGAGAGGAGTCAGAATAGAGCTGGACAATAACTCAAAAATTAATCAAAATACTTATCGGTTTCATTTAACTTTGGAAATAATTTTTTAAAAATCCTGTTAATACTTTCCGCAAAACCGCCTGACATTCGGCTGCTACATGTGCGCAGCTACTTTCAAATAATTTAAAATCACAGAATCAAGATATGCACAAAAAAGAAATAGGCAAAAACAACAGAAAAACACTCAAACAAAAATATTTGTTCATAATCACAATTAATCGTGACACTGGTTTGAGGCTGTATCATCCAGCCCTAAGTCAGAATAAAGAAAGGAATGAAGAAGCAAACGCTCGGCGACTTTTCACCTGCAGGTTTGTGTTTAGTCATTCCGGATATGCATGCCATGAGGCGCACGAAGGGATCTGGTCATGGGTGGCCTTGCTGGGTAATGCTGGCACTGACTAGACTTGTGCCTGAGTATGTGAGCCTATATTAGTATGGATGTTTAGCATGAAACTGGGCAGCAGTCTGCTGGGAATCAGGCTTTAATCTGAGGTCAGGGTTCAATTTCTTGTTCGGATGAACAAAGCCCTTCTTCAGTAGCAAAGCCATGACTTTTAAGTTGTTTTTAGCGTTTGAAGCGTTCTTCCCGTGATCAAAGTCACCGGTTCAGAATCCCGGACCAGTTACCAACACTGCTCTCGAATTGCTGCCCATCAACTACACTGCTTATACAGATGGGTCAAATGCAGGCGTCACATTTGGTTGTGGTGCACTGTGAGCTGTGGTGAGTTCACAACAACAAATAATCATATTCCATATGAGCGTGTAGCGTTCCATCTGAGCGTGCAGGCACGTATAGACACCGGGTACATTGAGGTTTACTGAATTAGCAGAAAATGTACAATATCATGATAACCCATATATATGTTATACAGTATATTGTATAACCGTTATCGGGATATTGAGATTTTGGTCGTGTTGCTGTCCATTAATTTTCCAAAGCGTCTTGGTGATGAAGTAGTGCTGATCAAATACTGACGACAAAGAAAACGACCAAAATGTGGCTTTGTACTGGCTTTGGGCATTAAGTGGAAGCTTGAAAAACACTGATCAGACTTTATCATCATGTAAACACTGATATCGACGTACAGGACAGTACATTGGTCCAACCCTAGTGTCAGCCTGAACTAGGCGTGTACAAATAAACCACGACAGCTAAAAATGAAATCTCCATTGTGGCGACTTGAACAATAGTGTCTAGTGGACTAAAATAAAATCACATCAAAACCACAGCTAGACAAGAACGTTGCTGAGTTCAGATGAAAAGTTGTTACTGGCAACTCTCCAAGAAGAAAATATTTTACACAGAAAAATATACATCATAACTTGGACATTGCTGTTGTGTCTAAATAAGATCTAAAGGGGGGAAAACACCAAAGCGCTGGCTTCAATAAGACAAACTCACTAACCTTCCTATAGAAAACAAACATCATAACGTACTCTCTCCCCTACACAGGAATTTCTACATGATCACATACACACAAAAATGTTAACCTGAACCACACATCTCGAAAGGTTGTGGATTGTTTCGTTTCAGTCATTCATTCATTCATTCATTCATTCATTCATTGTCTGAATCGTTTAGTCGTGGTCATATCGTTAGCTCTGTAAAAACAAGGTATCGATCGTCTCCGGTCGATAGCAACTCAAACAACTGGACCAGGTATTGTGAGTGGCTTTGGGCGTCCTATGGATCGATCTGTAAATACACACCATCCCGGTTCTACATAGGAAGTGTTACAGCGGTAAAGCTGGTTTATTGTTCAACGATACACTAATTCCTACATATTGATCAGACAATGGGCAAGAACAGCCATAACTTTTCAACCCCAAAAGCAAATCACACCATTATACTGTCTAATTTCCTTAACAACACCAGCTCTCACTCACAATCTCAGTGTTCCTGATAGTTTTAAGCGCCGCAGGATTAGGGACCATCACTAAATCACGGCTGTACTTGAAGGCCATGTTTAAGATTATTTATCATATAGATATGAATGTGTAATTATTACATTGCTTTAGTTAGGAAAATTGTATTTCACGTCATAGCGCCGACAATCTGGTCTCCTCCTCACAGAAAATCCACAACTTATTCGTGTATTGAAGCACAGTATCAGATGGGTACTCAAGGATGGAAAGCCCATACTCAAGCCATGTATACCGGCATTGGTATCGGAACTGAAAGTTGTGTCGGTGCACCCTACTGTACAGAAGACTATTTATTTCAAACCTATTGCACATTCTCTACTTTGGCTCATTCATGTCATATCCTTTCTTGTCCTGTGTTCTGCGTAGCTTTGCACTTTTTAATAATGGGTTTTATTCATTTGTACAACCACATTTTTAAAAATAATTACTGTCATTTTAATTACTGTCATAAACAAGATACATTTTAGAGTTTATAACTATCAGTTTTATTCATTTAAGTTAATCCTACACTGCTTCGCCATGAGATGTACCAAGTACCATGAGATGCCATGAGGCCTTCTTGGATACTCTCCAGCCTTGATTTCAGGCACAACCTGGCGATAGTTTGCATCTTACTGTAATAACAGAGACATACTGGGTGACATGGGCACCCTATCAGCCTGAAGGCTGACCACTGGTGTTCTGAGGTTTCAGTCCTAGGACCTTCTTCTCTATACACTGTATGGTTCTCTTGGAAGAGTTACTAGCTGCACATGGGTTCTCCTACCACTGTTATATGATGACACTCAACTCATTCTCTCCTTTCCACCAGACGACAACATGTATCCTTTCGAATCTCCAGAAGTGTCTGGCAACATCTCTTCTTGGATGACATCCCACCACCTCAAAGTTAAATCCTAACAAGACTGAACTCTTGTACATCAGGCAGTCTTCACCAAACCTACGACCTTGCCATTTCTTTTGATAACTCTGTTATCATCCCCTCAAAAACAGCAAAAGAAACCTTGGTGTCATTACAGATAGCCGAACTGTCATTCTCTTCACACATGCTTAACCTCACACTAAGTCCTGTAGATATCTTCTATACAACATATCAGAGAATCCGCCCTTTCTCCTCCGAGGCTACTCAGCTTCTCGTCCAGTCATGGTTCTCTCTCTAAGTTGTGGACTACTGTAACTCTCTAATGGCTGGACTTTCAATGAAGCATACGACCACTTCCAGATGATCCAGAATGCAGCTGCAAGAAACATCTTCAGCGTTTTCTAAATTCACCACACACCACACCTCTGCTGGGACCTGGCTCCTGTATTTCTTTCATCGGGTTCAAAACCTAACACTTGCCTTCAAGGCCAGGATGGATCTGCACCTCCTTACCTATCAGCACTTATTAAACTAACGTGTCACTTCTCGTCCTCTGAGAGCATCAGCTGCTGCTCGTTTGGAACCACCTCTACTTAAGAGAAGAGGAAAACATGCATCGAGACTCTTTGCAGTTCTGGCTCCTCAGTGGTGGAACCAACTTCTCGCTTGCCGTTAGAGCAGCTGAGTCATGCTGTCTTTAGCGATGAGTCTCAGACACACCTCTTCAAGAAGTATCTAGAGACTAATTTCACCTTTTAAACCTTTTATTTAAAAAAAAAAAAAAAAAACCCACTAGCAGTATTGTCTGTCTGAACTTCTTTCCTCCTAACCCATTCTTTTTAGATTAAAGTATAAAACTTAGTCTGTGGTAATTTGGTTTAACTACAGATATGGAAACCTTAGCTTATGGATCTAGAACAGTTGTGGACTACAAAGCACTGTTGTAGTCGCTCTAGATAGGCGTCTACTAAACTCTATGAAATGTAAATGTAAAAATAGGCGTGAGATGTTTCATACTGCTGGCTGGTCCGGAGGTTTCAGCGCTCTCCCGGGGAAGTTTCTCTACAGGAACATGAGCAGCGAGCGGATTTCCGGTTCATTGCTGTACAGAAAGGTCTGGTAGCCGATCTCGCCCTTATAGCCCAGCTCCTGCACGCACACAGACACACACACACACTCAGGAGTTAAACATGACACGCACATCAAACCATTATACTGAAAACACACACTCACAGCAGCAGGAACTCACATAATATCTCAATATTAAAGTATAGAGATTCTTTAAATACGTGTAAGTAGGGATGCACAATATGGGGAATTATTGGGCAATGCTAATATCAATATTTTTCATCTTTGATAATTGCACAACATTTAAGAAAATGTCACTTCCTGTCTATTGCAGTGCATTAAGTCAAATAGGGTGTGTGACTCTCATACAGATGCATACTACCACATAGAAAAGTATGATAAGAGGGCCTTACCTACCATACTATTAAGTGCAGTAGTACCGGGTTCGAGACACAGCCCATGTGAGAACTCACATTTGCTAAGTGAGGCAAACACGCTATTAAATATTTTCATGTGTGCAGGCAGAGTGTGTAAAGACAAGAGATTCTGCTGGTGAACGGTCAACAGCGTGCTCAGAATTTTGACACAAAATAACGCCGCATTTTGAGACAGAAAGGCGCGGGCCTTCTACCACCATCTTTACTCATCCACCAGACTTTGGACATACCTGCTGGCGCTACACCTTTCCAACATTACAATAAATGCAATAAATAATGTCGTCTGAAAATGTCGTTCAAATCCCTATTGTCCGGTCCGATACTGAAAGTTAAAAACAGTGTCGTAGTCCGATAAAATTTCGATATTATCGTGCATCCCTAATTATAAGTATTGTGTGATATTGTCTTCTTTGGGACAGTTGATAGTGTGTAATTGGCGGGTTGCCAAACCAGTCGAACCGGTTAAGAGTACCGCAGGTACTCATTAGAAAAATTGCACCACCCCAAGCACTGTTCATATTGCGCAAAAATCCTGCCCACTGCTTCTTCACAGATGGGTCAAAGGCAGAGATCACATTTGTTTGTGCTGTGCTGTGTTCACAATGACTAATAATCACTCTTTTTCACTCACGGCAAGACTTGCACCGACAGTCAAATTCTGCTCAGAAGTGAGCAGCAAAAGTGACAGAATATTTAAATATAAAAACAATGTTATATTATACAACTTTATGAACCCTGGGTTCAGTTCAGTCTCTAGCCATCATGTGCTGAATATCGGCAGTGACAATTTTCGAGCACTAGCTAGGGCTAGACAATATGGGCATAAAAACAATATTGTGGTATTTTTATGCTATATCGCGATACATGATATATTAGTGGTTGACCGAAATTGTTTTTTCAGAGCTGATAACATTATTGCTAGTTAACGGAACTGATAATCAATATGCAAAAAAAGAGAGAAATCTTTGAAAAGCTCAGCTGAAACTCTCTACTCTCCTCCTCCTACAAAATGTTCATGCGCTAGGACAGTGTTCTGGATGGGCATGGGGTGAGCTGTCTGCTTGGAGAGGGCAGGGAAGCCAAACTGGAAAGTGAAGTACATGCTGTCTGTTTAAGATTAAAGTGATCTTTACTCAACGTTCACCATATACTCATTTACTACATACGTGGAACAAGCCGAGATATATCGAATATATTCAATACATCCTTAACCTAGCCTAAGCTGCGTGCCGTTGAATTAAAAATGCTATTACTGTGAGCACAACCTGTACACCACAACCAAATATGACCTCTGCATTTGACCCATCTGTGAAGCAGCAGTGGCAGCTTTTTTGGCAGCGTTCGGGGACTGTACTTTGCCCATGAGTACCTCAGTCCGGAACATAAACCGCCGACCTTCTGGATTATGGGGCCAGCTGCGTAACCAACATGCATCAGCAGCTGACCTACACATTCCCACACGCCTCACCTGGCGGGCTTGTGCCAGGCTCATGCCAGGCGGAAGCCGGGCCGACATGGCGAAACAGCGTGGCGGGAGATTGCCTGTAAGGAAGACCGATCACGCGAACTGTCGCTGCCACACGCCTCCACGATCTGCTTCGCTGAAGTGCTTCGCACTCACCATCATCGATGTCCTGTAACACCCACAGTGGTTAAGTCGAAAAACACATTCATTTATAAATTTGCTTGTTGATCATCAAATCCATGTCGTTACATCACCGCACACTGCATAAACTGATTTTCCATTTCAATGTAATTTTTGGAGGCATAAACATCTACAAACACCTCAGACAATCTCACTGAACACACATCTCAATCTGTTTCCACCTGCACTTGAATTTTCTTACTGAAATCATCCCTTGTTCTTTCCCCATTCACTTCGGTGCGTTTTCTACTCGGCCAATTTTCATGTCACAGCTACAAAACCTGAGCAATCACACCGGAGTTTTCTGCTGGAAACCGCGCTCTAGTTACATAGTGACACTTTAAAAAATCATCTCATTGCACCTGTCTGTCCTAGCACAATTTTACAATCTCAGGTTAAAACTCTGCACATGTAACTTTTATATTTCCTTATTGTATAATAATATAATATATAAGTTTTTGTCCTGTTACTAACCTCCGTATTTAGTTTAGTATTTATGTTTATATAAGTTTGTATTAAGTCTCTGTTTGTTTTCTTCCTTGTCTACTGCAGTTAAAGCGGATCAGGAAGCCACATATCACTGCAAGTTGTGCCTGTATAACTTACGTGATAAATAAAAAATCTTGAATCTTGAAAAGTTTCATCATGATACGATATTATTAGGGATACACAATAAGGGAATTATTGACCGATTCTGATATCTGATATTTTCATTTACATCTGCCAATACCAATGCTAATAAATGAGGAAGGCAGAGTTGAGCGTGTAAAAACGAGATATTTTGCTTTTTCCCTTAACGCTCAGAAGTTTGGCACAAAACGCTATAGCTCTGTCATTTATAACACAGTGCCAATTCAAGCGAGTGTGAAAGAGTTTCATGCGTGTAGGTAGAGGTAAGCATGTAAAGACAAGAGATTTTGCTTGTGAACGTTCCACTACGAGCTGGGAATTTTGGCACAAAATAACACCATATATTTTAAGACCGAAGGCACGGGCCATATAAAATCTCACCTCGGACTTTGGACAAGCCTGGCACAAGTGCTACCCTTCTAACGTACGATAAATGTGTCGTAAAATATCGGCTGAAAATATCAGAAAAACCTAAGCATGAATTTATCGGCCGATTCCGATATTATCGTGCATTCCTCGATATTGTATTGATTCAGTGTAGAATGATTCAATGTCTACGATTTTGATTACGATTAGGGAGTCGGCTATCGATGTGGGAGGATATCATATGCTGATTTAACACCATCACTGCCAGTTCCATTTAGAACAGCTGTCTAACTTTTATTCGGCGCAACGTCTGTGTTGCTTGTTACTGCTTATATGAAATCGAGTGGTCTTAAATCCTCACAATATTTATGGTCTAAACTCAGATGCAACACAAATTAATGACAAAAATAAGGCTAAAAAAACTCGCACCACAATCACAATGACAATGACAGTCATCACCATAAACACTTACTTACATTTTCCCTTCTGCTTTTAGGGAGATAAGGATTAAAATCTTATCAACTTCTTCCATCACTGTGGGATTTAAATAGAATCGTCCAACTTTATGAGAGAAACCAAATGAGTGTCATGTAAGGCTCACACACATTGGCAGCTAACCTGCCATTAGCCTCGCCTCAGCAGCTCGCTAAGCAACGAGGTCAAAGATAAAAGCGCCGCGATCCAGTTAGTGATCACGGTGCAAAACTTCCATTATTCCGATGAACAATTACCGCCTCCAACACTGCCTTTCATCACGTTTAAAGTTAAAGGCCAGTCTTTAGCGCCTATAAAACAATTCTGCTGAAACTGAAAAAGGGAAGTCCATATGCAAGGTGTCCGTTCCGGTGCCGCTGGGAAATGAGTTTTTTCTTTTTACCGCGCCAAAGAACTGGCAACGTTTGTCCAAATTCGGATCGAAAAACAACATTACCCATAATCCCCTTATAGTCGAGTCGCATGACTAGGCGTGACGCTACAACACGTGCGCAGCGGCAGTTAGAGAGAGAGAGAGAGAGAGAGAGAAATGAAGGAGAATTTATAGATAGAGAGACAGAAGGGAGGAGCTAGAAGAGGAGAGGTAGAGAGACGCATATAGAAAAGAAAGGAAGAAATAGAGATAAAGAGAGGTATATAGGAGAAAGAAAGAAACAGAGATAAAAAGAAAGAGAGAGGGGAAAAGAGAAATATAACGAGAATTAAAGAGAGATGGACAAAGAGACAAGAGAAAAAAAAGAAAAAAGACAGAAAGGGGGCGAGAGAGACATAAAAGGAAAGAAGGATGGAAGAAAGAAAGACCCCAAGGAAAAGGCATAGAAAGATATGGGAGAAATAATGAGATAAAGCCAGAGATAGAGCAAGAGAGGGATGTAAAGAGAAAGGCAGAAGGTGAAATAAAGGAAGGGGGAGAAATAGAGAGATAAAGAAAAAGGGGGAGAAACACAGCAATATAGACAAAGAGAGATATAGACAGAGAGAGAGATTAGGAAAGATATAGAGGAGAAAGAAAAGGAGGAGGATAACAAGAAAGAGAGGGAGAAACAATGAGAGAAAAACAACAGTGTGAAAGATAGAAAGGGTGAGTGGAGGACAGTAAAGATGTAATGAATCCTAAATAGAAAAACAGATCATGCCATATTTTTTTATTCTGCCTTCATCGCTATCAATAAAACACACATTTCAACAAGATTTCTCTTCTTCATGCAATTCGTTTTTGCTGTTCTGCTAAAGTCACGTTGCGGCAAAAGGAAATCCAACACTGAAAATGAAAATAACATTCCACTCAGCAGCGCTTTACAGCTCAACCACAATGCACCGCACTGCGCCTGGGTTTCAGGAGATGTTCTAAGTTTAAGTGAGTGATTATTTGTCATTGTGAACACACCACAGCTCAGCTGGCAGCTCCAGGGGAGCATGAGTACCTCAATAGTACCATTACTGGTCTGGGACTGTTTGAACCGGCAACCTTTCAATCACAGGGCCAACTCCTAAACTGCTACACTACCAACAAAAAATGTAAAAGGTATAGTAATGAAAGCAGCTGCAGAAAGAGTGGTTAAAATCTTCAGTCAAACTGCCAAGATTCTTTTTGGGAAAGTAAACAGAATCATGTAAAGTTAATCTTCTGTGGTTTGGCAATGTGGGGGCACTCAGTAGGACAGCTAAAGCGCAGATTAGTGAGAGAAAAAAGCAACGAGACGACCAGAGGAACTGTAAACCCTGCTTAAACCGCCAATCATTTCAGAATTTCCCTTAAAATTCAATTTATTAAGAACACTTAAAGTTCATAACAGTTTATATTAATATTTATATTCTCAGTACCTCTATTATTATGCTACATGAATCTAAAAAGGTAAAATTTAGAATACTTTTTAAAACTAAGGCATTTTAAAAGTAGCTTTACTGCTGATAGCTACTTAAAAATACAAATTTAAGATGAGGTTGAATATACAATTTTAAATTCAGAATTTTCAATTCAGAACTTCCCTTGAAGTGCCTTTTATTAAGAATACTTAAATAAAGCTCATAACAGTTTTATTTATATTCTCAATAATATTTCATATATATATATATATATATATATATAATATATATATATATATATAGATGCAAAAGCATTTTAAAAGTACTTAAAAACATAACATTTTAAGATAAGGTTGAATATAAATTATTAGGTACAGTTTATCATAACACTTTTAGATAAGGTTAAACAAAACTTAAGAGGAGGTTGAACATTAAATATTTGGTAAGGTTAAATGTTTTTTTAAATAATGTTGCACATAACATTTTTAGATAAAGTTGGACATAACATTTTAAGAAGAGGTTTAACATAACATTTTAAGATTAAGTTAAATACAAAATTTTAGATAAGATTGAACATAACATTTGTAGGTCAGGTTGAACTTTAAATTTTGATAAGATTGAGCAAAAATTTAAAGGAGCTTGAACATAAAAACATTTTAGATCATGTTGCACATAACATTTTTAGATGAGGTTTAACATGACATTTTTAGAATATGTATAACATCATTTTAAGATGAGATTAAACATGAAATTTTTAGATGAGGTTGAACATAAACTTTTAGGTAAGGTCCAACTTAATTTTTTAGATAAAGTTGAACGTTAAGTTTTTTGGATAAGATGAACGTAACATTTTTAGAAGATAAGGTTGAACAAGCTGAATTAAGGTAAGCATTAACTTTAAGATGAGGTTGAACATGAAATTTTTAGATTTAGTTTGAAGCTACATTTTTAAATGAGGTTCTAGATAAGGTGTTATTTCTTTAACCATTTGAGAACATTTTAGAGCATTCTTCTATTTGTATTTTTTTTCCTATTCCTTTATTTCTTAAAATAAAGGGATAAAAAACATTAGTTTTAAATGTTAGTTAATTTTAAAGCTGCAGCATTGTTTAAGCAGCTTCACTACTGATATGCTGTAACTTTAAAAGTAAATTTATTTTTAAATAGCTTTGCTATTAATAAGCTACTAAAAGTAGTTTAATAATGTTGCTACATTTAGCTAGCTACTTTCTAACAGTATTTTTAGAAGAGGTTGAACATAAACTTTTTCTTGAAAATGAATGCAAATTTTGTTGTTTGGCTGTGGACTTGCTGTAAGGAAAGAGACAGCGTGTCCTGTTTAAGCTCAGCCTCGGGAGTGACTTCAGCACCGTGACATCACGAGAAATTTGAGACAGCTGGAGAGAACTGCCCTCTTTCTCAGCCCTTTTTCCCCCCACACATGTGCTCACTCCCGCTCTCTCTCTTCACTGGATCCAGCCTTCCCTTTCTCCTTCTCTCCCTTACATTTCCCTGTCAATTTGGGGGGGGGAAAGTGACATTTTGACCCAGACAGCTTCTCTGAGAACCTTTTACCACTTCTATCTAAAAACGCCTGGATTCCAGCTTTACAAGGTGAGTTTCTTCTTTGTTTTTACAGCTCTGGGTTTTGTGTGAGTGCAGAAGCCATAAAGCAAAGTCTTGTTTCACAGGAAGGACTTGGCTGTCCTGCCAGGTATTTGTGTCCAATTTGTATTTTAACTTTTAAAGCACTTTATAAGACACGTTTATACAAAAACTAGAATTAAAAAAGGAAGATCATTTCCATTAATCTTCCATAATATAGTATGTTTAAAGAAATGTTCATGTTAAAATATTGTTGTTTTCATTACTAAATACTTCTAGACCTTTCTCACACATATTCTTTTTTTTTTTTTAAACATGCTCTACTGGCCTAGAAAAAGAAAAACAAAAGAAAGTAGCTACAAACAAACAGGTTGAGGAATCATTTGCTCCACAGAAAAATCACCCGTCTTGAATGACTACTTTCAGGTTTTTATTTTTAACCTAGTTGGACACAAGTGAATATTATGGAGCCTGGGAGAGATTTGGGAGATATTTCTAGTCTGGAATTTTCTCAGACTGAAAGTTGTTCTCTTTAAATGGCTCTAATTGACACATTGCTTTTGGGCTCTCATTGTTTTTAACAGCACAATGCCTGTTAATTAATGCTAATGGATGAATTAAAAGGAGAAAGTTAGTTTCTAAAAGACTAAGCAGGCTAAAAAACCTGTTAACAGAAACTGCCTTTATACATGAGAATCCTAACTAAATGTTGCATTCCTCAATTTTATTTTTAAGAAATTAGTTCTTAACAGCTCATTAACACTTTGTTTGGTTGTGAAAATATGAACTTACTGCAGGCAAAAATGAAAAGTTCACAAAATTTCTAATGCTTTTAGGAGCAAAACACAAGGACAAAGCTGTTAATGTTACCTAATGTGTTGAAAGTGTGAAACTAATATCTAAAAATATCTATAATTGTTTGTTTTGAGTGTAAATTTAGCTGGGGGAGTTATAAGGTCTAATCATATGCTGTTAATGTTCGTTTTTATACGTCTCCATGTGGGAGTGAGCAGGAGAGACACAGTCTGGCATTAACTGTAGTAAACTGAGTAGTTCTCCGGATACAGTTGTGGATTATATAATGTTCTCAAGCCATCCAACTGTGGTTGGACTTATTTATTACTGCTGAAATTTTTAAGCAGTGTGGAGAAAGTAACATAAAAAAGTAGCATAAAAAAGAATTTTTAATCACAATATAAAATTTCTTTATCCTCACTGTGCAAGTAAAATAAAACACAGAAAAATACAATATACACTGTAAAAATTGTTTGTAGCTCATGTTAACATACTTCTCTATTTACTTCAACACAAAAATATCATTTAAGCAATTTCAACTATTCTGAGTTTTCAGTGTTCACACGTAATCAACTTCACCAAAATGCAAGTGTAAAGATGCCAGATAAACTGTAAATAAAAACTGTAAGTTGTAATCATATCTACGTTTCTAAAAATGAATGTGTTAATACGCCATACACACTTAAAAAAGTTACCTTCTGGTTCAACTTAAGAACTTCGGTTTTAAACTTTAAAGTTTCAAGTAAAATCAAATTGTACATACTGTTTATTTGAACTTATTATTGAGTCTAGTTTTAGCTTTGCATTGTTCTCTATAATTAGAACTTTACATTCTACATGAATGTTGTATCTGATTTACACATAGCCATGACAAGTCATCAAAGTTTGTGGAAATTGTATACTGTATATAATTGTTGTATGGTGCAGTAAATGTAAGATGTTAAGGTAATTTATTGATCAAGTCATCTAAGGTAATAAAATTGTGATAATAAAACATTTTTAAAATCTAAAGCATATTTCACTTACTGCACTGGAAATCAAAAATAATTTGTAAACTATGGAAGTTAATAGAGGACACGTTATTTTTCTTCTCGTAATCTAGAGTTCACAACTTATTTTTCTATATTTTCTTGCAATTAATACACAACTTAATTGTCCTGTGATCTCAACATAACTGTTGTGTTCTTACGCTTACACAACAAACAATTACACCGGAGTCAAGTTTATGAACTTTACTGGCTGTAGCATCATGTGCCATTACAACATACACACACTGAACAGTATCAATGCGCTGCTTCTTAGGGAACAGTTAGTGCCGCATTACTGCACCTAAAGTAGTTCCTTTGAACATAACAATAACAAAGGTTGTTTTCTTGGTTTCACAAGTTATTTTTTCATGATTTCGATATAACAGAAGGTGTTATGTTTGTTTGTCACATACATAATTCCAGAAGTACAACAAGTAGTGAAAATGTGCTCTAAACAATCCTAAGACTGCAAATCAAAAGATAGAATTTTGGAAGTTAACAACAGATTAAGTTACAGAAAACTTACAATAAACTAGAAAAATAAAGAGTTAGAATAAAAACATAATTTAAAAAAAGTTCTTAAAAGGGTTATATTTTTCTTAAATATATTTTTTTCTGATCTCATAACCAAATTGTTTTTTTGTTTTTTAAAATCATGTTATTTTTTGTTCTCTTGTTCATTTTAACATGTTCATTTTACTTTGATTATGGACTGCCATAAGTCAAAAGCACTGATATCGTGCAGAAAACTGATATCCGATATCTAGTAACTCATCAAAAAAATCTGCTAATAATGGAGAACACTGCCACCCGAGCGTAACTCTACTAGTGTTTTAATGTTAACGACATGTTAACAAACAGCTGATGAAGTTTAACATTCTGCCTGAGACAAGGCGATGAGATAAGCTAAGAAGATCTGAGAGGTCACCAAATAGTGATTCTGCATCAATGTTTCTCAACTGTTATAACTTTTTTTAAATCTGCTTATTATTGATAAAAACCTTATTATCAACTTGATATAAATAGTTTATCAGTCCCTCCAGGATTTTGCGGGCCGTGGATTTTGCGGGCCACTGTTGCGGCCTAAAATACCTGATTTTGCAGCAGCTTTTATTTTTAAAAATTATGATGAAAGTTGCTGTGGTTTTAGGCGTTTTGTTACAGTAAAGTTGCGGGAAAATGTGAGATTTTGTCCGTCTTTTTTATGATTCTTTAACAATTCATTAAAATTAAGGGAACAAAACCACCATTAACCATTAATCATTTAGTTATTTTTGAAGGTAAATCTGAGGGTTAGGGTTAGGGTTTTTATCACGTTTTCTGTGTCTTCTAAACGTAACAAGGAAGTGAGTTTCCTTGGTCAGAAACCGCAGAAAAGTTGCGGTAATTGGTTAAAATTGTACAGTAGAAATGAATTTGTGGGGATTGGCTGAATTTGCATTAACAGTTGCGATCGTGTCATTGTGAAATCCTGGAGTGTCTGGTTTATAACTCAAGGGGACTTGCGTTGTAAAGTGGTTTTTAAGTGAGTTCCCATGTTAGAATGGCTGCACCAGACTGGAAGCTCAGACAATCTGTTTTGTAACGAGTGGCTTCCCCTCTAAACAGACGTCCCGCTCATATTGAACCTTTACTTTATAAAGCAAGGAAGGTCGGGGAGCGAATATGAGCTGCTGACAGACAAGGCATTGTGCAATTTTTTAAAATTAGGCCTCGAACGCCGACGCAAGCTTCGCCACTCTAAACACATGATCCTGCACATGAATCGGGAGTGGAAAAAGACACGCTTAGTATGTGTGTCTTTCTAACCAAAGTTTTCATAGTTGTTCATTTTTGTATGGTAATACAGCTTTTTACAGAAACAATTTTATCCATACACAGCCTGCCCCGGAAAACTATGAAACTATGAAAACTTTGGTTAAAAAGACACACGTACTAAACGTGCTTTTTTCCACTCCCGATTAATTGTAACGTATTAGGGTGAACAGAAGGTCGCCGCTTCGAATCCCAGACTGGTAAAGGTATCACTAAGGTACTCATGAGCAAGGTACCATCCCCAAGCACCGTCCCCGAGTGCTGCCCCTGTTAGCTGCCCACTGCTCCTTCACGGATGGGTCAAATGCAGAGCTCACATTTTGTTGTAGTGCACTGTGTGCTGTGCTGTGCTGTGGTATGTTCACAATGACAAAATCACTCACTTTCACAAAACTATAACAAGCATTCCCCAGTTTTCTTTCTTTTCTAATGGTATTACCTCTACTTAACACCTTTTTAGGTTCTTAACCATAAGTTAACACTTTTTTGGTGTGAAAGCAAAATTTCACTGAGAATTGATATTTTTCTAAATGTCAGTACATTTAGATTGTAACTATTAGCGCAAATTCAGCCAACCCCCGCAAATTCATTACTACAGTGCATTTTTCACCAATTACTGCGCACTTTTCCACACATTTTGACCAATCATTGTCATTTCCCACAAAACGTTGAGCCATACATCAGTGAACTCACTTCCGTGTTATGTTTAGAAGACGCAGGAAACGCGTGTGATAAAAATGCCTCACATTTTCTTTCAAAAATAACTAAATGATTAAAGGTTAATAAAAATAATAGTGGTTTTGTTCTCTTCATTTTAATTAATTGTTAAAGAATCATTATAAAGGGGGACGAAATCACACATTTTTCCCGCAACTTTATTGCAACAAAAAGCCTAGAAACGCTGCAACTTTCATTGCAATTTTTAAGAAAAGCTGCCGCAAAATCAGCCATTTTAGGCTGCAACAATCTCAAAAAAGGCCCATGAAATCCTGGAGGGAGTGATAAGAGTAAAAAGTGCACTCTTGGGAAAATGTCAAAATGTTATTAAAGCGTGGAAAAAAGGAAAGTTCACTCACAATCATATCTTTCAAAATGTGCTGGAACTTTTAAAGGCAGAGAAACACAAATACAAAGCCAGTAAAATGTTGTCTAATGTGTTGAAACTGTGCGAGTAATATCTAAAACTTTGTTTAGAGTGTAAATTATGCGCTCTAGTCACATTTTCATGAATTAACCGCTAGTGATTAGATTGTATAAGTGCTAGACATTTTCAAATGCTGAAGCATGTGCTGTGTCATGTGGACGTTTTCGAGGCTCAGCGTTGTAACACGAGGGAAGAAATTTCACTGTCTCTTGAGAAAAGTTAAAACCCGACCACGAGCACGTACAGTTCTCTCCTGAATCTGCCATAAAAACCTGGTCAAAATGCTGTGGTTAAACTTTTATTTCTTTGCCTTCTCTCTCCATTCAGGCCTTTTTTAGGCCTAAGAGGGAGTGAGTAAGAGTCTATAGGGAACTAGAGCTGGAAGAAGGGAATGGAAAAAGGAAAGGGAGGAATGTTAGCCAAATGGGTGGAGCTCACATAGTTGCTTGGCTCGAGTGGCGGCTGAAAGTTTGGAGGGTGTTGTCGCAGGCGACGTGGTTCGTCCTGAACGACTCCTCCCTCCAGATTTCACACGCTGACCCTCTGCAAAATGCAAACGTTCTGGGTGGACCTCTTTATTTGATATTAATTAGATATGATTCATAGGTTTTGGCTAAATCGTGCAAGATTAGTATAATACATAAAATGCATGTATTATAACACAAATAAAAGTAAGGCAGAAACATAATAGTATGTTTTCACATTTAAATCATCTGCCATTCTCTGAAATGGATAAAGGTAGATTTTAGTCCTTTTACATAAATTTCTTTATGAAATTTAGTTTTCAGTGTCTTTCGCAGGCCATAGAGTGGGAATGAATGCTGAAAGTAAGTGATTATTTGTCATTGTGAAAACGCCACAGCACAGCACACAGTGCACCACAACCAAATGTGAGCTCTGCATTTGACCCATCCATGAAGGAGCAGTGGGCAGCTGACATGAGCAGCATCCAGGGAGCAGCGCTTGGGGATGGTACCTTGCTCATGAGTACCTTAGTGGTACCTTTGCCAGTCCGGGATTCGAGCCTTCAAACTTCTGATCATGGGGCGAACACCCTACCGTTACGCCACAATGTGCCCCAACTGCTGAGAACATTTTCCATAAATTAACATGTTGCCAGGTGGCACGGTGGCGCAGCACAGCTGCCTCGCAGCAAGAAGGTCCCAGATTCAATCTCCGGCCGTGGGGCCTTTTTGTGTGGAGTTTGCATGCTCTCCTCGTGTTTGTGTGGGTTTCCTCCAGGTGCTCCGGTAGCATTTTAGCCATTTAGCACGAGTGAACACTAACAGCTAACGTTAGTTAGGATAGTTTCCACCACTGTATTGCAAACCCAACCGAGCCGTCCGCACACTTGGGAATTCATAAAAACAATGCATTTTAATATGTTTGCTAAACTGAAATATGGCTGTATGGATGGTCTGTTAGCAGCAGCCATGTCGATTATTTTCATGTGAGGTAAACTCTCGCTGTGCTGTCTACACCCCAGTTCCAGAGTGGGTCGTGGGCAGCAGCAGCTCATTCGCATTTTGGAATACTAATTGTTCTGAAAGGGGGTTAAATAGAGGGGTAAAAAGCAGGTGAAAAATGCCTAATCTGAGAGGTATTTTCAGCAAACTTCTTCGGAGACATGGAGCTCACAGACCTGTTTTAACTTGGAGAAAACATGTAGAATTTGGGACCTTTAAGCTAATGTTTCTATTCAATGATGATCTTTCTCAGTTTTGAATTTTGGGTCACTGCAACTCATTTTGCCAGATCAGGTCACATATAAAAACATATCTAGTGGTAATACTAAACATTTGGTCGGTTTTTGTTCCTATGAGTAGGTGGGGAGCTTTGGAACACTATGGAACATTAGCCGGCAAGTGAAGCTCATTTTGAACAAGCAGGATCCCAAAATAGTTTGGAAAATTTGGTTATCACCAATGGGTTTAAATTTAAGGGCTTTTACAGTCATTGTTCCTCCTCTTTCCCTCCCCTCTTCCATTTCCATTTCTCTGGCCCTCAGTGCTCTTCACCAAATGTTTCAACTGGGCGCCAAAGTGGGTAAGCAAACAGTTGACTGACTCTTTGCCAGTGCTCGTTGCCAGCTTAGGTTGAAAAACCAACAGTTTTTGTACAGTAACAAAGTCCTGGGTCGTGCTGTGAAACTGTAGTAAAGTCGCCTTAAGGGAATAACAGGTCTGGTCTGACTTCTTTCTTCTTTGCTTCTTTCTTTTAAAACACTTGATCAGTGGGTCATTGGGAGGAAGGGGGAGAGCAAGAGGGAGAGAGAGTGAGAGAGAGAGAAAGAGAACGAGGGCAGTCTTGCATCAGAAAAGCTGAAACTATTTCTTGGCTTAAATTCCTTGTGAATGGAAGAATGAAAGGTTTTGTGGCTGGGTCAGATTGAGATTTATGGCCGATATTTACGTGAGAGTTGAAAACTGGTTTCTGGTATGAGATGTGAGAGGAGGGGGTTCGGATTCAATAGATTGCTTGTTTCACGTTCAACGTGATATTAAAGGTACTTTCACCAGTTTTCAGCTGTGATAAGCAAATGTTACGGTCGTCTCCATATCTAACCAGAAAATATCTATTTTTGCTACAAAACAATGCTTTGTATTGTAATAATTTTGCTTACGTTTTGGTTTATTCCTCCCTTTCTTGGTTCACACTTCAAAGTGAAACAAATCAGTCACATTCTAGACGTGACGTTTGCTACTGGAGGCTGTTAATTTTTGTCTTAGCATGTTAAAAACCAGGGAAATGTTAGTGGATCAGGCCATTAGAATTTGGTAAAATCAGTGAAAATACAGCAGCTGCTCACTTAAATCGAGCAACACTTTAATAATAATTGACTATTTACTTTCTTTGTTAAGAAGATTGTAATGGTGAATTTAGCAACTGGCAAGCAAAACTAACTGTCTTGCTCTTTGATTTATCCCTGTCTGCTTCAGTTCACACTTTGAAGGGAAATAATCAGTCACAAGTTCTTTCTGGATGTGTCATTTGCTACTGGAAGCTGTTACTTTTTGTCTCAACATGTTAAACAAGAAATCATTAGATGGGAAATCCATTAAGATTTGGCTTTTGACATGGTGTTTCTAACTGTCTTGCTTTGTAGATAGTGGTTACTCTTTGGTTTATTTCTCCCTCCCTCGGGTCACACTTCGAAGTGAAACAAATCAGTCACAAGCTCATCCTGGATGTGTAATCTTTGGTGTCAACATGCTAAAAATCATTGCTTTGTTAGTGGCCAAATTTACCAAAAAATTTGGGGGGAATCAGTCAAAGCTACAACATTTGCAGTTAGATTAATCATACAACAAATTTGACGGTTTAGTTATGTCCTTAAGAAGAGTGTATTGGTGAGTTTAACAACTGGCATGCAAAAACTGGCAAACCATTCAAGAGCATTATCTTGCTTTGTGGACACTTCAGTAACTTCTTGGTTCAGGGGTTTTTCAACCAGTGCTCCACGGCCCCCTGTTAGTCCACAGCAGAAATGCAGATGGTCCTGATTCAAATGCAATCCAGTTTTACTATTGAAATCAATTTTTTAAAGTTATGTAATTTTATTAAATTTTTCAAGAACAAAAAATAGTGCTGAGTTCTAGAAGCTACTAGAAGCTGTTACTTTTTTGTCTCAACATGTTAAAAACCAAGGAACTATTAGTAGGGCAGTCCATTAAATTGTGGATGAATTAATCAAAGCGACTGCAATTGCAGAAAGATTAATCTGATATTTGGTGAAATGGTGAGTTTAGCAACTGGCATGGAAAAATATTCAAGACCACTATTTTGACTTTGGACATGGTGATTCTAACACTATCTTTCTAGTCACTTTGGTAACTCCTTGGTTTATTTCTCCCTCCCTCAGTTCACACTTCCAAGAGAAAAATGGTCATGGGTTCTAGAAGCTACAGGAAGCTGTTACATTTTGTCTCAACATGTTAAACATGAAATTGTAAATTGGGAAAGCCATTAGGATTTGGCAGAATCAGCCAAAGCTACAGCAAACACAGATTAGTTATGCAATACTCTAGTCAAAAACTCAACTATTTGGTGTAATGGTGAGTTGAGCAACTGGCAAGAAAAAAAGGGCAGAATAATCAAGATCATTATTTTTGCTTTAGACATTCTGTTTCTAACACTGACTTAAAAACCAGAGGAACTGCTAATAGGGGCTATACATTAGGTTTTGGTTAAATTGGTTTAGATTAAAACTAAATCTTTGACAAACTATTCAAGACAGTTATTTTGGTTTTTGTTATGGTTTTCTATTACTATCTTGCTTTGTAGATATGTTACTTCATGGTTCATGCCTCCCTCCTTTAGTTCACACTTCCAAGTTTTAAAAAATCAGTCAAGAGTTCATTCTGGATGTGTCAGTTGCTACTGGAAGCTGTTACTTTTTGTCACAACAAAAACTTTTAGTTGGGAAGGCCAGTAGGATTTGGTAGAATCAGCCACAGCTACAGCAATCACGGCTTAGAGTAATAATGCAACACTTGTCAACTTTGACTGTTTATTTGTTAAACGTATTTGGCAAAGCAAAAACTTGCAAACTATTCAAGACCATATCTGTACATCAAAGAGGTAGATTTTGTTATTTTTGGCTATGAATTTTGGGTTTCTAACACTGCCTTGCTTTATGGACACTTTGATTACACTTTGGTTTATTCCTGCCTCTCTTCACACTCAGTTCACACTTTGAAGTTGAAAAAATCAACCACAAGTTCATTCTGGACGTGTCATTTGCTACTGGAGGCTGTTATTTGTGGTCTCAACATGCTAAAAATCATCACTTTGTTAGTGGCCAAATCTGCCAAAACTACAGCCAAATCATTAGATGTGTCGACATTAGGGCTGGTAAAAAATACATTTATTGTGGAGTAAGTTTTTGCCTTAATTGACCACTGCTGCAGTAAAACTGTTAGATGTGTCAACATTTTGTGAAAAAAGTGATATTGTGATTACTGTGAACAATTTTCTGTTTCGTGATAATGAGTGCTTGGTTATCAAATAAAATTCACAGATTACAGATATTTTTGACATGTTATTTGATGACATTTTTGTGAGGACTTATTGTATGACGTGACACTAGAGTTGCGCAATATGGTCAAAAAAGATCACAATAATTCTCAGAATTTCACATTCTTTTATTTTATATTTTTTATATTGACCATCTATGGTAGTAAAGATACTCTTTACAGATAAAATATTCTGTAAAATTATCCATTAGTATAAAAAATATACATAAACAAATCTTACCAAAGTTTTAATAACAGAATAAAATCAGTATGTTTATGTTATTCTGTGATGATATCAGAAGGATATCTTTTGACTAGTGTTGTAGTACATGAGACCAGTCTTGAGACCAGTTTTTAAAAGTCTCGGTCTTGTCTCGGACTCGACAGAATTTGTACTCGTTCTTGTCATGGACTCAGACAAAGAGGACTCAGGATTTTATTTGGTGACCAGCCGAGACCACAACTCTGAGAATATTACTATTAAAACTCTTTGAGACCGATGCAGGCATTTTGTGCTGTTTATTAATTAGTTTTTTTTAAAACTCAGAATCCCTTTAACTTACAGAAACCACACACATACTGTCAGAATCACAAGACTTATCGCACATTATTTAATTCCTCTGTATGTGAAATTATTTCTGAGTAATTCTGTGCACAAAATTGCATAAAAAGGCATTAATTACATTATTTGTGGTGTGAACACACACGTTAGCGCTTACGACGCTCATGTGGAACGACGTCATGCACAAAAATGTACTTCTCTTCCAGAAAGACCAAAAGCAGCTAATTTTATAGGCCAAAATGAGTCCAAATTGGCTCAAAATTATTCAAAGATTTAATTGATCAGAAAATATTTATTTCCATTTCATAATGTTACAGAATGTCTCTGAATAATAACAACTCTGCAAGCGAATAAAACAGTGAGTTTGGTCTTGAGGAGTGTTCTGCCACTGTGGTTTGTTAACATATGATGTGATCAGTTTGGATAAATGCTTCCAGTGAAGTGATTTCCTCATCATAGAAATGTAAGAGAGAAATATTGAATAAACATGTTTAATGTTGCTTAGGCTTTGCATGTTCCACTTATTTGTCATGTGGTGTAAAATGTGTATGGGTCCGGTCTTGGTCTAGGTCTCAGTCTGGGCCCGCCATGCTCTCAGTCCCTCTGAGTTTTGGTCTCGTCTCAGTCTCGATACACTGTGATCTTGGTCATGTCTCTGTCTCGGTTTAGGTGGTCTTGACCCCAAATCTACTTTTGACACGTTCATTTTGTGCTTACATAATTGTACAAGCAGACATCGTGATTATAATTGCACTTAGAGTAATTGTGCAGCACTAGTTAAAACCAACTGACAAACCATGCCAGACCACAGTCATAAATGAAAGAAAGTAGTTTTATTCCGGAATTAAATGATGAACAATTTCTCATTTTGGTCTGGGAAACAAAAAACGAATAAACGAATGATACGCAGATTCTTCACCAGGCCATTTTTCATGTCCTATTTTGTTTCCAGTTTTGTTTTGTATTTTTATTTTTTGAAACTTGCCTGCTGAGCTGCTTTTCTCCAAAATCCTAAAGGTTTCCAGACTGATTTATTCCCCCAGAGGAGACACAATCTATTCACTAACTTTTTTCTGTAGCCTCTCACATTTTGTTTGGAAGTTTGAAAGCACATTTCATTTAGAGGCGTGTGCACTCAAGCGGAGAAAAACGTAACGAATTTCAAAACAGAAGTCAATCTTACAAATGAATACATTATGAGTGGAATTTTGAAACAAAACCAAATTTCTTACCAAATAAGCTACTCAAATGTTGAACATACTGTACATGCCCTTGATATCAAAGAATATTAAGTGTATTTTTCATATATATTAACTGAGCGTTGAGCAAATGTAGCGAATCTCAGTGTGTGCAGAAACTTTTAAGCGTTTACGCATATGCTGCTGGAATGAAATGCATATTTTCTATAAAGAGAAGAGCAACCTTCACGTGTCACAACGCCTCAACAAACGCTATATGACCCGAGTGCTGCAAATCATCATATTTTTAGAGGCGAACTTGAGGCTCAGCAAGTGTGAGCTGTATTTCAATGATATATTTAGCTTGCATAAGAGCACGCTTTTAGACTCGGCCACGTGGAAGCTCCATGAAGCTGGTCATGCGTCAAAGTACTGAAACTGCGCTAGTTCGTTAGTGCCGCGTTTTTATTTCCAACATATTAACTTTTTCAGCTCGATGAACGCAATTTCTGACAGTTATTTATTTATTTATTTATTTTTAAAGTAGTTTATGTTTATTTTTTTATTAGGTGATGATATCCGCAGGACTTGCGTTGTAGTACCCGAAACCAGTCTTGATATCGTTTTTTAAAAGTCTTGGTCTAGTCATGGACTCAGACAAAGAAGACTCGGGAGTTCATTTCGAGACCACAACTCTGATAATATTACTCTTAAAACACTTTGAGACCGACGCAGGCATTTTGCATTGTTTATTGATTAGTGTTTTAACTTTAACTTAAAGAAACCACACACATACCATCAGAATCACAAGACATTTAACTTGACAGACATGATATTGATTCCTCTGTATGTGAAATTATTTATTTATTTATTATTAGTAATTCCATGCATAAAAACTGAAATAATTCCGTGAAAATGCACCGCGCGCTGAGTTTCTTAGCACGCACAACTGTCACAGCTCAGTACAACATTCACTAAAACGTTCCAGTTCATCAGATCTTCCCCTGCATTACAGACAAAACTTCTATTTTAGTTGATTAACAAAAAACAACCAGCGTTCTATTGACAGTACAGCCATTTACTTGATATGTATTTTTTTCTGACTCGGGTCCACAGTGCTATTGTGCCGCTCCTGACAAAAATGTACGCCTCTCCCAGAAATGAATCAAAAATGAGTTATAGGCCAAAATAAGTACAAATGCTCAAAAATTCATTTTCAATTAGTTAGTTTGCAGTCTGAGCTCTAATCAAGTTAACTGTGCTGGATAAATGGATATGAGTCATCGCCGCCGCGCAGGGTGCGCTATCGGCCCGAGGTTATCTAGAGTCACCAAAGTGGCCGGAGGCCCCAAGCCTGTTTTTCCACTTGGCAGTCGCGTCGCTCCAGAATCTTGTGTTTATGTGCGGAACTGGAAAAAGGTAGCCATGCATGTGGAAAGAGCAGGCATGTGGACGGACATATGCAGGTAGCGTGTTTCAAAAAAGTCAGTCTTATCAAAAGCGCAGGACGTCAGCGGACAAGGCCGAGATGCCAGTGAGGTGAGAGCTGCTGAGTTTTATCCTGGACTCACCGTCTCTGGCTCCAGTACTCGCAAACAAAGCTCAAAACGCACAACGGTGTGAATTTCGTATCAAGCAGTGATGTGCTGGGTGTTTGGGTTGGGTATTTGTGACATCCAGACACATGGACTGGAAGAAAGACCAAGACGCCAGGAACAGACATGTTTGTTTAGCATTTTATCATCATCAAAAATATACAGAGCCCCTACAACCCCTACAAGTGAGACAAAAAACTAAATAGATATAATTGTTTCTTCTCTTCTAATGAGATGAAATATTTTTGCATGTTCACAATATATTTTTCCATGCTGACAAGATGTTTTTCCTGTGCAAAATGTTTTTGGCTTGACAAATAAATATTTTGTACGTTGACATGATGTCTTTGTGTTTCTGTGAGTTATTTTTTGTGTGCACAAAATGTTTTCATGAGATAGTTTTCCATGTTCTTTTGCAGAATATACTTTTGCATGCCAATGAGAGATTATTTTAATGTTCCAGAAATGTTTTCGCTTGCTAACAAGATGTTTTCACATGCTCACATGTTTTTGCTTGTGCATAAAATGTTTTTGCATTCTCACAAGATGATTTTTTGGGTGCACAAAATGTTTTTGCTTGGTAGCGAGATGTTTTGTGTGCTGACAAGATGTTTTCACATGCTCATGAGGTGTTTTTTCATTTGCATAAATCTTTTTGCTTACTAAAAGATGTTTTTTCTTGTGCACAAAATATTTTCACTTGACAACAAGATGTTTTCACATGCTTATGAGATGTTTTTGTATGCAAAATTGTGTTATAGTACTCGAGACCAGTCTTGAGACCAGTTTTTGAAGTTCTCAGTTTTGTCTCGGAATTGGTCGTGTTTGTACTAGGTCTTGTCATGGACTTGGACAAAGAGGACTCAGGATTTGAATAATAATGTTCAACTTATGTCTTATGTCATATTAGTGTAAAACATGCATTGCCCAGGTCTCGGTCTCGGTCTCGGTCTCGGCCCTTTGTCTTGTCTCAGTCTTGACACACTCAGGTCTAGATCCGAACTTCACTACAACTCTAGTTTCGATTGCTCACAAGATGTTTCTTTTGTGTTCACAAAATGTTTGTACTTGGGGCAGGGATATCTTGCTTATGAGCACCTCAGAGTTACCTTTACCAGTCCAGGACTTGAACCGGCGACCTTCTGATCACAGGGCCAACTTCCTAAACATTATGCTGCCAGGGTCTAGCAAAGTCTAATGATTTTTTGTCATGTTGGTGTATATTCTTGTATGCACTACAAAACCATTTTCGGTGTTTTCTTCCTGCAGCTCGACTGCACAAGTCAATGCCGTATTGAGTTAATGAATAACGTGATAGTGTCATTCTGACTGGTGTGAAATTTTGTGAGGGTTTGGCAGAAGGTTGTGTCAATACAATTCAGACTTTACCTACAGACGTATATGCTTTTCATACAACAGTTAGGGAGTGGGACCTGTGATCAGAGGGTCATCGGTTCTGGACCGGTAAATGTACATCAGTTGTACTTTTACTGTTCTGGGACTTGAACTGCCGACTTTTGAATCATGAGGTCAATTCCCTAAGTGTTACGCTACCAACTGTTCCTTTGAGTCTAGAGCTAAACTGCAAGCACAATACTCACCTCTGGACAAAAGAGGTTGTGGGATCAAATCCTATGTCCAGCACTACCATCACTAGGTTCCTGAGCAAGACAGTTAAGTTGGTCTCAGAGAAAACTGTACCTGAAGAAAAATGTAAGATAAAAACATCTGCTAAATGTGGTAAATGTAAAACTGCAGTGAAATGTACCTTCTAAAGAAAACCTGAATGTAAAAATTACATGTTTGGGCTTATACATAATCTTTTCTGCTGAAACATGATCTCTAAAGTACCAATCAGATTGTAGCCAGTGGGAAAAAGACAGATGTCGGCTCCAACCGGAAAAGTAAATGGTTTATTCCTTTAACACCTGGACTGTTTCAGTCAACCATACATTAATTAACAATTTATAGGCTTATTTCGTGAGAATTCATCAGTGCAATGGTTAAAATGAATCACCAAACAATTAATCTGCTGTTGTCTGATTTTTCAGGTCGTGAACTTCATAGAGAAAATACCTTCGAACTCGACTCAACGAGACTTCTTTATCCTTAACAACAACCAAAAATCATAAAAATGGAACTTCAGAAACTGTCAAATGGACATCATCATGACTTTCAGCCACTGGAAGATGGGTAAGTGCTGTCTTTTGGTGCTTTTATCTTGGTAAGCGTTCACTTACAAATTCATGGTAAATTTATTTTCTACCAAAATATGACAATGGCAGAATGAAAGTTTCTTACTAATAAAATACAGATGACAATTTAATGCAATTATTATTAATAAATATTAATAATAGAATAGCATCCTAAAATGATATAACATGCTGTTATTATAGTAATTATATTAATATAATTTGATATACCTATTAATAATATCATTTTAAATAATATTATTTACTATTAATTGTAGAATATATGCTATTATATTTTCAGGCAATAAAAATGTCTTAAGTTGATTAGATTTTATTTTCTGATTAAAAAAAAAAATACAGTAAAAATGTCTAGAGGTGCAAATGATCAGAAATGGACTGATTTCAAGACCAGCATTTACACATCAAACTGTGACAAATCTGAGTAGTGTAGGACGTCCTGAACACAACATAAAGCATGTATAACTTCTACACACACTAGAATAAGCCTAAAAACACAGGTATAGAAAAATACCCCAGTGCTGTAAATATAGCGAGTCAAAGACTGGTGAGTCAAAACTCAGGTGATCCTGATCTAGTAATTAGATAAAATACAGTAAAAACCTAAAAAAAAAAATAATAATAAAAAAAAGAGAGAGAGAGAGAAAAGAATGAATGCTTGCAGTGAAAATATGAATTAACCAATTGTTAATATTTTCCTCCTGCTTTCTGGAATTACGCAGACTGTTGCCGGAACAAGAAGAATTTTTGCCGCACAAAAGTGATGGAAGCAAAAAAACACCTCAATTCACCGACGTAAGTAGAAAAAACTAAAACAATAATACGATATTTTTTGTTCTTTACGTTTACAATATTTAGTAGACAGTCTTATTCAGGGGTGTGTTTCCCGAAAGCACAGTTGCTAACATATTGCTAACTATGTTAGCAACACTATGTTAGTTGCTGATGCACGCTAAGTTGGTTGCTAATGTACACTCTGTTAATTACTAATGTACACTATGTTAGTTGCTAATGTACACTATGTTAGTTGCTAATGTACCCTATGTATGCTTTTGGGAAACGCACCCCAGATCGACCTCCATATCTGAATTTCAGGGACAGACTCCCTGAGAGCAACTTAGGGTTAAGGGTTAGTCAGAAAGCCAGTGGTAAAGCTGGAGGTAGCGTTATAATTCTCAACCTCTTGGTCTAAGGACAAGAACCCTAACCACTAGAACACCACCCACCACATGGTTGACTTTGCTCTTGTTTTATACAGTGGTAGCTTGGTTCTCAAACTACTTAGACTACAAACATTTTAGGGTATGAACAATTTTTTGTCCAAATAATAGCTTGGAGTACGAGCAAAACCTTGGAAGATGAATTGAGTGCCATGTCATGTTTTATACCGAATTTATTTATTTATTTTGTACTTTGACTTGGTGCCAAATTAACTTGTATGATGAGAACCATCAATTGATTGGCGTCTCTATCTGGACATCACAAAGCTGCTTTGTCATTTCATGCGTATGTATTGTTTTTATACCAAAACTGTATCTATTTCCAACAAAATCCAACAATTCAGCTCTCAAACCTTATTTTTGATCAAAATTCAGTATTAAATAATTTATTTTGTACCTATACCAGCCGAAAATACAAGCTTTCATGCGTAAAACCATGCAATTGTTGGTGTATTTTTGGGGGCCAGGAACAGATTCATTGTTTTTAACTTGGAACTTCCACGTTTAGGAATTCAAACCACCTTCTGGAATGGATTAAGTTTGAGCACCGAGGTACCACTGTAATAAACATCACGTTGATATTTTGATTTTTGTGTTTTGGCAGTTTGAAGGGAAGACCTCGTTTGGAATGTCGGTGTTTAACCTCAGCAACGCCATCATGGGCAGCGGAATTCTGGGTCTGGCCTATGCCATGTCCAACACCGGCATTATTCTCTTCCTGTGAGTATTTTACCCCAAAAACTCCTTATATTGTTCCTACTGTTGGGACAGTTGGTAGAGTAACGTTTGGGGAGTTTGCCCCGTGATCGTAAGGTCGCCGGTTCAAATCTCAGACCGGTAAAGATACCACTGAGGTACTCATGAGCAAAGTACTGTTACCAGGTGTTGCACATCAGCTGCCCCTTCACGGAGGGGTCAAATGCAGAGCTCACATTTGGTTGTGAGCCGCAGAGCAACTTCAAGATCTGAATGTAGAATGAACTACAGTAAACTACATTTTGGCATTTTACATTGTCCTACTTCCACACTTATTTTAGTGAAAGTAACTCAGAAGTAATGCAGGAGTCGTGTAACACATTACAATTCAGACACTATAATATTACAGTGAATTACTTTGAAATAACACAAACTAGTAATCTATAATCTATTACATTTTGGAAGTAACTTGTCAACACTGAAATGGATATAATATCGTATCGTGCTGAAACTCGTGATTTGCACCACTATGTCGCCAAGATGTTACTGTTGTTCCAATATTAACTCTCAGTTTTGTAATTAAAGCCCTGCGTTGAACCCTTTGTGGTTGCAATATAACTTTACTCATAATTGCTATTGTGCAAGTTTTCTGGTTTGTTCCTCTTAATTTACTTCATTCAGCCACAAACTGAGAATCACAGAACGCAGACGTAGCATGTACAGTAGAATGTAAATCTTTAGGGCTGTGTTATGAACACAAAGAGACTATTGTGCTGCTGAGGAGCTGAAGTGTGTGTGTGTTCGGAGTGAGCAGTGTAAATTAGGAAACACAAGATTCCTAAATCAAATTTCAGATTTAAATATAGCTGCATGTGAGGAAAGGCCACCACATGAGCGTCTGTACGAGAGAGGAGAAACAGTGGTCTGGTCGCTTGAGTGAAAGTGCTGCTCAAACAAATACACACACTCAAACAGTGCCACATTTTTCCAGTTGCTCATTTTGTAACTATGCCTCTTATTCAAGTAATGGAACATTTGGCCTGTGTGTTTCTAAGAGCCTTTTTCCTGAAAGCATGTTTATCATTTAAATTTTTTCAGGGTCCAAGCACAAACTGCTATGGAGTCCTATTGTACTATACTGTATATTGTCGCTGTTTGAACTCAGCTGCATTTGTGCTCCTTTTTGCTTGGAAAGTTTTAGTTATGTGATGAATTTAAATAAAATGCGCAGTCAAGTGGAGAAAAACTACAATTATAATACATGGTCTCTGAGTTCCATTTACAATCTTACAATGATAATAGCGATACGACAAAATTATGAAAATATTTTACATTTCACATGGCAGACAAATGTAGCAGTTTAATCACTGCCAGGATGTATACATCTCCCGCCATGTGAGATGCCTCAATCTCACCAGTGATCGAGTTCAGTTGTCTCAGTGTTAGAGCGAGTGTGTCTCCTGATGGTAGCTAGGTCTCAATTTACAATATTTTCAAGTTATGATGGGGTCATTTGAATGCATCTCCATCGTAAGTCGAGGACTACCTGTACTGGAATGTACTTGCATCTAAATGTGCATAAGATTTGCAGCAGTTTAACATAAGTATACTGTACAGACACCATAAAAAAGAACTAAATTAAATCTAAGAGCAATTACATGTAATACGATTTTTATTCCACCCCCTTTTTTGAGTGCTCACTCATTTGCGAATTCTGTCCATTTTTGCTTCTGTTTTTTCCCCATACACTAACATGGAACTCAAATTTTGAAGCTTTACTGCACGACCACCGTTCTTGAACAAAGCCACCACATTTGATGTGATTTTGCATATCTGTAACCATCATGAACCGCACTCATCTTTTTCATCCTTTTTTTCCTGTCATCTATTTTTCCCATTGGTTTTCTTCCATTCAGAACACATGGGATTTGAGACTGGAAAACTTCTCTCAACCTGTTTTCACACGACAGTCAACGTGGTTCTTATGCCATCTCAGACCACCTCACTGAACACACATCTTACTCTGTTTCCACCCGCACTCATCTTTTACACACTTGTATCATCCCTTGTTCTTTCCCCATTCACTTCAATGCTTTTAATCAAAGTCTAGGTCTCATGTCACAGCTACAAAACTTAAGCATCTTGTGGAAATGCATCTCCAGTTTAATTTCTTACACTTTATTTCACTCAGTTGATTCAGGGCATATTTCATCACATGTTGTACTTGTATTATGAATTCAATCTGATTATGATTGTTTTTTTGATGTTGTTTCCCAATTTGTATGCGCTTTCCACAGAGTCTTGCTGACATCCATCGCCATCCTTTCATCTTACTCTATCCACCTCCTCCTAAGAAGTGCTGGAGTTGTGGGTAAGAGCAGTTAGTTACGACAGTGTTTTGTCTGGCCAAGAAGCATTACACAGAGTTTTGACTGCATTGCTCTGTTTTCAGGAATTCGTGCATATGAGCAGCTTGGCAAGCGAGCATTTGGACACCCAGGAAAAATCCTGGCTGCAGTCATCATCACGATGCACAATATTGGAGGTGAGTTACTGAAACTGGGAACCACAAATGACGTTTCCTATAAAATTTGGGTGAGCATTAAGGGATTAGAATGCTAGAGGATTCATCAATGTTCCCAGAACGTTGCCGCAAGTTTGCTACTAGTGACTTACAATGGCAAACTTCTGGCAATATATTCTGGCAAACTCCACTGTTTACCACGGGTTCCAACCTTTAAAACACTGGTCACAAGGCATAAAAAGTTCATGTTATGCAACACGACCACAACTCCACGCCCTCTGAGGCCCACTAGCTGCCCATGTCAAATTCCTCAAAAATTAATCCCTCTCAGGATCATTATTTTCACCACAATTAACACAGCAAGGTGACTGCAAAGTACGTGACGGTTGACGAAGGGCCTTTATTAGACCTGAACACACTGAATAGATGATCAAAAGTAAAATTTGCCAGACTTGGCAGCTGTTCCTCACAACACTGTAAAAGTTTATGGTGTTTTTATTAGGTTAGAATTGGTTTTATGAGGGGAAAATATCCCAGCGGTGGTGCTTTTTATAACGCTGAACCGAGTCTCTGTGGAGCTTTCCATGTAATGCTCATTTAGGAGAAATTATGTGATCTAATATGAGTTGACGTAGAGTTTAACTCCGATGGTCTACTGGTCAGCATTTTTATGGTGATTGCTGTGTAACAATAATCACATTGTTTTCTTCATTGTTTGATGGCAGCAAAGACAAATTACCATTAGTGACAAATGTATTTACCAAACCAATTAGCCAGTAATAACAAACTTGTAGTGAAGTGTTGGTGACAGATTTGCCAGGTGCATACGTTTTCCACAAAGTTTGCTAGAAGTCCACCACAAGTTTGCCTCAAACCTAATTTACATGTGAAAATTAAAGACTTTACTGCAAATTTGCGACAACATTGCCAAAGATTAAGGCAAATGTTTAGAAGAAACCTCACATTTTTGTAAGGGTGTTTTTGGTGTTTCAAAAGTCTTCCAAACGCTCAAGTACATCTGCTACTGGTAGCAAAGTCTTAACTTTTCAAGTTACGATGGGGTCTTCATCGCAAGTCAGGGACTACAGTATGTTTTCTACATTTTCATGTTACTCATTTAACATACTCATGTCACCATTTGAGTACCTTTATGTGAACGACATTGCCATGACCGTGGTCTTCAACTCCTTTAATCTGTAAACCTAGACTTAAGTCAACAACTTTAATTCAATCCAAGTTACCTCCAGTTGAGTTAGGCACCTTATCAAACCCTGCTAGAGAGGAAGTTCAGAAGTTAGTGCATGTGTGGAAACGTGTGTGATAAAAACGCCTCACATTTACCTTCAAAAATAACTACTGATTAATGGTTAATAAAAATAATAGTGCTTTTGCTCCCTTCATTTTAATTAATTGTTAAAGAATCATTATAAAGAGGGACAAAATCGCAAATCTTTCCCCAACTTTGACTTGCTCATGCAACTTTATTGCAACAAAACGCCTAAAATACTGCAACTTTCATCACAATTTTTTAGGAAAGCTGTCGCGAAATCAGGCATTTTAGGCCGAGTCTGATTGGTACTGCAATTTATGTCAAAAGCATGCCAGTCCTTAATGTTATGTTCACTCAACAACGTTGCCATGTTTAAGAATGTTTTCTATAAGAACTATAAGAGTGGTAGAAACCTTTTGTGCACATGATAAATGCAAATTTTGTTTCTCTTTCTCTCTCTTCCCCTCAGCAATGTCCAGCTACCTCTTCATTGTGAAATATGAGTTACCATTGGTCATTCAGACCTTTTTAGGTCTTCAGCACAGCAGTGGGTAAGAGCTCACATTTTTCTGTCCCGCACTCCCAAAATTATGCCTTTGAACATTGCTCAACATTTTTGCCGGGTCGACTTCCAGGCAGTTGTTACACAACTTCACACTGATGCTGATGATTCTCATTCTGATTGTCTTGAACACACACCCTTCTGTCAGCACCAAACTACGCCTCTGACCTCATTAGGGGTGGGAATTGAAAAGCGGTTCAGACTCAGAACCGGTTCCTATGGATCAGTTCTATGGGAATTGTACACCCTTAAATGTTATGGATTCTTCTTAATGATTCTCTCATTTCCCAGCACAGCGTTTCCCGCTTTTCCCTAAGTTTTGCGTTGCGGTACATTATGTTACACTCTCTGCGACATGACCTTCAACCACAAGGAATCATGACGCATAAATATTTTTCACGATGTAAACACACGCTGCATTTGTTATCGCGCACGACTCTCACAGGGAGGTTCAACATTCACTAAAACCTTCCAGTTCAGTTTAATCTTCCCATTTATTACAGACAAAACATATCAGATTGAAGAGGTATAAGCTCTCATAAATATATAGTTTTGTATATGAGTTCTTAACGACACACACACTGTTGTTCTTTTTGCAGACAATGGTTCCTGAACGGCAACTACCTGATCATCATTGTATCCATCTGTATAATTCTGCCACTGGCCTTGATGAGACAACTTGGTATGTCTATATATACAACGTCACATATTGTTATCAGATTTTTATTCTGAGTGCTGCTCCTCCTACAGTTCTTGCAATAACAAGTTACATAGACTGTTCTATGTAACTGTTACATGCCGCTCTTTTTTACAGACATGGGCACAAAGTTGTCAGCACTTGGTTGGCTGCATCATTAATGATGTTTTGCTTTGGATCATTTTAAAACAATTTTTAGATTTTGTCATGTATTGTAGCTGCACATTTTAGAAGCTGGTCATTAACCACAGTGAAAGTCGTCATGTACAGTTAAAAGCCATCTACTGTTAAGTGTCAGTTTGAACAAAAGTAGAGAACTATTGTGAAATTTTGTCATGAATTGACATTATTATAGTTAACTGTTTGTCATGTAAAAATATCACATTTTTCAGTTAAATTAAATTACAACTATACAGAGAGACGAGACAACGTAGCTCCAGTTTTAAAGGTGCAAAGAAGGCATAGAGAATAAGTAATATATAAATGGAACATAAAATATACACTAGGGCTGCAACTAACGACTATTTTGATAGTCGACTAGTCATCGACTATTAAAACGATTAGTCGACTAATCGGATTACAAATTGCATAATTATGAAATGGCTCCGATTTAGCTACCAGCTTTTACATTTAGTATGAGGTTATTTAAATTTTGTGGTAAATAATAAAGACAAGAAAGATAGTTCACTCAAAAGCATATTTTAATAAATAAGTTTCTTCTTTGCCTTATCTAGCCTTACAATGGCTCCTGGTTTTGTGATGGTACTGAGAAAATGGTAACATACCATTATAACATTTATGAGCGAGTGACAAAGGCGTTGGTTACTTTACCGTTTTGCGTGCTTATTAAACGTATAAGACCTAACTATTAAATTATAATTATAAGGTCGATAAACTATAACTTGCGTTTAACCGACCCGTCGCCGCTCCTCTTCCTCCGACATCTTTGGTTTTTCTGTAGGAACTTTCTTAAGCCAATCACAAAACCAGGAGCCATCGGCCAATAGGATTCCAGGCAGAAACCGCCCAAACCCCGCCCCCAAACTGTCCAAACCCCGCCCCCAAACTGTCCAAACCCGCTCCTTTTAAACCACGCGCGTAGAAATCTCACTCGAGCAAAAAAGCCGCTCGTCGGTAATATACTTCTTGCGCGAGGACATTTAACACATCGAGAGGAAAAAGACATTCGAGAGAGGAAAAATACAGTTTGCGCGCAGTGTTATCACAACCGCGCACTCGATTCTTTGAAATTCTTTGACTTTGAAATTTACACCCGCAAAATTTTTGCAGCAAGCCATTTTGCGCGCTCTAGTTTTGGCGTTGATGTGACGCCATAGGGCCATTCTTCTAGCTGTCACTGAATGCTGTTGCGCAAGAGCGAATCTCACCAGAGTGTGGTGTATTGGTGCCCTCTATTGGAAAGCGGTAGTATTGCACAGGTAGAAAGGAAGTCAAAACATCTCGCTCCGTTCAAAAATATGTCTGGCGACAGTTATCGACTTATCGACAATCAAATTAGTCGGCGACTATTATTATTGTCGACTTTTGTCGACAACGTCGAATAATCGTTGCACCCCTAATATACACTTTAAACTAGAAGTAGAAAAGTAGACAATTAGGTTACATGTGACATTCAGCCTACAGTTGTGGTCCTGGAGTTGTCCTTTTACACCTAATGTGGACAAGATCTGCAACGGCTTCAATATGAAACATTTATGTACAGTCTATTAACTAGGGGTGTAAATCACAGGTTTCATCACGGTACAATATAAATATACAAATAAATGTACAACGATTTGATTTCTGTCGATATCACAAAGTTTGATACTATTCAGTATGACTCAGCGATTATGATATGCAAAGTTGACATGATCACTTCCCTTCCTATCAAATCCCAAAAAGCAGCTCAAATATTGTTTTTACATATTTTATAAAAACCTGAAAATATATTCCCATTTGCACACATTAAAACAGGACAGTGTGTAACCCTTACTCATATTTGAAGTTTCAAACTAAATACTTACAGTCTGTCAAATCAGCTAGCTGTAATTTTATATTTCCTTCGAAAAGGAGGCGCTTACTGATGACGGACGTTACAATACATACTATGTCTAATAAATGTTTTCATTTTGGATCAGTGGGATTGTTGAGTGAATTAATGTATTGATGTAGATTGATGTATCATTACACCCTTACTGTTAACTAAAATGGTATCTTTTATATAATCTTAGCTAACATGTAAAGTCTTGTGCATTTTCAGTAATATTATACGCATTACATATTTCAGTAACACGTTACAACACACTTTTAACACCACATTTAGTGCTGTTTTGATTTTAGAGGAAAATAGTGTGAGTAAAAGAGCTTCAGAGTGTATGGCTACAGTCATTATGTTGCACCACATCACCCTCCACTGGATGTAGAATGAACTGCAGTAAACTACATTTTAGCATTTTACAATATCCTACTTTCACAATTATTTAAGTGAAAGTAACTCAAAAGTAATGCAGGAGTCATGTAATGGACTACAATTCAGAGACAGTAATACTGGAATAGAACCAATTACGCTGAAATAACAGTAACTAGCCATCTATAATCTATTACATTTTGGAAGTCACTTGTCCAACACTGGTGGTGCAGAGCTTTGGGCTCCCAGTACACATTCACAAATTTCTCACGTCACAAAGAAAGGTGCAGGTGTGGAAAAGATGAGATAATTAATCAAAGAAGGAGAGGAAGCAATGAACAATGAGCGCAACGATGCAGGAAGGAAGTCCTTTTCCACCAATGAGGCCACAGAACACCAAAACAACAGCGTTTCAGCTTGCCTTTGTTCTCGAGAATCGTGTGGAGTGGAAAAATTCTGTACCTTCACACCAGGAGCTGTACCTTTGGAGAGACTGGAATGCATTGAGCAGATTTATTTTAATTTGGCTCGTGCTGTGATATGAATCCTGCAGAGCAGTCACGTGAGTCACATGAAAGGAGGCTGCACAATTATGAGGAGGAAAAATAACCCTCTCTGATGTTGCACACATCAAAATTACTGTGTGATTGAGTTCGTGGTGGGGAAGGAGGAGGGAGCGGTGTGAGGGAAAAGATAGTTAAAAAGCAAGAAAGCAGTCATAATAACTCAGACCTGCACTGATATTGATAAGCGTGAATGACAGAATATTTTAATACAAATATATGTTTATATGTACACAGTGTGTTATCTTAATCCATATTTAGTGTTGGGAAAATTACTTTTAAAATGTATTCCACTACACAATACAGAATACATTTTGTCCTAAAATGTCAATTGTAACACTCAATGTGAGTAACACATTCTGAATACTTTGGATTACTTCCACATTGTCTTGCATTTTACAGCTGTATGAATGTGGCAATCACACCTTTCGTATACCGCCCTCCTTCTTCTTTTAATGTGAAGTGTTGTCTGAATTTCCAAGAGAGAAATGTGTTTCTGCTCTGGCTCTGTGGTGCTGGCTCCAGGTCTGACTCCTCCATTGTGTGACTGCGGCAACTTATGTTAAATGGACGTTGACAATAGAATCTTTTGTTGCGTGCTCTGAAGGGCTTCCGGTAATGAATGGAATTGCTGTAATTTATTAGAGAGGATAAACACGTGAAACAGAAAAATACTGTCATGTAATCCATTATTTTTAACAATGTACCTGTAGCCAGTGTTGGGGAGCAACAGAATATATCCAGATTACAATTTATGGGTAACTATTCTGTTACTTCCCAACACTGTGCATATATATACACGTTATACTGTATATGCATATGCATTCTTTCTGTAATTAAATTCACACCATTCAAACACAAGTTAAGTTATAACAAGTCTGTAAATTAATATATAGTATATATAAGTTCTGTCACTAATTCTAAATTAATACACGAAAAAATAAAATTCTATAAAAATCACAAATGCAAACAAGTTTAAATAACCAATACCAAGCCTAAAATATGATTGTATTGTAATATGTAATATATGATTTTTATTAAGCTTTTTATGGAGAGAAAGGTTACAGAACGTTTCATTACTGAATGATTTATTGTGTTGTATTTGATGTGTGTTTGCAGGTTACTTGGGCTACACCAGCGGGTTCTCCCTCACCTGCATGGTGTTTTTTCTCATATCAGTAAGTCAGACTTAAGACCTTTATATAAGAAGTAACACACACACGAGACACAAGTCTCTGCATAATAACAACTCTGAATATGAATGTGTTCATGTTCACTGTCTTGTGCAGACATCATTTTGGGAAAAATAAAATGGTTACCTTGGTGTGGAAGACTGTGTAGAACTACTTCTTTCACACTCAAAAAAACTACTCAGGAATCAATAAGAGAATTGATAAGGAATTGGATTGATAGGCAGAATCAACAATGACATTGATATTGATAAAATCTTATCGAATCCCATCCCTAGTAATGCCATACAAACTAGCCACATTTTGAACATACACCAGTTAACATTTTAGTCCTGTCTCGTCTCGTTTAAGGGGTGTTGGTGGTGTAGTTGGTTAGGGCGCTCATCTCTGGACCAAGAGGTCATTGGTTCGCATCCTACCTCCAGCACTAACATTGCTGGGTCCCTGAGCAGTCCCTTAAGCCCAAGTTCAGGGAGACTCCTTAAAATGAGAAAAATGGAAGTTACTCTGAATAAGAGCGTCTGCTAAATGTCGTTAATTTTAACCAAAGCAAATCAGCATTTATCAGCTTTATTATCAAATCTTATCAGGCAGTTGGTAGCGTAATGATTGGGGAATTGCCACCATCATCTGAGGGTCGCCAGTTCAAACCCTGGACTGGTAAAAGTACCATAGGAGTACTCATGAGCAAGGTGCCGTCCCCAAGTACTGCTCCCTGGGTGCTGCCAAAAAGCTGCCTACTGCTCCTTCACGGATGGATCAAATGCAGAGGTCACACTTGGTTGTGGTGCACTATGCGCTGTGCTGTGTTCACAATGACAAATAATCTCTCACTTCTTGTTCTCCTTCTTTTCCAGGTGATCTATAAGAAATACAGCATCCCCTGTCCTCTGGAGGCCTTCATCAATCACACCCAGCTTAACGCGTCCTCTGTGGAGGGGGAGTGTGAAGCCAAATACGTCACCATCAACCAGCAGGTTGGTGCAAACCAAACCCTCCTTCTATCTTCTTCCCCGTCAAACCTGGAACATGCTATGAGTCATCTTGCTAAGGTTAAAGGCTATTTACAGTATTTTCAGAAAGCGTAATGTGATGCGGCACGGCGGTTTGGCCCAGGCCGGGGTCGTTTTACTTGGCAGCTGGAACTCTGATTATGGTGACAGTTTGGAATTGCCTCAGCGTTCCTCGCTCCGTACCAGGCTGTGCTCTGCGTCACGTCACACCGACTGCACTTTTAGTCTAATTTTAGTTACTCTCTATTTGGCTTGCAGACGGCCTACACTGTTCCCATCTTGGCCTTTGCTTTCGTGTGTCACCCCGAAGTGCTGCCCATCTACACCGAACTGCGCAAGTATGTACAGCAGCACGCACTAACCAATAGCACTCCATTATTACCATTATGTATATATATATATATATATATATATATATATATATATATATATATATATATATATGTATATATATACTGTACTGTGCAACAATTTAAGGCAGGTGTGAAAATATGCTGTAAACAAAGAAACCCCAGTCTGCTTTGAAATCTTTGTCTGGGAGAGACCTTGCTGATACAGTATAACCTTGTGTCTTGTTGCTGTGCTCAATCTTGCCATGACATGAAACTGTCTTCCACAACCTCACCTTGGTATGGGGGATTTGGCTGTTTCCTCCACCCAGTTTTAAGCATCCTACACAGCTGGTTCTGTTTCCGGTGTGACTTTGTTTCAACCTCGTGTGACATTGATGATATTAGCACCTGCTTTGGTATAATTGGTTCATCATACACCTGACTTATAATCCTAAAATCACATTTGTTTTCAAGTATACCTATAAATTGATGCTGGTTTGAAGCAAAAGGTAGTAACACCAAAAATATTGATTTGATTTAGATTTTTTCCTTTGTTAGCTCACTTTGCATTTGTAAATTAGTAAAAATAAACAATCATTGTTTATATTTCTGAAAGCATTCTTTGTTTACAGCATTTTTTCACACCTGCCTAAAACTTTTGCACAGTACTGTATATTTATATATCTGTACCTTTATCATTATATATGCGAGATTATAATTAGCCGGCCAATTAAAAGCTGAAATATTTTTGTTTTTTAATTAATAGATAGTGGTAAATATAAATGTTAAAAATTAATTTTATAAATAAAAATATAGAGCATTGATAGCACACACTTGTATGTTTTTAAGAGGACACTGTACTTGTATAAAAACACACTGCGGACAGTGTTAATAGAATATTATTATATGTTTTAATATATAATTATTATGTGTTTATAATTATCTTTTGTTTTTGTCCATTTTTATTTACTCAATGGGAATATTTTAAATACAAAAAAGAAAATAAATGGAAATCAGAAAAAAGCATTTTTGCAATATAATCAGGGCATTAAAAACAGAGCTCCAAAGTAACAATAAAAATAACAGAAATAACTGGCCAAAATTGTCAGTTGTCAGTATCAAAAGGATTTGATACTCTTAACTTCTTATATTACCACAGTAGCGTGTACAATTTAAATACATAATCTTATATAATATAGAAATGTAAATCTATATATAAACATATTTTGTTTGTGAAAAATAACTGATTTCTTAGTCATTTTTAGTTGTTCACCATAGATTTATTTGATTTGAATAAAATGCATTTTGTAACTATTCTTTGCCTTTCTCACTCAGCCCCACTAAGAGACGCATGCAGTCCATAGCCAATGTGTCCATCCTGGGCATGTTTGTCATGTACCTGCTCACTGCCATCTTCGGATACCTCACCTTCTCACGAGGTAAACCCTATAATAAAACATTTGATGATGCACATTAATACTTTTAATTCATTGTTATTTCTTGACCGTCTTTATTCCTCTTGCAGAAGTATTCCTGGCTTTAGAAATGATGTAGCATTCATTTCTCACTTTCAGTTCACTTTTAAACTCATTTAGAGTTGTGTATGTGTGTAACTTGTGCAGGCAACACAGAGGCCGAGCTGCTTCACACCTACAACAAGGTGGATCCACTCGATACACTGATCCTGTGTGTGAGGCTGGCTGTGTTGGTGGCTGTCCTCTCACGTCCTGTGGTATACGGTAATACTCTTTGTTATGTTATTCTGAAGCAGGTTTTTGGCTCAGACCTGACATCCACTTAAAACAGCCGACTGTAGTCTATAACAAGTTTGAATACCCTGTGAAATAAAAAAATTGGTGTGTATAAAGGTCACTTATTTAAATTAATATATATATCATATATATAATAATAATAATAATAATAATAATGTTTAGTATTATGGTATAATATTATAAATATTTATATTATATTGATTCATTATAATTAGGGGGCCATTAAATTGGTCCTATTATTCAACAATGCCGATTTTTTTTTCTGCCTCGCTTAGCGTTGTGGAAAAATTAAGACTCTAGCTTTCTGAAATTTGCTTGGGGTAGAGTCCAATTTACCCACTAGTAGAGACAAAAAACTGCACCAAAATCTGGCTATTTTGCAGATTTTTACAAAAAAAATAACATTTGCCAGATAAATGTTGAACCGTAGCTCTGATTCTCCAAAAATCTTATATCATCTTATTCTTTGGTTTAAAGGCGAAAATTTTTTGGAGCCCTCGCATCTATTTCTGCCGTGTTTGATTTTTTACGTTAATTGCGCCAAATGAAAATCCATCTTTTTCGAACTCGTCCTGGATTTTTGTCCAATCTGCATGCAACTGGTATTGAATCTAAGACGCTCTTCTTCCCCAATTATTATGGAGCACATTTTTAATTTGGGTCTTCATTTTTTGCGCCAATATGCAAATAAATGGGCTCGGCTTGGCATCAGGACTGCAAATCCATATACATACCCGATCCCAAATCCGCTTCATACCCGATTTTTCGTCATAATTGCACTCTACCACTTGGTGGTAATAAGCTATTATCTTTTCGTCAATAACTTTTTAAATCTAGCTCAGATTCTTAAAATCTATACCATATTATCCCCGAATCTTAATAAACCCTCGTATCTATTTTTCCCATATTGGATTTTCTTTTAATCAACATAACTAGTCAACTAGATCCTGGATTTTTATCCAATTTGCATATAACTCATATTATTTTAGTTGTTGAATAATTTACTAAATAATAGTAATTATTAAGACCGTCTCCTAAATGAACAATATATTTACTCTAGGTAGAGGAGGAAAGAGCGAAATTTCAAGTAAAATGCATTTCTGGCGGGCACTGCTGCTGATTTCTGTTAGCTGCTGGCTCCGGGTCCATTGTGTAACTGACGCCACCAACATTAACAGGACGCTTACATTAGAGCCTCTTATTGCGTGTCTGTTTGGGTGACAGAGTAGATGCCCTGCATCGGCACCCTTGCGCGAGAACATCACGTAGCGGGTCTTGTAGCATTCTGATGACTTCCGTAGCTGTCACGAATTACTGTCCATAAACTCCAATTAGTTTCCCTACACTCTGTGCTTGCCAGAGTCACGAAATTCGTTCCTACACTCTGTTAGCATCCAATAAGATAAAGGGTAAAATTACTCATATTCTTAAAATAAAAACCTTACACAAGTAGTTCGTGTAAGGCGGAAGTCGCGTCGAGAAGTGCGTCTCGCTGACAATGAGTGGAGATGCAAAAATTAGAAGAGGATAGAGGGACAGCCTAACATATGAAACAGGGAAAAAGACCTGCGTGTAATCCATTTATTCCAACAAAGTAACTGTATTCTAATTATCACCTATTTAGCGGTAGCTGCTTGAAAATATGTTGCTGCGTGGTTTGCATGTTCTACAAATCTCACGTAGCGGCTGGTACCATGTATTCCGTTACTCCCCAACACTGTGGCTATATTATGCAAATCAATACTTTGAAACAAATTCAGCAAGACATATGTTTGAATAAGGAGATTTTACTATAATTTACAGTTTTTAGACATTCTCTTATAGTAATTATTAAGCACATTTTCAGGTATTTCTTTATATGACTGCAAAGCTTCACTTCAAAGTTGATATCCCACTTATTGGCGCATTATAAACTATTTTAAAGTTAGCCTAATAAGTTTTGAACCGTAAATACGTAGAAAAAAAGATGAAAGATATCAAATCTCAACATATGTGTACTTCAATGGCCCCCGTAATCACTGCTTGCAGTTATATTTAATATTTGTAATTATTGTTTACAACAACAATAATAAGATGTTTTTCCCCCATTACAAATGAAAGTGAGTGATTATTTGTCATCGTGAACACACCACAGCACACAGTGCACCACAACGAAATGTGACCCATTTGTGAGGGAGTAAGGACAGCGCCCGGGGACGGTACCTTGCTGATGAGTACCTCAGTGGTAACTTTACCGGTCCTGGATTCGAACGTGCGACCTTTTGATCACGGGGCGAACACCCTACCGTTACACCAACAACAGCACCACCACCACCAACAACAATAATAATAATCATAATAAAAAACAGAATTTTTATAATTATTATAATTAAGATAAGAGCACCTTAGTGTGCTCTACATCAACATTAATATCAGGAAAAAGCTCTTAAAAATTACTAAGAATAAAATCATTAAATGATAAAACATACAACATCGACAGATACAAGAAACAAAATAAATAAATTCAAGTGTAAGTGAATATGACGGATGTTGTTGTCCAGATCCGTCGAGCTCTGCTGCAGCTGCTGTTCCCTGAGAAGCCCTTCCATTGGGTCCGTCACATCTCCATCGCTCTCTGCCTCCTCTTCGTCGTCAACCTGCTGGTGATTTTTGTGCCCAACATCCGGGACATCTTCGGCATCATTGGTGAGTAAAAGAGGTAGTAGCTGAAAAACTTTGAAAGTAAACCTGTTGGAAGTAACTTGTCCAACACTAAATGTAATGTTTATTGAATTTATACTTGAGATCGATTTGCGACTGAGCAAAATGGCACAAAGTGAGTTCTGATCCAAGAAAGGGTTGAAAACCACCGGCTTAAAGATGAAACTGTCATTTTAAATTCTAGGTGCAACTTCAGCACCGAGTTTGATCTTCATCCTGCCAGGCCTGTTCTACATTCGCATCGTTCCCACCGACATGGAACCCATGACCTCCCGAACAAAAATCCAGGTAGTCACCAGTGTGTTTTTAATGAATCTACCACAATACATCTCAATACAATGTGTAACAAATATGTCTTAGTAAAATTAATCAGATTAAGATGATATTATTTTATTGTCGAATTTGCTTTTTCCTCCTTCAGGCCGCCTGTTTCACAGCTCTGGGTTTCATCTTCATGTCCATGAGTTTGACCTTCATAGCGCTGGACTGGATCACTGGGGAGAATCGCAGCGGAGGGGGGCACTGAACCCTCCCCACCCAAAAACACACACACACGGGGGTCCAATCTGCACGCCGGACGCACCGCCGCCCGGCCCAAACGCAAGACGACGGCCAAAAATTTACAACGACAACAACAAGCACGTCACCAAGAGGCTGGACCCGTCTCAAATCTCCGCTTCCTTGCCCCACTGCGTGAGGCTTGGACTCGCTTCCTGCCATAATTTTAATTAATAAGAGGAAAGGTCTAATAATGGTGGAAGGTGGAACATGACGATGTGGCGCTCTTCCGAGTGGGGGGCAAATTTCCTGATAAAGATCCCGCAATGCAGTCGTTTGCTTTCGAGACTTGCCGGAGACACACAGCAAACGGCAGACTGATGGAAAACGCTTACAGGTTGTACTGGAGGAGGCCGAACAGCGGCGGTTAGAGAAAAGAGATTCCAAAATAATTAAAAATCAAATAGGACTCGATATTATCCCTCCCAAGAATTCAGTTTCCTCCTGCTACAAAAATCAAACAATCGCTTGGCTTCAACTCAAAGACAGTGGGCCTCATTCACCAATAAGTTCTTATGGTTCAGACATTAATTAATAAAATTCCCACATAAAGTCAATGTCACCGCAATAAAGAACATTTTTCTAAAACTTAATAATGTTTTTAAAGAGTTTTAGGGGTGTAATAACAGATTGAACAGTGAGAATTTCAACTTGAACCAAAATTTTAGAATGTTAACTTAGTAGTATGTCAGACTTCTGAGATTAAAAAGTCACAATTTGGACTTAATTGGATCATAATTATGTCTACGTAAATAAAATAAAAAGAAATGAAAAGTCAGAATTTCAACTTAAGTCAGAATTCTGAGATAAAAATTGAGAATTTTTAACTTAGTCAAAATTCTGACTTAATATGTCAGAATTTCTGACATAATATGTCAGACTTAATATGTCAGAATTTCAGCTTAAATTAAATCTTTAAGATAGAAAATCAGAATTTTGACTACATTTGACTGAATTTTAAGATAAGTCAGAATTGTGAAATAAAAAGTTACAATTTTGACTTAATATGTTTGATTTAAAAGTTAAAACTTTGACTTAAGTCAGAAATTTGACTTATTAATTCACATAATTCACACAGAATTCTGAGATAAAAAGTCAATTTAACTTCTTATGGTTCAGTCATTAGTGAATACAATACTAATATAAAGTAAATGCCAGGACTAACAAACATTCATATAAAAAATTAAGAAATTTAAATAGTATGTTACACATCTGTAGAAGTGAAATAAGTTAGTTTTAGTGTTGTAGTAACAGACTGAAGTCAGAATTTCTATCTTGAGCCAAAATTGTAGAATGTTGACTTAGTAATATGTCAGAATACTGAGATTATAAAGTCATAATTTGACTTAATCAGACTGAATTTTAACATATAAAGTTTGAACCTTCAACTTTTACTTAAGTCAGAAATTTGACTTATTAAGAATCTGACTTCAGATTTGACTTATACATCAGAATACTGAGATTAAAAGTCAGAATTTAAACTTCTTAAGGTTCTGACGTTAGTAAATAAACTCTAACATAAAGTGAATGGTACTGCACCAAAGACAGCAGACCTCAAATTTTCTTCTTAAATCTGGCCTGAAATATTATACATTGTATGCATGCAATACAATTTACGTAAGAGTGCTCTTCATCATTTGTAGATTCTGTTCTTACCTAAAAGTAAATCTCGAAAAAAAAAAATATATATATATTGGCGAATGTTAGAAACTTTGTATAAATGGTGAAACTGGGGTTTAAGAACATTTTATTCTTAAGAACATTTGGTAAATGAGGACCAATGTTGACAGAATTGCTAATATTTTTGTCCAGGTCCAGCACAATAAAACAAAACCAGCTCATTTCCTTATTTTGAAAATTAATTTTAAAATGCAAGATAAACACAAAAATTAAGGAAAAAAGAACCACATGCAAAAATTTCAATTTTAACGCCACAATCAGAGATTTAATGCTTATTTCACTTGTGCATCAAATGTGCAGCGTGTAACAATTGAACGCATGAAGACGACTTCTTGAAAATATTTAAAAATGCCAAGTGCAACTGCTGTACCTCAAGTTGACTGCGGAGTTTACAAGCAATAACGTGGAATGAAGTCAACTCGTGCCTTAAACGCCGTACCGCTATCAGTATCTCAGGCTTTGAATTTTTGCTTTTTGTTGCTATATATACAATGTATTTCCATGCTGCGATTTTGGGTTTGGTGCTTGGAGAAATCCTTGATTGTGGCCTTGAAATTGAGCGTGATTTTAAACAAGACACTTGTTTTGTGTTTTTGAGGACAACTGTTTATTTATTCACCATCGCATTTCATATGCATCACGGGGCGGTGGTACGACAGATTGTGGTTTGTTGTAGTTTATAGTGGAATTCGAACTCACAGTGCTAGTGAATGTGGACAGTCGACTTGTAAAAAGTCCAGTCAGTCTTTGGTGCTATTTAAAACTTTTGTCACGAACAAACCAACCAATCCCGTGCAACCATTCAGAATTCGCAATTCCTCCACTCCCTCAAATGCATTTTAATGTCTTCATGCTGGTATTTCGGAGATAACCTTTGATCCATTTTTTTACGAGTGAAAATGAAAAATTAACTTGTCTAAAATTTTAGTTTTCATCCTTTAAATCTGAGCCAAACCTAAACGATAAACCAATCTTTATAAAAATGAAAAACCTAAATAGCTTTTCCTCATTATTTAGAGAACACTGTGAAAAACCTTCACTTCTTTGTGAACTTTTTTGAGTTTGGGAGCATACTTTAATTTTATTTTTGCTGTGATCATGAGGCGAGACACATTTTTAAAAACAAGGCAGCTCACCTTACCATGAAGGTACACACGCAAATATATTTCAGATTTCAGAATGACTTGCTCTCCAGAGCACCTCCATGTGTATTCTTATTCATTCATTTTTTATCTGAACCGCTTAATCCCTATTGGAGTCACAGGGACCGGATTTAATGCTGAAACACTCCCAGCATTCGGTTATTGCTGTAATGAACTGCAAATGCGTCGAGCGTGCAGACTTTAATAAGGGCTCACATATCTCATAACATTTTATTTTCCATTTCCATAATCTGTTGACACAAGACAACCTTTGTTCCTCTTTTAACAACATGACATAACATGAGTTTTGCAGGAGTTGTTCACTATAAGCTGCCAGTTTTGGGAAAGTGACAACATTTAAAAATTGGGCTATGTTTTTATAGTTACCGCAAATGTGTCATCAAAATTGGATAATTGTTTTAAAATGTAGTACATTAATTGAGTTACGCAATTGGAAGATATAATGTTACTTGTGTGTAAATTACCATGGACAACAATGGAAATTGGAAATTAAGTAATGGATGCTATAATTCTAATTTTTAACTTGAAATAATATTTTAATTTGAAATTTAACAGTTCATATTATTGTCTAAACTGAATTTGGAAATTAAGTGACTGGCTGTTGTAATGGTTTTGTTAAAGGCTTATAACATCCAGTTTTGAAAATGAAGTAATTAGATGCTGTAATGCATCACTGAGCAGAATTCTGAGATAAAAAGTCAAAACTTTGACCTATTAAATCAGAACTTCTACTTAAGACAGAATTCTATTCTGAGATTGAATTTCCATTTATTTAATCAGAATTTCTACTAATTAATTGAATTTAGTAATTAAGTAACTGGATCCTATGATGCTTTTTAAAATACATTAAGAATATGAATACAACAATTTGCATTGCTTTTTAGAACAAATTTCATTTTAAACTTACTATTTATCTTCACTTATTTAAACTCAATCTTTATTTTGACTTCTTCAGAATGTTGACTTTAGTCAGAATTCTGAGATTTAAAAAAAAGTCATAATTTTGACTGAATGACAGAATCCTGAGAATAAAAGTCAGAATGTATCTTAATATGTGAAAATTTGGAGATTAAAAGTCAGAATTTCAATTTCTTCATCTGAATTTTAAGTAGAAACGCATTTGGAGATTTAAATGAGAATTTTAGGTCAAATTTCTGAGATAAAAATTCAGAATTTAAATTTAACGAGCCAAAATCTCAACTTAATTTTAAAAAGGGCAGAATTTTGTTGTAATTAGTCATAAATTCAACCTAAATTAGACTTCCGAGTTTCAAGGCGGAATTTTAGGTTAGCTTCCTCACATAAAAATATCAGGATTTTGTCTTCTTAAGTCGGAAGATTAAAAGTCAAAATTTTGACTTAATTTGTCAAAAACGGAGGTTAAAATTCAGAATTTCAACATATAAAATCTAAATTACAATGTATAAAGTCAGAATTTCAACATAACTAGAAAAGACTTGTGAGATTTAAGTCAGGATGTCAGGTCAAAATCCTGAGAAAAAAAGAGATTTTTAACTTATTAAATTTAAATGAAGTTAAAATTAAAATTAAGGTTGAAATAGCTCATCCAACACTGTCAGTTAAATCACTAGATTTCAGCAGGATGATTTGTGCAGCTTAATCTCAACACCACAGCTGATGTGTCCATTCTCTTGATCAGAATTTAGATTTTTGCTGAATTGAGTTATTCTTGCTCAGCTCAAACAGCTCGCTTCAATCTCTGTATTTATCTTGACATCAATGCAAATTGCTCAGGTTTGTAAGGTGTAGCTTTTTTCTGCCATGTTTTTTGTTTTTAAACCCCCTAAAAATGTCAAATTGCAGTTTTTTGTGCTCGTTTTACCAGCAGTGCAGCTGTGCTTCAGTATTGATCCATATTCTTGCGTTTCTCTGCATTTTCTTTTCAGTTGCTCTTCATATTTTATTCAGTTTAAGAAGGAGGTGCCAACATTTCAATGTCAGTCGTAATTTATTACGCATCGATGCCAAGTGACACCAAAGATTATCCGCAGTTGATTAAATCCTTCAACTGTTTCTTTTACTTTTTGTTTCTTTCTTTTTATTTTTTGTTGGCTAAATTGGCTTTTGAATTGGACATGCTTTCAGTTTTAAATAAAAGTTAATTGTAAGCTTAACTGTGTGAATGGTTTTTCTTTTTCTCGTCATTCTTTACAAGATTTTTAAAAAAAATAAAAATCAGATAAAAATCAGGATTTCAACATAGTAAATTAGAATTTTGAATTACATCAGAATTCTGAAATTAAAAGTCAGAATTTTACCTTATTAAGACAACTTAAGAACTCTGAGATTTTAGAATTTCAGATTCTTGAGATAAAAAGCTAAAGTTTTACCCAATACTACAGAATTATGTGATAAAACAGCAGAATTTCCCTTAATTCAATCAGTTTTTTCTTTACTTAAGCCAGAATTCAACAAGGAAAATGTCACAATATCAGTTTAATCAGTATTTTTATTTAATTAGTCAGATTTTTGACTGAACTCATAATTCTTAGACTTAAGTCAGAATTTCAGGTCAGATTTCTTAGATAAAAGGTCAGAATTTTGAAGAAAGATGTTGACTTAAGATAGAAAATCAGATTTTGGAGATTCAAAATCTGAATTTCAACAAATTAAAACTGAATTTTGACTTACAATTCCAGAGGTTGTTTATTCAAACAAAACTGAGGCACGAGGGCCACTAAAAACAGAAAACACTCTTTTTCCTTCAGAATACAAAAGAACAGCCAGTAGTGCGTTTCCCTATGTTAGTTCCTGATATAGACTATGTTAACTATGCTTTTGGAAAATGCACCCTAGATTGGCTATACATGACGGTGTATGGAGGAGGAACAGATGGAGAAACAAAACAAATATCGGGAAACTGAATCCAGGGGCAGGACTAATCAAAAATGTCAAAACCAATCAAACTTTATGGAAAACTTATGGCAAACAAATGATTCTATGTTTCTTTCCCTTATTACCAGGTTCACCAGAATGTTTATTATTTCAGCATGTTTAACGCAAGTTTATATTTAAAATTCTGGCAAATATTTAAGTGACTCCTTACATAAACAAAATGTTTGTGACAAACAGTGGCGTTTGCCCAAATCTGTTGTCACAACTTTGCCATGGTTAGCCAGTAGTATCAAACTTGTGACAATGTTCCTGCAACAATGACAAATTGCCACTTGCCAGTTATGACAACTTGTAGTGAACTTCTGGTGACAAATTTGCCCCAAATTATCCACCAGTTTGTTGCAAACCTGGGCAAACATTTTGTTTTTTGTAAGGGCATGAAGACTGGTGCGCACAAGAAGCAGAGGCACGTCTGCATTCATATTCATATCATTATCAGAAACAGTACCAGAATGAGGTTTACTGCCGAGTACATAGTCACATACAATGCATTTGTTTTGGTGGTTGGGGCTTACACATTAAGAGTGAAAAGAAATAATGATATATACACATTACCTACGTATATACATAGTTATAGGATTATAGAATATGGATATAGAATAAAATATACATAATTAATAGAGTGCAAGCATATTGTAGCTAATTAGGTGGTTAAGTGAGGGATTATTTGTCATTATTAGAGTCTAGAGGTGTGGTTAGGGTTAGGAGAAAATCCGCCTGCCCAGCCGAAGCCGGACAGCTGTTGTGCACAGAACAGCCGTGGTGCACAGGTCAGCGACAAGACAAGGTTTGAGCGCTCCGTTGTCAGCCCTGGGGCACAAATTAGGGGTAGAGCTCCCCCTAGGGTTAGGGTTTAGCAAGTAGGGTTGGAGGTTAGAGGAGCCAGTGACAGGAGCTGCTCCACCTCAATCAACACCTTCAACTCCTAAATCATCCCATTATGCTCTACCACATTATGCTCTACCAACGCGGGCGCCGAAGTGTTTTCATCGCACCTACATAGGCATAATCAATTAATTCATTATTTGAAGAAATTTCATCAGGACATGTTATCTGGCTCATTTTCTTTCCTTAGCTGTCTTCTCTGGAACACCATTCCGACCCCTTGCTTACCTTTTGCTTAACAGAGGAGCAATGACATGCAGCTTCTGCCTGGGTCCATATGTGCCTAACATCCGGGGTGAGAAACAGAACCATCATTTTAATCACATAATAACAACTTGTAGACCTATTATTATTTATTTCAACTCATATTCTTGCTGGTTTGGGTTAAGTGCATGCCTGCACTCATTTCTTATATGAAAAATAAAAATAAAATTCACCTATAATTATAGGGGGGCTTAGAAACATTTTAGGGTGGCTAAAGCCCCCCCTAAAATAGACCCAACAACGTCCATGTGGATGAGGTGTTTAGTTCTATTGTGTGCGTGCCTTAAGTATCTTAAATTTCTTACATACCACAAATGACCACAAAGAAGGCTACTGTATCCACGCTAGGCATGTCGCCTGCTATTCACTGACAGAACAAAACATGATGCAGACAAGTGGTAAACATTCAAGTTTGAAATCATTCTGTGCTCTAGTGTGTATGGATATTTTTTAAATGAATGTTGTGTAAATGCAATTAAAAAATCAACATATTAAACAATATCCGCATATGTGTAAACAGGCCCTTATTCTAACCTAAAGTTTAATTATTTTGCCATTATTAAAACTAGAGTTCAAATAATTACAGGTGAATTGTCTGTAGCTGGAGGAGAGGATTTTTGTGAAACTTCACCATCATGAAGGAAGGGAAGTTCAGTGAGAAGTGTGGAAATTTTTTAAACTTATCAGAAAGTCAGCTAGTTTCTGTTTGAAATCTCATGAAGTAAGACTGAGAAGGAAACCAAAGTCAAAAGGTCTTGAAGCACACAGGAAGTGAGCATGGCATTAGACAGCTGTGAAAGAACAAGAGATGAGCACAACACTGAATTTGTATACTACCTATTTGAAACACATTGGAATGAGAGACTTACTGATTGAGCTAGTATCAAGTAGAGCTGAGTGATACGGCCTCAAAATAAAACTTGACTGAATTTTTTCAATTTACAACACCAATACCAAAGTGTATTTTTCTAAATGTTCTATGCGCTCAAAAAAGCATCATTCAAATAATTATTAAATAATTACTATAATTTCTACAATAATTTTATCATATCAGTTTAAGTACAGCACACATTTATTTAAGTGGTTTTCACAACCTAATTGTTCCAGTAGTTCACTTAGTAAAAGGCCCCGTACACACGTAGCCGGATACACCACCAAGAGCTGCGTTAGCGTCAGGAACAGGAATTCGTGTCATTTGTTTTGTTGTTTTGAGGATTCTGATTGGCTAACATTGCTTTATGGTTTTCGTAACACAGATTTGGCATGCTCATATGAACGTGAAAATGTGAGTGATTATTTGTCATTGTTAACACACCACAACACAGCACACACAATGAAATGTGAGCTCTGCATTTGACCCATTGGTGAAGGAGCAGTGGGCAGCTATCTAGCTCAGCGCCCGGGGAGCAGTGCTTGGGGCTGGTACCTTCCTCAAGAGCACCTCAGTGGTAACTTTACCGGTTTGGATTTAGACCTGCAGACTTCTGATCACGGCGCGCCGTTACGCCACTACCAGCTTTTGACGGCGTATTTATGCGAATTTGTGTAAATGAATGCTTTTTGAAAAACTATCTGGTGTGAACAAGGATATTATTGAAAAACGGAGATGAGGAAAAAGTCGTTTTTGTAAATACCCGGCTATGTGGAAACATGCCTTTATTCTCCCTTAACAACGATTTTCCGCTAGAAGGTGTTTGTGACTGGTGTTGAAAAGTGGCATCTGATTGGCAATCGTGTCCACAAAAATATAGATATTCATATTACTTTTAACATGCTTCATATGTTTTATTAATTTATTAACGTTTTGAGCCCCATCGACCCCGGTACCAGGGTCAGAACGCATGGGCGTAAATTTCATTTAACAGTAGGGGGGCAATAAATATAAAATTTCTCATTAGCAATTTCTGAAGGGGACACAAATAATACAGTCAAATTGTACTTATAAAGATATGTCCCCACAGTGAAAAACTTTGCTTCTATCATTATTATTGTAGCATGGAGACTGCGTCATTATGGTTATTTTCAAAGTTTTTCTCAGGTTCAAAGGACGCAGCACAGTGCTCATTTAGTAAATGCACAGCTAAGCAATATGCTAATTGTGGCCGTTAATGTTAAGTTAACATTATGCCAAGTCGTCACAAATAAAACAATGCACGGGAAACGGCTTTGGCGTGTTAGTTGCAGTGCACTATGCAACAAGCTATTGTGAACAAGCTAAGGTTAACTAGATAAGTAATATTTTTATCGCTAATAGAGCAGATTCATGGAAAATTACATCGATAATCAGCATTTTTGCCGCAACTAATTTATGAATGAGTCTGCATCAACTACATTAAAGAGAATTCGCTTTATTTAAAGTGAATAAAATACCCTACTAACTGGAGTTCAACATTAATTGAGCCGCAGCCACACACCTGACTCATGTGTGTAGAGTAGGTGAGATGAACTGGGAAAGCAGGCACTGGGCCAAACCACTGTGAGGAAGGGGAGGGGGAACTCAACTGTTTCTAAGTGCATGGGATGGGGTGGGGGGCATGTCCCCCCGGGATTTAAGCCCATGGCAGAACGGGAAGGTAAACGTAAACAAACATATGCATGCGCAGTGTTGGAAAGGCTGCTTTTAAAATGTATTCCACTACAGATTACAGAATACATGCCCTAAAGTGTAATTTGTAAAGTATTCCGTTAGATTACTCAATTTGAGTAACATATTCTGAATACTCTGGATTACTTCCACATTGTCTTGCTTTTTACAACTGTATTAACATGACAATCGCACCCTTCATATTCCGCCCTCTTTCTTTTTTCTTTTTTTTTAACCCTTATAGCCCTGAGAGAATTTGAGATGTTTTTCTACCTTTCTACTCATTGTGTGTGTATGTGTGTGCGTGTGCGTGTGTAGAAGTTAGCCATACAATGCTGACAGTCTTGAAATCAGTCCATTTCTGACTTGCTGCTGTAGAATTATTTTCATTTTATTTAATGAAAGAAAAAAGTGACGTAACTGTAGATATAACTACTAGAAATAGTAAGAACAGTGTATGTTTTATTGACTTGAAGTGTTTTTATTATGTAGAGTCATTCTATGGCTTAGGACTGTAAATAAAAATAAGGTTAGTGCCAGGTGGAAACACTTTTGGAATCAATTTGGATATAGAATAAAAGTATTTGATAACAGATAATTTGATGCATTTTTCTATATTTATTTCCACTCTCTAACAATAATTTATGATAAATTGAAAATGAGGAAACAGTGAAGTTTTTGAGCCAAGTTGGACTCATTTTGGACTTACTTCTGGGCGAGAACTACATTTTTGTGCACGATGGCGTTCCACATGATAGTCGTTTGGCAAGATGGCGTTCCATATGAGAGTCGCGTCACAATAATGCGGTGGACGCTGAAAATATCGAATAAATGGTATTGGGAGTACAAGGCCCAATAAATGGTATTGGGAGTACAACGCTGCTTGTTTTTGTTATTTATGACTGAAGTGTGTGTAAAAAAGATTTGACTGAACTGGAACGCCTTACTGAGTGTTGGACTCCCTGTGAGAGTTCACAAAAAACGCATATGTTTACATGAACAAAAAGGTAAATTTTTACAGTTATTTTTTTGTGCACAGACTTATTCACAAATAATTTACGATCATTGACGTTGAAATGTTCATGTGAAGTGTCTGAATTTCCAAGACAGTATTGTGTTTCTGCTCTAGCTCTGTCGTGCTGGCTCCAGCCCTCACTCCTCCATTGTGTGACTGCAGCACCTTACGTTGAATGGACGTTTACATTAGAATCTTTGGTAGCGTGTTCTGAAGTGCTTCCGGTAATGAACTGATTTGCCGCAATTTATTAGGAAGAGGATAAACATATGAATCAGAAAAATACTGTCATGTAATTCATTATTTTTAACAATGTAACTGTATTCAGATTACCATCTATTTAAACTGTAACTGTAACGGAATACAGTTATCCATAATTTGTAATCTGAATACGTAACGGTGGTACAAGTGTTCCATTACTCCCCAACACTGTGCATGCGGCACATCAACATCACCGATAGAATCTCGTCTAAAAATCTCAAACCATTTCCAGCTAAACGGTTCCAACACCAAACATAAATAAACAAAGAACAAAAACACTACGTAGGTCTATGTGGAAGAAATACGGCTGTAGAATCTAGATTACTATGACTAACGATGCTTACCGTATATCATATGAAAGCCGAGACGCCGCAGATTATGCAGATAATGTTGTTTTTTTGGCGAACATGATTTTTTTTTCATGTTCTGCTGGTTTGCAGCTTCCTTTATTCTGACACAGGAACATGTATGCTGATTCCATAGTAATCTCACAAGTGTTACCTTTATAATGATACTAAAAGCATAAAAATAGACATTGTGGTTGCTGAGATACACCCATTTTATTTGGGGTATCTATTTTAGAGCAGAAATCTGTTAAACAGTCTCAGGGCCTAACAGGTTAAACATGAGCTTGGCTATACTCTAGCCACTTTTAATCTTAAGGCAGACCCTCCAGGATCTGGCGATATTGCCATCGCAGCTATTAATGCAACTCGGCCAATGCCCTCAAATTCATTGCCACCATGCAGTTTTGACCGATTTCTGCAATTTTTGGCCAATCACTGTTGTTTCCCACAAAAACTTGAGCCATACGTCAGTGAAGTAACTTCCTTGTTGTGTTCACCTTCAAAAATAACAAAATGATTAATGTTTAATAAAAATAATAGTGGTTTTGTTCCTTCATTTTAATTAATTGTTAAAGAATCATTATAAAGGGGGACAAAATCGCAAATTTCTCCACAACTTTGACTTGCTCCCGCAACTTTATTGCAACAAAACGCCTAAAATCACCACAGCTTTCATTGAAATTTTTAAGAAAAGCTGCATTTCAGGCATTTTAGGCCGAAACAATCTAAAAAAGGCTGCAAAATCCCGGAGGGACTGTTAAGTAGCTTGTAGCTTGAAAAGCTGTCAAAAATAGCTTCTTCAAATCATATTTCACGTTGTTTCACTTTTTAAAAAAATCTTTAAGAGTATGTATACTCAGTATTACTGGATATAACCGGTTGAATGTAGTTAGCTTCTTTTTCTTTGTAGCTTGTATTGCAGTAACTACCATATTAAAACAAGACATTGTAGTGGAGCTTAGCCTATAATCACAAGTAAAGCTAGCTGATCGTTGTTCATTTTTAACGTGGCATATATGAGCAAGTTCCCCAACTGGGTAAACAGGCTCAAGTTTGTGTTGCTACTTCCTGCTTCCTCCTTTAAACCGCCTGCTTTAGGCCCGTTCAGAGCCACTTGCCTCTGCTGTCGCTCTTCCTGTTCTCTTCAAGCTCTCTAACTCTTAACCCTGACATCATTCTGCAGAAGGCGGAAGTGCCAGTTCCTCCACCTTTCTCCAACCCAGCTTGCGACAGGTCCGAACAGTCGTTTTTCGAGATCGTCAGTGTCAACTTTCCATCCTCCTCCTCCTCATCATCCTCCTCTTCTTCTAGAGTTTTCTCTCGAGGTGGGGAGCGATGAGCAAAGGAAAGGCCAAGGGGCAGGAGAACGTGCCCAGCTCCCTGCTCAGCATCCAGGAAAACCAGCGACTGGTAGACCTGCTCGGACGGAGATGTGTGGTGAGTGTGATTCTTAAATGAATCTAATGTGGGAAGTATCGAATTAACTGAGACAACCGAGGCAGAGAGGTTTGCAAGATGACAGAGAGGCCGCTTCGACTCAAAAGCACCATATTTGTGCATGAAGCAGAAGATGCAGAAGTTGCAGTTCAGGTTTATTTGTCTCTATATGTGCTGTACGTGAAATGACACGTAAATGGAGCGAAATGATGAAGAACAGTGTTGAATTCTCTCAGCATTTAGTTATGCCAAAATATACGTTTTAGCAATATCATAGAGCACGGAATTTATAAATTTGCAGTATTACACAATACCGAATACCAAATTAATACAAATGATTTGTGAACATGAGGTCTGCATGATAGATGGCAATATAAAGATAAGATTCTTTATTAAAGAATCTTAAAAAATGACTAAGTGAAATTAAATTTTGACACCTGGGTAGCAGGGCTTCGGGACAGTACTTTGCTCATGAGTACCTCAGTGGTACCTTTACTGGTCCGGGACTTGAACCAGCAACCCTCCGATCACGAGGCCAACTCTCTAACCGTTACGCTACCAACTGCTCAAATACAGAAACGTTTAGGAGATCGTAAGGATAACTATACTATAAGATATAGTTATTTACTGAGTTTACCTGTATAATACGTAGAGAGAGTAACTTGAATGATTATTAGTCATTGTGAACATACCTCTCCATTTGACCCATCCGTGAAGGAGAAGTGGGCAGTTTTTTGGCAGCACCCGGGGAGCAGTGCTTGGGGACAGAACCTTTCTAATGAGTACTTCAGTGGTACCTTTACTAGTCCAAGATTTGAACCTGTGACCCTTCGATTACAAGGCCAACTCCCTAACTGTCACGTCACGCTAACCTTAATTGCAGTTCGAACTAAGAATGTCATCATTTTGACACGGTTCTGGGTATATCTCCATATTACTCAAAACATCAGCATCACTAGTCACACAGATTGAGATTCATGAATTTGCTTGTCTATTGTTTTTCCAAAAAAATGTGAATGTTATAAGAGCGTTAAGTGAGGACAGTCACAGGAAGTGCTGATCTGTGCACTTCCTGTTGTGGTGAAGTCGATGTTTATGTGCGTTATTTTTCGGGACTTCACCTAGATGTTCGGGGGTGTTTATCAGTGTATTATGTGTGTGAATTCTGTGTGTGTGTGAGAGAGAGTTTGTATTTGTGTTCTTTTGAGGACGAGTGTCAGATCTGCTTATTGGGAACGGATATCCTCTTTTGGTTTTGGTTTATTTTATTAAATATAAAGATAATATATTACATACACATATATACATATACAATATACACAAATATATTTAAAGCTACAAGTTTTGGATTGCGTTTCTGCTGTTGAAATGTTGTGTCGTTGAAGACTAGTCTGCATGTATGTTGTTTTCTAGTCTGTTTCACGTTCCACTCACACAGAGAGGCGGACACAGATGCAGGAGTTGACATTGACGGTGACTTAATTACACAAGTTCCACAACGTTCCACACAAATGCATCGTGTGCACACACAGAGAGTGGTGAGTGTGAGAGTGAACCGACGACACATGACTGACAAAACCGAACTTATATACACAGACAGAAACAAGGGGGCCGAAGTAGAACACAGGTGAGGCTAATAAACTCATAACACGAACACAGGAAGCGGGGCCAAGACGAGACAGACACGAAAATACACGAAATCTACCACCTACTGTCTGCTCTGCTAAGGCGCAGACCGGCTCCTGACAGTACCCGCCCCTCACACAAGGTTTCCCCAAGGAGGAGGGAGGACCCGGGCACCTCACAAATGACGTAACGAACCTTTGGAGTTCCAAGACAGCAACTGTGATGCGAACAATAACTAAGACTCGGACGGACTGTGACGTGAACAAAGACTCGGACGGACTGTGGCGTGAACAAAGACTAGGACAGACTATGGCGTGAACAAAGCCTCGGACAGATGCTGTGACGCGAACATTGACTAAGACTCGGACGGACTGTGGCACGCGAACACTAACTAAGACTCAGACTGACTGTGGCGTGAACATTAACTAAGGCTCAGACATTAACGTGACACGAAACAAACACGGCTCGGTACTTGGAGCTATGACTCATACGAGGACTCGGACAGGCTGTGACGCGAACAGAGACTCGGACAGGCTGTGGCTAAGACAAGGACTGTGGCTAAGACTCGGACTTCAATCAGACTTACATAAACTACAGCTCGATACGCACAGAGCTAAGGACTCGACACGCACGGAGCTAAGGACTCGACACGCACGGAGCTAAGAAATGAAAAGACAACAATAATTCAAACATGACCGGTAACACAAACAATGACTAACTTAAAAACAGACTAGTGCTGGCAGAGTCTCTCTCTTTTATCAGTTGTACCCGAGGCCACCATAATGTCCACCAGTCCCACAAAGAATCACAGTGCCCTTCGTCGACGTCCACCTCTTCCTCGGGGGACAATACGGGAGGATCTGAAGTCCGTCGACTGTGCGACGGACTCGAAACCTCCACGGGCGTGGGCTGCAATACCGAAATTATATACACAGATAGAAACAAGGGGGCCGGACTAGAACACAGGCGAGGCTAATAAACTCATAACACGAACACAGGAAGTGGGGCCAAGACGAGACAGACACAAAAATACACGAAACAAAACGGGACACAGGGACACGGGACCTACTGTCTGCTCCGCTAAGGTGCATACCGGCTCCTGACAGTCTGGTATTTTTAACATGCAGATTTGTTTATATGCATTGTGCAGCTTTCATGGCTACACTGTAAACAGATCTGAACAATGCCAGAAAACGTACTGATAATTTACTACTTGGAGTATGTTTTCTTGTGTTATATTATGTATTTTACCTTAAAAATTCACAGTTTTGAGCAAAATGGCACATATTACAGTAATAACACATACTTTATTTTGGTAGATATCTATGATTTATCAAAGACATATCTAACAATGTCTCTAGATATCTGTCTACACACAAACTGAGACAAACATAATTTATTGCATGGTTTATTAATATTTTTCTAGTTGAACAAATCTAGATAAAAGGGGACTTTTTCCTTGTTTGTCTTTATAAACTCGTCGCTTTTCACAGTGTGCTGCATCAGTGCTGTTCCATTCACGTCTGATTGCTTCCCGCAACTAGTCAGGGCTCCTAAATTATCTTACACTAAGTGTAGCCTTGATGTGTGTCAATGTGGAACTTAACTGGACGCAAATTAAATAGAGGTTAATGACCCTACAACTAGACACGGTCTGCTCCCATCAGCCTTTCCGTTCTAATATATTAATCATTGATCATCTGATCTGCTTAATCCCAACTGCGGTCGCGGGGGGACCAGAGCCTATCCCAGAAACTTACGGCGGGGACCAACCCTGGGCAGGCACCAACACACCGCAGGGCACACACACTCACACCTTACAGGGCGAATTTAGAGTCACCAATTAACCCCTAGTGCATGCTTTTGGACTGTGGGAAGAAACCGGCGCAACCGGAGGAAACCCACGCAAACATGGGGAGGGCATGTAAACTCCACACAGAAAGGCTCTACAGCCGACCCGGGGCCAGAACCTAGGACCTTCTTGCTGTGAGGTGACAGCGCTAACCACAATATATATATACTTGAGTAATAATATAAATATTTAGAGATATTTAGAGACATAACTCTAGAGCTAATTTTCACATTAACTGTCTAAAAAATGTTAATATCGCCTTTACTTCCCCTTAAGTAAACATAAGTAAAGTTAAGCAGATTTGAACTTACCGGACATTATATTCATTACTCTGTATAAATAAATAATAATACCATTTACTAATAATATTAATATAAAATCATTTATTAATAACAACATTTATGTGTCATTTATTCTTCTGTTATCTATAAGATAGAAGACAATAGTAGGCAGGTCAGGTAGCTCACATAGGAGAAAGAAAAGGCAGAGTGAGGTAGAACAAAGAAATAAATGATACAAGTAGTTATTGTTTATTCATTTCACATTTGGCATGTGATGGAGATTATGGCTCCCAGCCAAATGGCTGTCGTCGGGTTAGGGCTTGACCACCTCTCTCTTTTTTGACCATACATGTATTTGCATCCCTGTATATATTTTTCTGGGGGCGGGGGCATGTTGGGAGATGTGACGTGGATTTGTTGGCCCTCAGCCTGCCTTGCTTTACATAATTTGGCCCTCAGGGAAAGATAATTGGGGACCACTAATGTAATGTGTTAATGTGTGTTTACAGAGTCTGGCCACTGCAGTTGTCCAGCTCTACATGGCTCTTCCCCACAGTCCGGCCCAGTGGAGTTTACAGCACACTGGAGTTGTGTGTTTCGTTAAGGACAATCCTCGTCGCTCCTACTTCTTCCGTCTTTATGACATCAAGGTCTCGTCTTAACAACATTCTACAGTACACTGGCAGTCAAAAAAATATATTTTTAAAAGTACTACACTAGTAGTAAAAAATATTAAATTAGAGTGGGAGTTACAATACATGTCCTATGTTAGTACTGACTATACTGTATGAATATATTATGCATGCAGGATGAGAAGATGATTTGGGAGCAGGAGCTTTACAATCAGATGACTTACAGTCGCCCAAAGCAGTTTTTTCACACGTTTCCAGCAGACGTAAGTACAAAATGTTACCTTTAAAATAAGGTAAAATATAACCTAAATACCTACTTAACACCACAGGCATACTTACACACTAATCACCGCAGAGGCTTAAACTAAAATATTTACCTTCATCTTGTGCTTTCAGTTCATCACAATGATAAAAAAATTCTATATAGTGACTAATTAATACATATATTTCACACATACATTCTTACATTGATCTTCATTTTAATATAACCATTTCCCTCATTTCTTAACTTTGGTTTTATTCATATAATCCGTTTCATCAATTTGGCAAAGTTTAGCATTGTTATTTTTTCAAGAAATATTTTAAGCTACTGACATAATTTTTAATCGTTTTTGGCTCTTTACTCCTTCCATATTTTCCCAGCTACATAACTTAATTTCGTCTTTTCTACCTTTTCTCCAGGAACCATCCATCTAGTTATTAATCTAACATAATTCAGCTGTAGTTTCCCATGACTTCATACTGAAAGCCTCTTTCTTCACTATTAAAGTAAAATAATTTTATATTATTTGTTTAATGGAATCTCAGGACTGTCAGGTGGGTTTGAACTTTGCGAGTGAGCAGGAATCTGAGGCTTTTAGGACCACGATTGAGGAAAAAATCAACCAACGCGTAAATCGTCAAGGTGAAGAATCAATACAAACTCTTTGATTTTTATTAATTACCAGAAAGCTCACCAACATCTTTATTTCTTTATTAGATAAAAACCAGCATATAATAAACGAAGGTAGGTAGAAATCTGTATTTAACCCCTTTTAAAAGCCTATATTTTCACTCTTGCTTTTAAATAATAATATTTTTTAAATGTAGCCCTATTTTTCCCCTTTTAATCTAATTAACTATAAAATTCTTCCTAATTTGCAATCATTCCAGTTTAGATTTCTTGTTCTTTTTTATTTCTCCAATTTATATCTATCTATCTATCTATCTATCTATCTATATAATATATATATATATATATATATATATATATATATATATATATATATATATATATGTATATGAACAACAACAACAATAATAATAATAATAATAATAATAATAATAATAATAATAATAAATAAACGTAATAATAATAATAATCACCAGTGTTTAGGTACTTTTAAATGGTACCTTTTCAAGCTAAAAGCTACTTAGGCTTTATTTTTAATTTAAGATTATCAAAAATTTTGACGTTTACTTTGAAAACGTCATTAAAACTGTATTATATCTATTATATTAATATAAATGATTTACACAGAAAGAAGCTAACTATCAAGCTGTTTCATCCAGTAGTATTTAATACTTCTGCTGTATGATGCTTTTAAAGCAAATCGAAAATGTGAAACATGATGTTAAAAGTAATATGAAAATCTATATTTTATGACAATTCTGTATTATAAGGTTTCTGTGATGTTTTGGAAGTCGAGAGGTAGAATTCTTTAACAAAAAAATAAAAAAATATTTTAACTTTCTTAGCGAAAAGCCACTGGATAAGGAGTTTAGTAACCATCCTTATCACTTCGATTCCATAGTTTTCAAACATAAAAATACATAAACAATCACCCTTTATGTTTCTTTTTAGAGAAACGTGCTCCACCTCCACCACCTCCACCCTCGAACGGTGAGTATAATTGATTATGCAGAATCGTCCACGTCTGCTTCGTAATGAATTGATTGTGATTAATTAAGAGCTGGTTGTGTAGGCCTACTCTTTGTCAAAACAGCAAGTATATTCCATGGTTTACAGGTTTGAAGAATACAAAGCACTGATTTACATCGCTCTGGATAAGCGTCGGCTAGAATGCTGTAAATCGTTTAATTGATTTTAGGTCCAGGTCGGGTCCAGGAATCCGGGTGGCATTGGTTACTGTGGACATCCAAGAACCCGGACATCCTTCCCCTCAGGTGTCGCTCTACTCCTGTCCCTGTTCCGCTCCGCCTCCTGGGGAAGGAGACAAGAACAAAAAAAAACAAGAAGGGACCTCGACTCACCAAGTGGACCTTGATTGCTCCAGTGGCTTCAAGTGAGTTTATTCGTGCATTCATTATTCGAACTGCTTAATCCCAACTGGGGCGGGGGGACTGGAGGAACTACGAGCATCCCAGGAACTACCTGCAAGGTGGGACTAAACTAGGAAAACTAACACCGCAGGGCACACAATTTTGTTTGATAGTTCGTTACAGAGTTCATTTCCAATTTTCCAGGGTTGTGTTTCCTAAAAGCATAGTTGCTAACCTGGCCACTTTAACTATTGCTTAACACTATGTTAGTTGCTAATGTACACTGTTAGTTGCTAATTTACACTGTTAGTTGCTAATGTATACTGTGTTAGTTGTAAATTACACTGTTAGTTGCTAATGTATACTGTGTTAGTTGCTAATTTACACTGTTAGTTGCTAATGTATGCTGTGTTAGTAATTAGCAGCTATGCTTTTGGGAACCCCTCTTTGAGTTCACAAACAATCAAACAAACAAACAAACAAATATTTGATTTTTAAAGTGATGTGTAATATTTATTCAATAAATATTAAGGGCTAAACATAACTAGTTTTGAGAAGAGTACTTTTATTTTTTTACTCTTTTAACACCGGTACTTTCCTTGTATTAGGAGCACTATTTTAGCAATGTATTAAGTACTTGTAATTCAATACAGATATTCAGTACTCGTTCCACCACTGCACTCAAGTTCCTCGCTCCATCAAGTTTGTTTGGAATAAGTATTTTGTTTTTCTTACTCTGTTTTTACCTTTTGCTTTCAGGCATGTGACACACATCGGATGGGATCCAAACAGTGGTTTTGACGTAAGAAACTCCAAAACGTTATACAATGTATAGTTGAAAGTGCTGTTGAAAAAATGATTAGCTACTAAAGTAACTTTTCATTGTGTTTAAGCTGTCTTCTTTGCTCCATAACGGCACTTAACCTGTGTTGGAAGCTTCTTTTTATATAACTTTTCAAGCTCAATCTATTTCTGATTAAAAGCATATAAGCTACAAGCAAGTTACTGTTTTAATGTAGAACATTTACATCCAGAGCAACTTCCATTTCCTCCCTGAGAGCAACTTGGGGTTAAGGGTCTTGCCACTAGACCACCATCACCACCCGCTAGTAACAATACTAACTACAGAAAAAGTAAAACAAACTAATTAAACGTGATGTTAACAGTAACGAAAATCTATTTCTTCTCCAAGATTCTTTATTTGTCACATACATAGTTATACAAGTACAATATGTAGTGAAACGCACCCTTAACCATCCAAATGTAAATCGAAAACAGAATTTAGAATCTAAAAGGGTTTACGGGTTAAGTTTTTAAAAAATGTACAATAAACTGAAAAGTAATAATAAAATATATACATAAACGCTTGCATATACATAAAAAGTGGCAATATGAGGTCCAAGCATAAGTAGCAATAACCTTTAAGTGGCGCACTGATGCAGTAAGTATGAAAAAAGCAGTCAGTCAGAAGTCAAAATTAGCTAAAAAAAAAAGGCAAAAAGCTCTATTATGACATCAAAAATTAAGCGTTTTAGCACCCGTATTGTTCAAATAGTATCATTGTATAGTTCCCTCTTCCATATCTTAGTTTTGATTAACTACATTAATCATATCAAGACATAAGGAGTTAGAACATTGAACAATAAAGTGAAATGACATAGGAAAAAGAATTTAAATAAAGTGACTTGGTAGTGAAACTTCTTTTTTGCTATAACAGCTTCAATAAGTTGTGTTTAAAAAGAAACTAATCTCTAGCAGTGTTCATATTAGAATTGAGTGGTTTTCTATAATGTATTGTAAATTATAAAAGCCCTGTTTTGATATCACAGAAATTTTGTCATGTCATAAGTGCCCTCTAAGCGCCTCCTAGTGATCAAAATGCTTTTTTCTTTGCTGTAGCCCCAATTATCGGCCGATCATTATGATTTTCGGCCTATGGCGAGTTTCACATCACACCTATTTCCCGTGAAAATTTCAGCTTTTGGCAACCTACAGTTCAATTTGCAGAATCTGTTTTGTAGGAGAAAGTAATAAAAGTAAAAATAAACAGAACAATTACAAGAGGGGTCCATAAACACTTTGTGCTTGGAGCCCTAAATGTAGAAAAAATAAAAAATGTTATAGATTACACTACAGAGGCCAACCTTTAGGATTTTACAGTAAAAACTATGTATTTAAAGTGCAGTGTGCGTTGTTTCTCCGTTGTGTATTTTGGTTATAGACCAACAATCTGGACCCGGATCTGAAGAAGTTGTTCTCCTGTGCGTTATCGTGATGACTCCTTTAACTTCAATAAAAACCTCCAAACTTATCTACGACTTCATCGAGCAGTCTGGCGGTCTCGATGCTGTCAAGGAGGAAATGAGACGACAAGGTGAGCTTTAAACAGCGTGTCTTTAGTTCCGTTTTAGCTTTTTAGAACACAGCCATTATAGCTCAGATCATCAGCACATTTTTCACAACAAGGTGGGGGTTGTTGAGTCTGAGGAAGAAAAATCTTGCTCTAGATAAAATCTGTTATTCTTCATTCATTTTTTGACATTCAAACTGACTTCAAATCTCGAAATCTCAAAAAAGCACATTGTTTCATATTTACGAAGAGTCAAAATGTAAAAACAAATGTATTGCGATTTTGAACTATTAAGCGAACTAAGCTACTGCCAGTATCCTACCAAAATCTGCTACAATATGATTTTCCATTCAAATTAGTTTGCTTTGACAATTTATTGATCAATATGGGAATAATATCATATGCTGATTTAACACTCATTTTTATCAAATCACAAAAGGCAATTAAAATATAATTTAATATTTTAATTCCAAAACTCAACCAGACATTTTACATGAAAAACAATCTTCTCCTGTTTAAAATAAAATGACGTTACAATTTATAAAAATTTGTTAAATTTATACTGAAATTGATCAATTAATTGTGATATTGATTTGAGATCATATTGCACAGCTCGATACAAAATTAAACATTTGGTTTACACAAAATTATATTTTTTGAGATGCACTACTATATGAAAATTAAAATTTGTGAGATATGAAAAGTATTTTTACTTCTCACATATGTTCTTTAATTGTAATTATGATAAAATGTTCGGATTAATCTTCATATTATTGATTCATATCGCCCAGCCCTAACACATTTTTTTCATGATATTCAATTTTTTTGTGATGTTATACTGTATGATGAAAAATATATGAAATATGAAAATAGTTTTACTTTCCCCTCCCCCTCAGATGTTTGTTAATTGTAATTGATATAAAATATTCAATAATCGTTATATTGATTTACAAGTCATGCAGTTGTATTACCCAACTTTTCACACAGTTCTCTCTTTTTGGGTGATACTTGACGATATTGTTACTTAATTATTAAATGTGATAAAATCATTAAATAATCATCTTTTTTGATGTCATATCGCCCAGCTCTATACAAAATTGTACCTTTTTAACCATTTAAAAAAAATTTGGGGGACGCCCGACTATATCACAATAAAATTATGTGAATTATATATTTTTAAAAAACTTTTCCTTCCGCCTCAGATTTTCGTTAATCGTAACTGATGTTAAGTGTTCAATAAATCGTGATATTGATTTGAAGTGTATCGGCCAGTCTTGTTAAATTTTACCCATATATCATTTTGTCATTTTTGGATACACAACATTATAAACTTTCCCTCCCCTGAGCGTGATGTCTCCTCATCCCGGAGTCTCCTCCAGTTCGGGAGGAGCTCCGTACGCTCCTCCTCCTCGAGAGATCGTAGTCCCCTCCTTTCCCGCACCGCCCCCTCCAGCTTGGCGAGGTGCCAATCGCTGACCCTCTCCCCCCTCCTCCCGGGTGGGCCGCCCCCTCCTCCTTCTGTTCCGCCCACTTTCGGCTCTCTTCCGCCTCCGCCTCCTCCCCAAGGGGCGTGCATCGGAATCCCACACTCGTCTGGGCCTCCTCCTCCCCCTCCTCCTCCCCCTCCTCCTCCATCATCCTCATCTGTCCATCCTGGCTACAGTGAGGTGGTGCCTTCCAACCCTGCCTCTCCTTCACCGCCCGTCGACTCAGGAGGAGGCCGAGCAGCACTGGATCAGATCGAGGCATGACTCCCAGGACATGAGATTCTTTGTTGTCCACATATAGTTAAATAGGAAGTACAGCATCATTACACTGTACAAACTTAAAACTAGAATGCTTAGAAATTTTTAAGTTAAACAAGGTGAAAAAAAGCTTTTAAGATAAGTAAAAAACTAAATAAATTAGTGTTCAAGAGGTAAAATATGTGACGTCTGCGTGTGTGGTGGGAGTAGAGGCGTTCTGTTATTTAGATCACGGGCGATTAGGCGGCTTAAAAATATCGGTTTTCCTTTACCCGAGGAGACCCGGATTAATTTTGAAGACATTTCTTTCATCTTAGAACCAAACAAAGAATCAAACAAAGTTAACCCCCCAGCAAGTTAGCAAGTTAGTAGGCATCGACATCGGACCAATACTTTTACTATTAGCGATATTTTATGATCTGCATTTATTGTGCGTGGGGCAACTTAAAACGTATCATGAGCATGTCACAAAGTCAAAGGTGGGATTTTATGAGCTTCTACGCCTTCTGTTTTAAAATGTATGGCGTTATTTTGTGGCAAAATTCTGAGCATGCAGTGGAGCGTTCACCAGCAAAATTTCTTGTCTTTATGCGATCAACTCTTCTTGCACACGAAAAATTTTTAACTAACTTCAGGCCATATACTGGCTACAGATATTTCTGGCGAGGAATGCCGTTTTTTTTTTATAAGCGCATCTACACGAGCACGTTTTCAAAAATATCTCCATCCTGCATAGTATAAACGCTGTCAGCATGCATTGTAAAGATGAAAACATAATGTGAACCGGTGCATACTGTGGCGTCGCTGGTGGCGCACAGCATAGCGCCAACGGTCTGTTTTTCAAAATCTGTACCGTCGCATAAGCGCCCAAAACAGGTTTCAAAAATACGCCACGCTGGCTGGTTTTCAAACCTCGTTTTCGCCCGGCTTTCACCGTTTCTATGTGGTAGTGTGTATCTCAGGAAATAGCAGATGCGTTGTAATGGCTCTCCTAAGCACTAGGTAGTGCTCGCGGAATTCACCCTGTTGTTTGGTACACTGGGGCGGGGAACGGCTTTTTCTTATAATGTTGTGCACTACGCCAAATGCTCCTCTGCATTCACTTGCTCCGGACCTGGTAAATATTACCAATAAGAGGCACTTTCACAAGCATGTTATTGTCTAAGTCTGACTAAAAGCTGCCCTGCTCCTTCACGGATTAAGCTTAAATGCAGAGGTCACATTTTAGTGGTAGTGCACTGTGTGCTGTGGTGTGTTCACAATAACAAATGTCACTCACCTGAAAATGTGAGTTCTGCATTTGACCCATCCATGAAGGAGGAGTGCCTGGGGACGGTGCCTTGGTCATGAGTACCTCTGGTACCTTTACCAGTCAGGATTTGAACCAACAATCCCTCTGATCACGGGGTCAACTCCCTAACCGTTACTCTACCAACTGTGCCATAATCACGATACTTCAAAATTGATGATTTAAAATTATTTCTGTGATGTGATGTTTGCTCTCATTTTAAATTCCCAGGTGCAGGAGGTTCAGATCCACATCCTCCGCCTCAGGACGAGGGAGGTGAGGGAATAGTCGGGGCTCTGATGATGGTGATGCAGAAGAGAAGCAAAGTCATTCATTCTTCAGGTAAATGAAAAACTTTAATAAAATAATCTATAAAATTACATAAATTCAAAATGCCATTTGACTGAAAACAAATGATGAATAATGTCATTTAAAGTTACAATTTCACATCATTTAAATTGTATTTCTTATGAATTTATGATATGAAATTTTACAAAAACCAGTGTTAGATATTTTACTTTTGTGGTTTTTATTCTGACTGAGGCCCTGCATATAGCAGCTGGGAATTTACAAGTTATTTTTAAGTTGCACCTATTGCCCCCACGTAAACGGAGGTTTCAGTCACTATTTTTGAAAACTCTAGCCAAAGTGGAGATTTCTGAAAACTCCGGCCAAAGTGGAGATTTCTGAAAGCTCCGGCTTCAGTGACTACATGTGGGCCAGCAGAGACGAGTTCAAGTAAAAAAAGTCAAAAGTAAACTTTAATGTCACCTCTGCTATACTCTGTACAGATATAGAGAGACAAGGCGACGTGGCTCCAGTTTTAACAGTGAACGTACCTCTAAATGCTGGCGCGAAGTGTGTACACCTTCTTCTCTCCTGTCTAGGATTCTGATTGGCTGACATGGTTCTACGCAGTATTTATCCAGATTCGTGTGTACAGAGATGTTTTTGAAAGCGGGCTCATGTATGAAGTTATTTTCGAAAACTGAGGAGAAAAATATCAGTTTTTATGAATACCCGACTACGTGTGTACGGGGCCTGAAAGTAATGTAAGCAGGACATATTTCACTTCTAGTCTCTTCATGTAAAATATTATTTTTTCCAGATGATGAAGATGACGACGGCGGTGATGATGACGATGATGATGAATGGGATGATTAATGTCATTATTCCCATTTTGGCCCACGTACACATTTACTAACCATAACTAGGTGTAAAAATCACAAGTTTCATGATGATACAATTTTATATTAATTCTGTAATACACATTCAGGACCAACGATCGACATGAGACAATATCGTTTATCACAATCACTTCCAGTCATATTAAATTGCAAAAAGCAACTAAAATATCATTTGACGTTTTTCTTGCTGAGATTGACCTCTAGATACGATACAATATTATATCGATTCAATGGATAAGGATTTGATGTACGCAGTGCTATGACATGATTCAGATTTGATTTGATTCCAGAGCGTTGTCGATATGACACAATATGTGACTGATCAGCGGTGAAATGAATGGGAATTTTCATGTTGTAATGTTCAGATACAGGCAAGATAAAAAGCGTGAAAATATTGATTTGTCTTTTGATCTTATATGAAAGAAAAGGTCTTCAAAATTCATCTCCCCAAAAGTTTCATAGTCAAGATAATTGTGTAAAGCTGCTTAAAAGCTGAAACCCCATCTCAATAGCAAGACCAACACACGTTTGTGTTTATTATTAATTAACTATAATTCAGAATCCCTTTATATACAAGAAACCACACATACCGTTAGAATCACGAGACAGTCAACTTAACGGACAGTATATTTATTCCTCTGTATATGAAATTATTTGAGCACATTAATTCATGCATAAAAACAGAATAGTGTGTAAAGCTTGCAACTCTCATGTGGAACACAATCATTCACTAAAACGCTCCAGTTCCATCAAATCTTCCTTTTTTTAACGAGATAAAGAAGCCTCATGTTTTATCAGAAAAACGTTTACCTGAGTTTTACTTGATTTCAGTAGTTATTACAGACGTACAACAAGCTGCAGTCTGGTTTAATAGCCTTTTTCTAAGTATGTAAACTTTTGTGAAATTTGGTTGTAAATACAGAATAACCCTGCTAAGGATTATTAAATCTTTAAGCATTGATTTTCTCGGTTAATCAGTTGCAAAAGACTGATGATTCAGGCGTCTGTGTCTTGACAATCATTGGGCATATGGCGTCACATATCCAGATGTCACATATAAAATTGATTGAATGTAGAACAATTCGATATCACAAAGTCTGCTATGATATGGTTCCCATTTGATTCAGTTCCAGAGGCAGTGATTGTCTGAGACAATATCATATACTGATATAACATCAACACTTCCATTAATATCAAATAACAAAAAGCACTAAAATATCGTTTGACATTTTTATTGTATGTATCTGTTGAATCGATGTGTCAGTAGCAGACAGATGTATCATTACAGCCCTAACCATGAGCTCAGTAATAACCAACAGCGAAAACATGATTTTTATTTTGTAAAGTTAGTGATATAGCGTCCGTGAAGTGTAAGCGTCTTTGTAGAAAAAAGCGCCATAAATGCGTTACATGGGTACTGCATCTATAAAAAGTTGGGACTGAGAAATAAGCCTTTTACAAAAACAACTTAATCTTAGGTGCTTCAGAGTCATACGTATGTAATGTTAGCTCAAGTTTGACAATTGCGAATTATTAAGGGTATAACCGCACTGAAAGGCGTGCTTGATCGAGTGTGTGTATGTGTAGTATTGTGGTAGTGATTGTGGCGTGGCTGTGTTGTTATTAAGTTAATAAATGTAACGAATCAGCCAGAATACTTCAGGCCGTCATTTAAAACTGAATAAACAAGCACAATCATCACAAACGTCTCCCTTCTTAAACACTGTGCTCTTATCTGTCAGAACTTCTTATCTTATGTATTATCACTGTTTTATTTGAGTTTTTCTTGCGCCTGCTCTGTAAAGAAAGTGATGAAAGTGTTTGGTCTCAATGTATAGAACATTTATAGAACATAGAATATTTCCACGAGACTGTCTACTACCTTAAGTGATCACCAGATAATCACACACTATGTATTAGTGGTGTAACGAGACACCATGAGATGAGACAAGACGATACATGAGATCAGGTTGACGAGAACGAGAATGAGATGAGACGAGATTTTAATGCTGTTTTAAGAAAACTTGAATGATGAAACATAAGGGTGGAATATGGACTTTTTCTGACTGAAAGACATCAAAAGTCAAGTGCAAAAAAGTGGATTTAATGCATCAACTGGTTGGAGAGGAACAAAGGATAGAAAAAAATAAAAATAAAAGAGGAGAGAGAGACAACAGAGGAAGGTAGAGAGACAGAGAGAGAAGAGAAAGGAAGAAGGAGGGAAAAAATGATAGAATAAAGGAAAGAAAGAAGAAATGGAGAGAGAAAAAGAAGTGAGAGAAAGAGACGGAAAAGGAAAAGAAGAAAAACAATGGAAGGAAAGACAAATAAAAAGTCTAGTGCAAAAAACTGGATTTAGCACATCAGGAAGGAAAAGAATAGAGAGAGGAAAAAGGAAAGAGAAAGAGAAAAAAGTTGGATATAGATAAAAATGAAAGAAGGTAAGAGATAAAGTGAGGAAGAAAGAAAGGAAGACAGGAGAAAAGGAGAGAAAAAAGGAAAGAGGGATAGAGAGCAAAGAGAAGGGGGAGGAAAAACAAGGGAAGGAAAGAAAAATAAAAAGTAGGGTGCAAAAATGTGGGTTTATGCATCAACTGACTGGAAAAAAACTAAAGAAAGAAGAAGAAAAGATAGAAGGAAAGAGAGAATGAAACAAAGTGAGAACGAAAGAAAGAAAGCACTAGTGTTAATTAGATAAAGCTGAAAGCAGCACTCACTCTGCTGGACTCTGATGTTCATCCACACCCACACTCTCTCCCACATGCTGAAGTGCTGATGAATATAAATATAAGTACGTATATATGACACTATGAGCTTCTCATGTTTTAATATTGTCATAAAAATATGTAAATGATCAAAAACCACCAGAGTTGTAATAAGAACAAGTACAGCAGTTTATTATGATTATAAAACATCTATAAAGCTCCCCGACTTCACAACATCATCATCATAATCATTAAATATTATTTATTACAAACAACCATGTGAACTTGAACACAAACACCGTAACACACAAAAGAAAAACTGTGCAGATTATACCTCCATGTAGAGAAACACTAACGCAACACTGTGGGTAAAACACTTAGCGGGTAAAACATTTAGCTGTTTAACGGAAGGTTTGGACTTTTAACATCAACATTTGTCTGCCTTCTTTCTCCTGCAGAGTAATCCAGGGATTTTTCTGCACTAACATTTTATATTTATCTCAAGATATGATCATGGAATACACAGAATTACAGTTTATTAAAAGTTTCTTCATCCTGGTCATGTAGTGTTAGGTTCATAAGTATTTGAAATTTTTTGCGTCATTTTCTGTCTGACCGGTAAAACCTTGTCTTACGTTGTTACTTGGTTCCACAACACGTGATTTAAGTGTAAAATCAACTTAAAGGTCCCATATTACGTAAAAATTCACTTTTTCTGTTCTTTGGACATCCATTTGGGTGTGAACTGCCTCTACACACACTATAAGTTTGATAAAAATGGTGAATTGTGTTAGTATTAATTTAGGAATGTCAGAAATCGTGTGCTTAAACAAGGCATTTAGATTTCTCTCATACTTCTACGTCACACTAGGGGACATTTGAATAACTCCACCCTCCTATCTGAGAAGTGGTATAATATGAGACCTTTAACAGGAATAAATCTCCTAAAAAGTCAATTTAGTCCCCTTGTAAAAATACCAAAATGTCATTAATAGCGCTTTTTATTCAGTAATGAAACCTTTCACGTCACATCGATGACAATTTAAGTTGTACGTTTTGTGTGGCAGGCAAGCGTAGCACTGAATACAGTCCAATACGTTGAGATGGTGCCGGGATGTAGATATCCCCTGTCTTGTGAGATGCCTCAGCGATTGACAGAGTTGACTTAGACTCTTAAGTGTTAGAGTGCATATCTTTTCCGTATTTTTAGTGTTTCAAAGTACAACATCCTGAGTTACAATATTTTCATGCTACTATGGGGTCATCAGAACGCATCTCTAAGTTGGGAACTACCTGTTTATACGTTTACACTATTTTATGTATTTAACATCTCATTTGATAATATATTACTTGTCATGGGGTGTGTTGGCATGATAGGAGGCTTTGGCACCATTACAAGCTTCTTTTATTTACAGGGAAAAAGTAATCCGGCCAAACTACAAACTGAAGCGTCTTCAAATGCAAAGCACACAGCAAAACAACAAGGGGGAGCATGACGGTGGACTGACCAAGACAAAGGGGTTAGACAGGCCTAAATAGGTAACTAACAAACGCAAACAATAAACAGACTGATTAAACTAAAGTTACTCAACACTAAACCAATAGATGAAAAGAACTGGACTAACTGGAGGAGGGAACTAAACTGGGACCAGTTAAGCAAACACACCACCAAACTAGGAACTAACGACTAAGCAAACTCAGGTGTAACCAATAATGAAGCTGACTAACCAATAATTACACTAATCAACCAATCAGGACACAGTGGTAGGACAAAGGGAGTTGACAGACATACCATCTAGACAGACAGGACAGGACAAGGGTGCCCTCTGGTGGACGGCTGGAGCAAAGGTCGGGCCATGACTACTCTTCTTATTGGGTATTTACACTTTTATGCTTGGTTTGAAACAGCGTAAGTTTTTATAGAATTTTATTTTTATTTCCTTTATACTTTTAGAAATAGCGTCATAACCATAAAAAGACGCATGTGGAAACGACGTAAGATGAAGCATTATTGAGATTTGGCAAAATTAATCAATACTTCATGTGAAAGAAGTATTTAATTTCAGATTTAATTTGATAAAGAAACAGCTTAAAGTCACTGCAAAAGATTTTAAACATTATTTACTTATGTTTCTTTTTTACTATTTTACCATATTTTATTTTAAAGACGATTTTTGTTTTTGCTCATACACTAAGCCATGCCTTAAATCTGACAATTTAAATTTAAATTTAGCTACTTACACAATTTAATCTCAGAAAAAATCTCATATTTGAACATTTTTGCGCTAAACTTTCTCTTTAAACAACCACAAAAGAATGACTGAAATTTAGCATTTGGGATATGACAAAAATAGAGACTTTCAGCATTAATTTGACTTGTTCTGCAGTTTTTGAACATGATTTTCAGTATTAAAACATTACATATATTGTCCAACTACTTTTGAGCCTCTAAAGATGTAATTTAAATAACTCATTTCTAAAGGTTTATTGCAAAACTCCTTTTAAATCCTTTAAATTACAACTGAAAGACTTTTTAAGAACATAATTTTCCAATACCTTTATATTTAAGACTGAATTTTAATTCTAAAAATCTTTATTTAATTTTGTTTCCTCAATTCTAAAAATTAACAAATATGTGACAAAGAATCTTGAATGTCCAAAAACTTGCTGTATGATTATTTTTGTGATATTCTTTATTAAACGCAGGAGTATAATAACTATCAACACTCACTACATTTTAATTATTACTTTCATAATTATTAAAGGATTATTAATGTTAAAAATTTTTTGAGAGGTCCATTTCTTGTCTCTGGGTTTGAGGAGTATAATAATTTAATCTTTATAATCTGTCATAATGCTTTAAAATAATATCCCCAAAATCTTTCATAATGCTGTTAAATTGGTTTGTAGTAACATATATTGTGTTAAATTGTGGATTAATGGCAGTGTAGTTAAAAAAATAACTGGAGCTGAGGCAGAGGGTAAAATGTCGAGATTGTTTTTTTGTGCAAATTTACGAGAAATAAACATAATATAGAATGACTTTGTAAATCATAAATTTAACAGAAAAAGTGTAAAGAAAATCCAAGCTTAAAATCACAAATTTATGATAAAACAAATATTCTCTGACACTGTAACTTCATAAATTTAAGAGAAAAAAGGTTTTCAAATTTCAAAATTAAACTCACAAATTTATGAATGAATTTGCACAGACATTGCTCTGGCATTAGAAAGTTATACATTTATGAGTAAAACATTTTTAAAAATCCAAGAAATAAGTCACAAAATAATGAGAAAATTCTTCTCAGACATTGTAAAGTCATAAACATAAGGGGAAAAGGTCAACATTTTTCTGAGATTAAAGTTGGAAATTTATGAGAAATACACAAAGATATTCTCTTACATTGTAAAATAATAAGAATGTAAAATTTATGGGAAAAAACTTAGAAATTTGTGATTTTAATCTTAGAAATTTGGACTCGTCTTCTTACAAATTTATGACTTTACAAAAAGTTACAAAAGAAGTTTTTATCCCAACAATTTTTGACTTTAATATGGGAAAGTATGGACATTTTTCTTGCTAATTTATGATCTCTTTCTCGTAAACGTGCCACTTAAACCTCAGAATGTCTTTCTTAATTCTCCAAATTTTACCTAACTCTCCCAGTTCCATATATTTTTAGAAGTCTACAATAGCCCTAATTCACCATCATAACTGTGTAACATCAGTGGTCCTGTTGAGGAATATTCTCGCTCTTCCCAGCCCATTCCTATAATAAAAAGCACAACACACATGAATATGTACATTCTTAAAATAAATACATTGTGGCGAGAGAGAAAACGAGAGAGAGAGCAAAGAGCAATACCATCATTTTCTATGTACACGTGTAGAAACTTCACAAAGCACAAAAAACATCTTTACACATGAGCAAAAACAGGAGCACGGTTACACACACCCACATCTACACGCCGATACGCAAAACAGTGGACAACATTGCCCAAATCCTACGCTGCTTTACAAAGTTGTTTCTTATCTTACTGGTCTGTCTGATGAGACAGCAGTGAAAACCAAGTCATGTTAACGTCCTTCTTTCATTTACTTTCATTTACATAATTTTGCAATTTCAACCTAAGTTTCCTGGGCTGGGTTTTAAAGTTAGTTCATGGCAAGTATTTCGTAATTCCAGATTCATTTTAAACTTAAACTTAATAGTTGTAACTACGTCTACGCGTAAGAGTGAATGTGTAAATAGCCCACACACGCTGTTAAAAATTTCCCTTTGCCCTTACAGATATTTTAGGCTTCTGGCAAACAGTTGCACATTTGTAGCAAGGTGATATTTTCACATGCAGATTAGGTTTGTGGCAAACTTGTGGTGGACTTCTAGCAAACTTTGTGGAAAACTTACTGGCTAATAGTTTTGGCAAATCACTGGTAAATACATTTGTCACTAGAGGCAATTTGTCATTGTTGCCAGAACATTGCGGCAAGTTTGTTACTAGTGACTAACAATGGCAAATTTGTGGCAACATATTCTGGCAAGCTCCACTGTTTGCTAAAAATCAACCACAAGTTTGCTGCAAACCTTGTCTTTGTAAGGCCTGATCCACACAGGTGTGGAACCTTGGATATTAGTTGCTAATGTACAATATGTACGTAGTTAGCAACTATGCTTTTGGGAAACGCGCCCCAGATTCGGCTGTATGTTTCCGGCTGTAGATTAAATTAACCTGTGAATTCACTCATGACAGTGACAAATGCTAACCCGCGATTCAGATTCGGCTGTATGTTTCCGGCTCTATAGGAAGTTAACCAACAGATTTACTCATGAATGTGTGTGCTTCGCACCGGTCTACTGATTCAACTGACACGAGTCTCGTAGTCTACAAAAAGGAGTATGCTGTTGAGTGTGGTGGTGCAAACGAATTATAAGTTATGACATTTTTAGCAGCTGTACTTGCTAATATGGCTGTATTGATCTTGCAATGAGTTTGTAATGATTATAAGAGGTATGTACGTGACAGGTTTATATTTTAGTCATGGTGTAGTTAGGACTCAATGGATTCGGGTTAATGGAGCCCTAAGATTTATGACTTGTGAGTTATTTAATGGATCTGGGCGATTAACCCGGGTGAGTCATGAATCGCCCGGCTCTACACCATACCACAAACTAAGCTGCAGGTTGGTGTTAAACAGCGTCAAACCAATGCCAGTGTTACACCTCACTAAAGTCAATCAAGCGCAGCCACAATACACAACAAAAATGCATCAGATGTTAAGATCGCGTTCAATTATCCACAATTTCAATGCCCATGTGGATGGAGCCTTAGACACAGCCACAGTCACATGCAGTTGGAGTGCAATGGTCAGAAAGTTGGCCCTGTGATCTGAGGGTTGTCAGATTGGTAGAGGTGCCATTGAGGTACTCATGAGCAAGGTTCCATTCTCAAGAACTGTTCCCTAGGTGCTGCCAAAATAAAGCTGACCACTGCTCCTTCATGGATGGGTCAAATGCAGAGCTCACATTTAGTCGTGGTGAACAGTGTGCTGTGTTCACAATGACAAATAATCACTCACTTAAATTCTTTTGAAATTGTATAGTTTTAAATTAATCTGGTTTGGTTAAATTCTCTTTTTCATGAACTGACCTAAAACCTACTAAGAGCTGCATAAATTATTGTTTTGAGTAAATGAAAGAAGCATGGGTTATTCATCATTTTTACAGTGATACTGGAAACTAGCCCAGGTGAAGCGTTACTCCAAGAAATAATACAACATTTATGTTGCGTGACATAATACCTTCTCCATACACAACTTTTACAGGACAAACACAAACATTTGTGCTCTTACCTATGCAAAACTGCAACACAGCAAAAATACAATAGGTTATTCTGTTTGAAATTGTGTTTAATGTTGTGGAAGGGAGTGTTTATCTCAAGCTGCTCTACAATATTCATATTTTCCACTATATCCTGCAAATACGTCTTACCGACTCTAACAGTACACCGGAACAGATTTTGGTCCAAAATTTCATCTTGCTGAGACAGACCACACGAAAACCAGCATACAGATGCGGCCACAACGGCCTCCAGATTTTCACATTTTTGCCCAGTCTCTAATAATATTTAATTAATATTTCTCGCTTGTTTACTTGTTTTTAGCTTGATGGTGATGCCTTGTAAACCCTTACAATTTTTTTCTGGTTAACAATTGCTGTTAACGTTTGGCAATGTTGTCACAAATGTGCAGCAAGGTGATATTTTCACATCCAAATTAGGTTTGTGGCAAACTTTGTGGAAAACCTATGCACCTGGCAAATTTGTCACCAACACTTCACTACAAGTTTGTCATTACTGGTACAAATCACTGGCAAATACGTTTGTCACTAGTGGTAATTTGTCACTGTTGCTAGAACTTTGCCGCAAGTTTGATAAAAGCAAACTTGTGGCAACACATTCTGGTAAACGCCACTGTTATGCAAAAAATTAACCACAAGTCTTGTCGCGAACATTTTGTTTTTGTAAGAGACACAAAGCCCCTAAATTTCATGTGCTCGCGAGGAAATATTACATGCATGAGAAAGAACCTTTTTAGAACCTTTCAGATGAGAGGTGAGTCCAGTCCATTCGTCTTGAATTCAAGATCCCAAGATTAGCTTATTATGTTTTCATCAATTCTACAGCTGTATTATATTATACGAGGGTGAGTCAAGCTAAAGTTAGAAAATGGGATTTATTGGAAAATGGAACAAACCTTAAAGACCCAGTAAGAGGAAAAGTGTCCTTGGTTTGGTAACATGACAAATGTGTCAGAAAAGTGTGTCTAAAAAGATGTGGAAAATCCCGGCATTACGACGTTGTGGAGTTCAGCTTTTCACTGCTTATACAGTAGGTCTAAGTAGGGTGGGACTAAAACGCAGCCTGCTTACATAGAGAGGTTATGTTTAACATAGTCCTGCCCAGGGGTACGTTTCCCAAAAGCATAGTATACATAGTGTACGTTAGCAACTAATGCAGTGTACGTTAGCAACTAACGCAGTGTACGTTAGCAACTAACATAGGTTACATTAGCAACTAACATAGTGTACATTAGCAACTAACATAGTGACGTTAGCAACTAATATAGTGTACATTAGCAACTAACATAGTGTACATTAGCAGCTAACATAGTGTACATTAGCAGCTAACATAGTGACGTTAGCAACTAACATAGGTTACATTAGCAACTAACATAGTGTACATTAGCAACTAACATAGTGTACGTTAGCAACTAACATAGTGACGTTAGCAACTAATATAGTGTACATTAGCAGCTAACATAGTGACATTAGCAACTAACATAGTGTACATTAGCAACTAACATAGTGTACGTTAGCAACTAACATTGTGTACATTAGCAGCTAACATAGTGATGTTAGCAACTAACATAGTGTACATTAGTAGCTAACATAGTGACGTTAGCAACTAACATAGTGTACATTAGCAGCTAACATAGTGACGTTAGCAACCAACATAGTGTACATTAGCAGCTAGCATAGTGTAGATTAGCAATTAACATAGTGTACAACTGTTGTGTTATACAACTAACAACTTTGAGACTTAATTTTACCGAGCAACGTTCATATTCGCTCAAAATTGACGAGGTGATTAGTGACAACTCTTTCTTTGATATGAGGAACTTAGACATTATTGTAATCTTACTGGATCTTTAACAAAACTGATAATGTGATTTTTCAGTGTAGTCCCCAGACTTCTCGAGGCACTTGTCCGGATTCCATCAGAATTTTTTTTTTCTTTTGTCCTCACAACCACTCATGCGCCACTTCGTTCACCTCTTTCACCTCTGAATCGCCGAGCACTCGGATGTTTATTTACTGATCCAAAAAGGTGGAAATCACATGTCGCCAAATCTGGAGAGTAAGGAGGATGTGTCAACACTTCAAACTTCAGTTTCGCCGGACAAGTTGCGGTGTTTCTTGCAGTGTGTGGGTGGGCATTGTCTTAGCGATTTCGCTGCATCAGTCCAGGATGCGCAGATTGACACGCGACACTGTGCTTGAAATAGTTTTCTGTCACCAGGCAGTGGTAGAGTCTGGCGTTGCTATGGAAGAGGGACTTGAGCAGGATGCTGTGAGCTGTCTTCAGCACTTCTTCATCATTTCGCCAGATTATCAGATTATCCACCGCTTCAGTGTTTTAAGGTGTCTTTCCCCGCTCGGGCCGGTCTCCATCGCATACCGAAGTGATGCCTTTCTTGAATTTTTCTACCCAGTTGAACACCTGAGCCTTACACATACAGCCTTCAGCGTACACCTCGGATGTGTGTCGATGAATTTCACATGGATTCTCACCTTTAACGTGTAGAAATCTGATGACTGCCAGCACTTCTTCCTTGGAGTAATTTTCCAGTCGAAGCTTCCGCGCTGACATTACGTCAACAGAAGTGTCAGTCATGGTTAAAAGTACTCAGCAGAGAGAGCGCTTCACACTGGTGGTGTTATATTCGCCCTCCTTATTACTGGTGGCATTTTATATGCTTTTTCTAACTTTATCTTGACTCACACTTGTACTATTTAAATCTCTTAACTTTCTTATAAAACATCGGTGAATGAGGCCCAATATTCATGAAGCGCTGATTTTGCTGGTGATTTGAAATTGTACAATTGGAGGAAAGTTTTAGTTAGAGTTTTAAAAATAAGTTAAACTAAACCTATATGTTACATAGTGTTACCATTGTGCGAGTTTCTCATAAACAGCGTGTACAAATGTGTCCACTGTAGCTTTTAGACAAGCAAAAAGAACTTACAAATGTAGCCCAAACCCCTCCCAAGAAGCTGTCCTCACTGATCTCAGAGTAGAAACTGAATTACGCTCTTGAGACGTGAATGTTTTGACTTTATACACGGATGTTGGGGTTTAAACGTGAAATTTAACTTAAAAATTCACATTTATAATATGCTCAAGATTATGACATAATGGGAACGGTTAGGGTTTGTTTTCAAAGTGCTGTAGGGATCTGTTTTATGTATTTATTGTTATTATTATTATTATTATTATTATTATTATTATTATTATTATTATTAGTGTTGGAGGACAATAGGATTCTCAAACCACAAGCTACTAGTTAAAAGCTCTATCCTCCAATTCTGTCTCGCAGCTGCAATGTAATGATACCAGATGTAATGAGCAGCAAGTCAACTATATGCTACTCAACATCAATCACAAACACCTGCTAGTTAAAACAGTTGTCTTTAGGGGTAGACAATTACATAATAATAATAATAATATAATAATAATAATAATAACATTTTAATGGGGATGGCTAGTGAAAGGTAGAGGAAAATATTAGGAAATGTTTAAAAAAACGCTCTGTACAAGTGTCGAAACATCAAAAAAGAACACAGTCTCCACGGTAACGCCGCCTCCCTCCTTTCTCACGCACAGTGTTACGGAACGCAACTGAAAATCGGCAACTCCTTCCAATCACCAAACGCATCCTTCCCATCATCCCTCACTGCGCGGGAGAGGGGTTGGGGTCGGGGTCGGGGTCGGACTGGTGGTGCTCCACGTGCCTGCGATTGGTGCGTTTGGGTTTGTGGGAGGGTGAGTGGGCGGAGCTTTGCTGCTGCCAGTAGGACTGGCAGTACTGGTTGATGAGACGCACCTCTGGCTGAGGTGGGGGTGGGGCAGGGGGCGGGACTTGGGGGTCCAATGGGGGCGGTGTTTGGGGAGGAGGTGGAGGAGGAGGCGGGCGGTTTTTTTGAGGGCGGTGCTGATGCTGATGCTGGCCGTGTTGGCGCTGTTGCTGGGGAAATGGAGGCGGGGCGTCAGGCGCGGTTAGAGCCTCCACAATCTCGCGGTCCAGAATGCGCAGGTCGACACGCGACACGGTGTGCTTGAAGTTGTTTTCGGTCGCTAGACAGTGGTAGAGTCCAGCATCGCTACGGGAGAGGGATTTGAGCAGGATGCCGTGAGCCGTCTTCAGCACTTCTTTATCACGACTGAGCTGTTGGAGAGAATCAGCATCAGCATCAAAATTTAATTTACACAAGGAGCATCCAGAACGAAGTCCGTTCACTTACTACCTGCACAGTCTCCCTGAAGCAACTTGGCGTTAAAGGCCAAGGCAGGTGACCGGAGTTGGGCTAGCTTAAAGGTTAACATTAGGGATGCATGTTAATATCGGAATCATATCAAATTGCCTTACTGTGCAGCCCTAGTTAACACAGATAGCTAACTATCCAAGACTCTGTTTACATTTATGGCGTTGTTCATATGGAGAATGACATCCAAAGCCCAAATACAGTGACAGTGTAACTTTCTCCCTAGCTAACTTGCACTCGAGGGTAGAATGTGTTCTGTATTGGGGTAGTGTCTTAAGATTTTAATGCTGCTGCTACTCTTAGCAGTATTCTTAGCTTATTGGTACAGTACCTAACAATGTAACATTGCTTTATTTAACACATCACTTTTATTATTCAACAAAGCGTCGACACAGTAAGCTGACAAATCTTCCTCTCAAATGGAAGTTACAATATTCCTTAAATCATTATAATACAATAAAAGTGTGTGTGAAAGTTTTCTTGAGCATCGTGAGAGAACATTTTAGATCACGGGTATTCAACTACTGCATGTATTCAGGATCTGACCGACAAATCAATTCAGTACAATTCAAAAACTTTGACAAAATTGTCACGTGACATTTAACTGAACATATATCTATTTTTGCTGTCCACTTTTCTTTTTTTTGGAAAGTGCTATTTTTCTCTCACTTTCTCCATCTCACCTGTCTTTTTCTCACCTTACTCTGACTCAGTTGTCTGTATCTCTTCCTTTGTTTTCCGCACATATATCACTATCTTTTCGCGAGTTTGTCTTGCCTCTAACTCTCTCATGTGTCTGCACTGTGGAGTTGCAATGTTTACCGCCTGGATTGCACAGACTTGATTGGCTGAGTGGTATCATGTGGGATTTCTTAACTTATGTATGCAATTGCTCTGTGCATTTCCTCATCCACTAAACCACTACCGTAAAGACTACAAAAGCTGCGCCGGTTAAAACGGAAGCACCCTGTCAGGTTTTAAACCATAACCTTCTGTTTTGGCTGACCGCAGTCCGCCTGTTAGTGACCTTTTGCTCTAGATTAACGTCAATCAGTAATGGAGCTCCTCAGATAAACTGGAAACGCTTACTTTTATGTAGAAATAAAAAATTTCACCAGCACCAAAAGCAATAATAACATTAGAGCTTACTGATACTCCACTCTTTAAACATTTGCCCCGGGGCCCATTTAGTGCCGGGTTTCAATACTCATCATTAACAAGAAGCGTCATTAAAGAAAACCCGGCGCTCTCACCGCTTTGCGTTTGCCGTCCTTCTGATAGAGCCACTTTACGGTAGCTTGAGGAGACCGGGGCTGGCATTCCAGAAAAGTGCTGCTGCCCTCCACCCCGAACTGCACAGTCTCCCTCAAACGCTTCTCCACTGACACAAAGAAGGAGTAAAGGGAATAAAAACACCACATCAATATTATCCTTTCATTTACTTTTTGGAATTTTATGGCAGTCACAAAAAAATTATGCCTAAAACCTTCAAAACCTTTCCACAACGTAGTCCTAATACACACAAACATGACGTCTTCTGGCTCAGAGTCAGTTAATTACCAGAACTATAAAAATGCTGGAAAGCACGAAGAGAAATGTGAGGCGTTAGTTTCAGGAATATAAAACAATAAAACTGTAATGATGAAGTGGAGAACTGGAAGAAAACCCGATGGTTATGGATTTATCCACAAATGGTTGCAAAGACAGTTGTGAAATCAGGAAAGTGACGATACGTGAAATTCCAGGCAGAAGGTTATGTTTAATGTAGTTTAAAGGATAGTTTGTTTTGTTCTTCATGCTGAATGTATTTTCTGTAATAAAAATGCTCTGCGCATGTGAGGCAGGCGATGATGTGGGCGTTGATGGTGCTGCTGATGCTGGCTGTGTTGGTGCTGTTGCTGGGGAGACGGAGCATCGGGCGAGGTCAACGCCCCTACAATCTCATGGTACTGGAGCTGGTCCGGCTCATTTAAAACTTTTCTTGACACAAAAAGTTTGTTTCAAGCAAGTTTATTACTTTAACCTGGGAAAATTTGATTTTTGTTTTTTTTCTCTCTCATTAGAACGTTAGACGATATGTACATTGTTTTTATCCTGAAATTGTGACTTTAATCTTAGAAAATTGGACATTTTATTCTCACAGTTGTATAGCTTTCCACATTTTTTTTTGTTTATTCATTCGTTCGTTTGCTGAACTGCTTAAGTCAGGGGTGTCCACTTCTTAGAAGCTGTAAACCTCTTAAAACTGTATTGAAACCCCAGTCTTATGGTCACTAACATTAACTCTAACCTTGAAAATATGGACATTTTTCTTGCTAATTTTTTACTTTATAATATCCCAAAAAGTTTGTTTCATGCAAATGTATTTTTAATCTTTAATCTGCTAACTTTTAATTTTTTTTCTCTCACCAATTTATAACATTAGAATGTTAGAGTATATTTAAGTTGTTTTTCTCCTGAATTTGTGATTTTAATCTTGAAAAGTTGGGACATTTCTTTTCTCACAATTGTAAGGCTTTCCACACTTTTTTTGATAAATTTATGGCTTAATCTCAGAATTTCTGTCATTTTTTTTGATCACCTTCTCCTTCGGCTCTGTTTTGTAATATTTACCCTAATTACACTGTTATAATTTTTAAATAATGATTTGTGAGTTTTTCTGGGAATTATATAAAATTATACTATTTAGGAAATACTTATTCAGGGGTCCAAGCACTTATTTTCTCCTGCAAAACGGATTGTGGAAATTGAACTGTAAGTCGCAGTAGGCTGATATTTTCAGGGCAAGTATGAATGCTGTGAAACTCGCCATAGGCCGAAAATCTTAGTGATTGGGTGATAATTGGGGCTATAGGAAACAAAAAAGTGTTTGGACCTCTAGGAGGCGCTTAGAGGGCACTTATATATTTCTGTGATGTCATAACAGAGCTTTTATAATATATATGAAATTATATATCACTGTTAGAGGTTAGTTTCTTAATAAACACAACCTCCTGAAGCTTCACTACCTGGTCACAAATTTCTGGTTGCACCTTTAATTCTTTTCCCTGTGTCATTTCATTTTATTGTTCTACATTATAACTCCTTATGTCTTGATATGATTAATGTAGTTATGTGGTTTAATCGTCATTTCACTTAAATGTTCTATGTTAAGGATAATGTAGTTAATTCAAACTATGGAAGCAGGAAATATACAATGATATTATTTGAACAGTCGGGGGCGCTACAACGCTACATAAATTTTATGTGATGTCTTTTGGCTAATTTTGACTTCTGACTCACTGTCTGCTATTTTTGATGCTTAGTGCATCAGCTGCTTTTTGCGACGTGTGCTTGGACCTGGCACATTGCCGCTTGTGACTATATTTCTATATACTTTTTCATTAGATTTAGTTTTCTTGTAAAGTTACTTTAATTTAATCTATAATTAATTTCAATTTTTTAATTTCTGTTTTAATAAACTGACATTTTAAGAATGTTCTATGTGCCTTATTTGTTCTTTGCACTGTTAAAACTGGAGCCATTTCATCTCGTCTCTCTGTGTACTTGTACAGTATATAGCAGAGATGACAAAGTTTACTTTGACTTTGACTTAAATATTAAAAGCTTGGAGGTAAAGTTGAAATAATTAGTAGAAAACTTAGATAGGCAATCAACATGACCTTCATAATGAGTGTTTAATATGATGAATCTCAAGTGATTTGTAAGATGTCCTACCTTTAGAGTTAAAGCCTCGGCACTGGCGCAGTGGGTCTCCATGTTTGATGTCCTGTCTTCTGCTTCGCCTAATAAATTATAAATAAAAGCAAAAATACAGCTTTTTAGAAAAGAGCTGTTCTGAAAGCTGCAGTTCCAGTCATTCACACACCATTAAAAAAAACACAAAAATACTGGAGCAATCTGAAGCAGATTTTGGTCCAAAATTTGATTTTGGATTTTTGAAAAAGAAAAATGCAGAATCAGAATCAGTTTATTAGAAGAATTATTTATTTAAAACAAGAAATATACTGTCCACGTACGTAAATATTCAGACTGGTTTTTACTTCATATGATTACAGTTTTGTAACTGACATTGCAGATTGTCACGCGGCACTTCCTGAAGTTTTTGTAATGTGCAATAATTTCAGAGTAGCTTCTGATTCCTCTTAAAGCCAACTTCTTAAAGCTGTATTAATCATTACTGGACCATTAAAGTTTCATTCGTTCATTCGTTCGCTTGCATGCTGAAGCACTTAATCTGCTGGAGTCCAGTTCTTGAAACCTGCAAACTTCTCAAAGCTGTATTGATCATTACTGGACCATTAAAGGTTTGTTCGTTCGTTCGGTTGCTTGCTGAAGCCGGTGGTGTCCCGTTCCAGTCCTGAAAGGCCGATATCCTGGACCCGGGGGACCAACCCTGGGTGTTTAGAGTCACCAATCAACCTACAGCACATGCTTTCGGACAGTAGGGGGAAACTGGAGCACCCTTAATAAACCTAACCCAACAGGGGGAGAGCACTTGGCTCCTACTAAAAGGGAACACAGCACACAGTGCACCACAACCATCCGTGAAGGAGCAGTGGGCAGCGCGCGGGGAGCAGTGCTTGGGAACAGCACCTTGCTCATAAGTACCTCAGTGGTACCTTTACCAGTCCGGGACTCGAACTGGCGACTTGAACCCATCAATCTCACAGCAAATTTCCTAAGTGCTACCAACCAGCAGTCCCCCTGCGTACCTCTTAGTGGCCGGAGTGAAGGCGGAGCAGCTATCACCGTCCCAGGCACAGTACGGGTCTCGGGCCAGACAGCAGTCGGAACAGGCTTTTCCGTAAACGGCACAGCGGTGTAAAGACACCTGGGTAAGACCTCGCTCTGACGACACGTACAGTTGTTGCTGTGAAACACAAGCCAGAAGAATGTAGCATGTTCAGGTATTTATGTTGTTCACATACATCATAAATCACTGGCTCATGACCAAAATTTTACCTTCAAACTCTACTAATCAGTCCAAGTTTTAAATATTTCTGCAAAGTTTGATGCAGACTCATGAATGCTCTTAAAATATTAGTTAATTAAAATAGAAATTAAAAATGAAAAATTAGCATTAAGTTAAAGAAACGTTTTATATTTATATATAAATGTGTTTCCTAAATAGTGGTTTACACTATAAACAATAACTGTCTATGTGCATATCATAATAAAACTAAATGTAGTTATAATCCCTATATGATCCAATCTAATACCCAGAAAAACTCACAGAACAATATTTAAAAACTGACAGTGTAACTAGGGCCATTAGGGTTTATCTAAAAATAGAGATGAAGGAGGAGGTGAAAATAAGTCAGAAATAATGAGATTGAACTTGTAAATTCATAAATAAAAATGTGGAAAAGCTTGCAACTGTGAGAAGAAAATGTGCCAAATTTCCAAGATTACAGTCACAAATATTGGATTACTATCTTTCTCATAAGAGTGATAAACATGATGATAAATAAGAGAAAAATCATTTAAATCATACCCTTTTAGTGGAAATTTTTAGAGTTTTCACCGGAGCTGGAGTCTGAAAAACATCAGTCATCACGCTATTGAGTCATATTTATTATTCTTTACTCCACATCTAGTCAGTTACTACATTTTTCAGTGACATGTTTACCCGAAACACCTCCACCTCCTCCAGTATCAGCTCCTCTGTTGTGCTCGTGTCTTTGGGCAAGACGATCACCTTTTGGACGGTTCCTCGATCTAACAAAGAGAACATTAAAACTCTCAGTTTAACTTGTGAACAGCATATAATACAATATACAGTACTAACAAGCATTGGGACGAATACTGTACGAGTACGAATTCCTCCTCCTCAATCAGGGGTTCAAGGTCAAGTCGTTGGAAGCGATGATGTAAAATGTGATGTGGAATGATCATGATGGATTGTAGTTCAGCAAAGTAAGTGCCTGATTTATTCTTTTTGTATTGTATTTGTTGACGCATTAAGGGCCTGTGTCCACCAAACACATTTTTTGCGCTGGCAGTGCCTATTTCTAACACAAATCCTATGAGCTTCAGCGTTCAGAGTGCTAAATGTCAAAAAGACGCCGGCGGAGACTTTATTTTACCGCAGCGCTCAGAGCGCTTCAAGTTGAAATCCGTTCAACTATTAGAACAGCACTGGGCTTGTCAATGTCACTTCTCTCTTGCTAGCCAATTTGGAGACCTCTGCTTTACAGTGATTGCTTTTATCAGCACAGCAATCACATTGTTTTCTCCTCTGTGTGTATGTGTGTGTATTTTGTGTGGTTACCTGTCCCGAGGAACAGCACCTCATACCGTCCGTCAACGGCGTCCACCAGGTCCACGGCCACAGTGGTGAAGCGGTAGTCGACGGCGGTGCGCACTACCAGGGGGCGTTTGTGCGTGGGGTAAATGGGGTGGTACATTAGAGGGTGAGCACGGACGAAGTTGACCGCTTCCTCCGAAAAGGCTTTGGTGGTGTGCAGGCCGGGGGTAAACGTTCCACCAGGACACTGAGTTCAAGAGCAGAGAAATTAGAAAAAATTAATTCATTAATTTGTTCATTCATTCATTATCCGCGGCTGCGGGGGAACTAGAGACGCCAACACACCGCAGGACATCAACAACAAATTAAGATAACATTTCCACCAAAAACGCTCAAGTTTTGTAGCCGTGAGATGAAACCTGGTCGATTAAAATGCATTGAAGTGAAAGGGGACAGAACGAGGGATGATAAATGTTGTCATGACTCCCCCTGGACTTTGGACGTTGTGATGTGTGTTTTCTGTTTAGTGTGTATTTTGTTCAGCCCTTTTGTGTCTGTAGTGTTCGGCCATGTTGTGTGTCCTGTGTCAGCCATTTTGTGTCTGTAGTGTTCGGCCATGTTGTGTGTACTGTCTTCTGTCAATCAGTCTATGTTCCACCTTCCCATTGTGTCTTATTGGTAGATCTTGGTTCCTCAGTTTGTTCACCTGTGCTCGTTTATTGTAGTCACACCCTCTCCTTCCCATTTGTTGTCCCTTTATTGGTTGTTTTGTGATCGCTCTCCCATTGGTTCCCCTTTGTTTCATTGGTCCAGCCCCTTGTTTGTGTGTTAGTATTTAAGCTCAGTTTTTCCCAGTGTTTCTTGTTGGTCCACCCTCACACAACCCTCTCTCTGTCGGCGTGGTGCTTGTAAGTTTGTTATGTTAAAGTAGTTTTGTTCTGTTTGTGGTTTTCGTTCAAGTTTTATGTTCCTTGTGCAGTCTTTGTTTTCAAGTAGTTTGGTTTTGTTTGTGGCCCTCGTGCCGGTTTTTGTTCTGTTTTGTTCTTTGTAAATAAATGGCTTGCTTCGTGACCTCGCCTCATGTCATGCCGACACTCCCCAACGTGACAAATGTAAGAAGAAGACGAGTGTGGGTCACAACTGTAAGATGTGTGAAGAGACCCTCGAATCACCTTGAATTTGGTGGATTGCGTTATAATAAGAATGACTTATTATACCCATTTATACATGTATTGATAATATGTGGCTATCCCCAATATCAAAATTGATATGTATTTATTTATGATTTCCAGTGTTAAACCCCTCAGTTGATTTTTTTCTTCGCCATCTGATTTAAAAATTCCTACAAACTCCCTCATCAGATGCTCCCGTTAGGTTTTGGTACTTAATTGTGTTAATTACATGAGGTAATTAATTACAAGAGGTAATTAACCGCAGTAAAGCTCACCGTGCCAGGGCGTGGGTACGGAATCTTGCCAGTGTAAGGAGTCCACTGGTAGTTGTGTCCATGTTTGTGTGAAAACGGACCGTTGAAGACGTTTCTGATGTCTGCCATGGAGTAAACACACACCGCAGAGCCTTTAAACACAGACCTAGAAAAGGGAGATGAAAGATGAGGAAATCTGTCAGTCTGTCATTAAAAGACATTTAAAAAATAGTTGAGGCATGCTTTTATTACGAAGAGAAATCTCTGTTTGAAGGGGCAGTTAACCCTTCCCTACCCCTCGGTCTTAGGTAAACTGTATGACTAAATTGCATGAGTGAAAATGCTCCCGATGTGTGTGCACACTATATGGCCCAATGCACGGATGCGACCTGACTGCTCAGTTTGTACTCTGGTTGCATTTCATTTCGGCTGAAAATGGGTAAAAAATAGCACAGTGTAAGCGGAGTTTAAATGGGAAGTGAGACACTACACCAAAACAGAGGGATAGGGTTAGGGTTAGAGGGCTGACTTGTGAAGTTGGGTTCATTTATCAAATTTGTAGTCGGTGTGTGTTTTTACCCGGCGGTGGAGAATACGGCGTAGACGATGGGGTTTCGCTCGTCATGAGTCTGCTGGATGAAGACGTCTCCTGCAAACATATTCACATATCACTGGAGTGGAAGCAGTAGAGGAAGAACAACAGCACACTTTACTGCAACATTAAGAAAGAGGTGAGGAAGTTTCCTACTGAGTTCATCAAAATACGTCTCCACTCCTTCTGCACCAATCACAGAGCAGACCAGGCGAGCTTTCAGGAAAGTGGTCCACTTATTCACCAGAGATCTCTGACCCCCGTCATCGTTCTGGAGCAGCAAATAACACAAAATAAAACCAGAGTCAGTGTCAGGATCTAACAGGAAACCATGTCGGGACTTCCAATTTCCCACTCTACATCCTCCGCTCCAGAAATCCGCTTCAGATCTCCAGAAGGACACAAGACAAGATCTCCTTCACCTGAATTCTCATGAGAAAGTATTGCTCATCCAAAAGTATGGTGTGCTCACAAAAAAGTAATTTTTTCAGCATTCGCATGCCTTGTGAGCAATGCGAAAAAGTCTTGTGACAATGTAACACTTCCTCATGAGCACATTAGAATTTTTTCCTGAACTTTGCATTACTTTCAGTACTTTCTCATGAGTATTTGTATCCTAATTCAAAACCACATTCTATTAACATGATTTTCCTGTTGATTAACATCAACAGGCAAAACAGACAACTTCATTTCACATTCAGTAATGTCATTTAAAAAGAACTTTCAACATGAGACATCGCCTCGCCAATAACAACACACTGATGATGATGATTTCTCACCAGACAGACTCTGCCGACCCGGGCCAGAACGCTGGGAGTGCTGCCCCCTGCTGTGTCCAGACTCTTCTCCCGGAAGAAAAAGTACAGCTTGTCGTCATTGCGCTCTGCGCTGTCGGGAATCTTCTGGATTTTAATAAAGACAGGCTCTAAAAGGAGGAGACAACACTGAGGATGAGATGCTAAAACCCAACCTGAAAAATCGTCAACATCTGAGTTTCTCCTTCACATCTCAGTCCTAATCTCTCTCCCTGAGACGTATCGCTCCATCTCTTAGTTCGGCTCGTACCGTTGAGCCAGCGCGAGTCGTACTGCTCGGTTCGGACAGCAGGCCGGTCTCCCAGCGTCCTGAAGATGGCCGGATCTGTCCCCATGAAGTCCACATGCACTCCTGCATACAGATTCCCATCTGGAAGAGGAGGAGGAAGAAGGAAAAATAAGAAGAATAAATGTACTGGGATTATAGTTTACAATTGTTTTCATTGTTACACTGAGAATACTTTTGCAGTGCGGAAGGGAAGAAGGAATGGATGGAGCGACAGAGGGAGAGATAGAGGGAGAGATGGAGGAATGGGTAGAGGCAGAGAGGGACATAGAGAGGGAAGCGGGGACGAGGAGGGCTGTAAGGTTGGAGGGAGGGCTGGAGGGAGAGATGAAAGGATGGAGGAAGGATTAGAAAGGGATTTAGAGAGGGTGTCATAGAGGAGGAAGAGGGAGGGAAGGAAGGAGGGACAGTGGGATGGAGGGAGGGCAAGAGGGAGGGATGGATGGAGCAACAAAAGGATGGAAAGCAGATATCAGGCAAAAAAGGGAGGGATAGAGAGAAATGGATGGAAGATAGAAGGGATGGAGTGATGGAGTTTAGAGTCTGAAGAGTGGAAAAAAGAGTGATGGAGGGAGGTAAGAAGGGAACGAGAGAGGAATGGAGAGAAGGAAGAAAGGAGGGATGAAGGGATGGAGAGAGAGAGAGAGAGAGAGGAATGAATGAGAGGCTCACTGATTAGTGCAGCAGCGTTTTCCTGTCGTGGGTCGTACGGACACTTTCCCTTTCCTGAGTCCACATAGCCGGGAACCAGACGGAAGAGGTACTCCTGAATACACACACATCACACAAACACACACACACACACACACGCACACAATTCAAATGATATTAGTCACACACAGCCATACACAATTGGCCTTAATAATGAGAATTTAAAATAACCAAGTAAGATATAAAAGATATTAAAAATAGATAAGAAATACATAAAATTGAATTACAACTAGTAATTTAATCAAAGGACCTCATAAAAATAGTGTTGTGTTCCTGAAAGGATAAAGTTTTTATATACACTGCAAAGGTTGTTTTTCTACCTTTGCATGTCACTCAGTAAATAAGAATAAAAATCTGCAGCTAAAAAGGTATCTCGCTTATGAGTACCTCAGTGGTACGTTTACTAGTCCGGAACTTGAACCAGTGGCCTTCCAATCACAGAGTCAACTCTCTAACCGTTATGCTACCAACAGCTCCAATATGTTTGGTTTCTGTATCTTAAAGGGATTTTGAGTTCCAGACCAATTAATAAGTAATTAAGAGTTAATACCAATTAAGAGCTAAAAGAGTGCCTGAGGTGTGATTAAACTTGTAACCGGCCGTGTCTCTACCTCCGCTCTCCAGCCTCGGTTAATAAAGGTGCAGATCGGCTTGTAAGCTCCGGTTCCACACGTGTAGAGATGAGTTCTGTTCCACGGCTCGATCAGACGCACAAAATTTGCACATTCTCCCTGTGTGGGGAAGAAAAACTCAAATCCTTCAACTACAAACAGAAATATCACCATAAATGTGAAAACATGAAAACCCAAACACATTAACATAGTCAAAAAGGGAGCTCTTTACAATAACTTTGGAAAATGTCGACCAAAATTCTATCACTAACGATACAACAATCAGCCAACATAACTGACATCGGTTACAGAAAAAAATTGTCCACACAGAATTTTTGTGTCAAAGCATCGCATTATAAAATCTTGCTATGAAGTTATGAACAAAGCTACAGAGGATATTTTGACCTAATAACACTCACCTGCCGCCCTTTCCCTGTCATATTGCACTCAGCCTTCCTTTGGGCAGTAGCTGGCCAGTGGATCTGAAACGAAATATTCAAAAGGTTGAGATTAGGGCTGGGATGAAAAATTGATTGCTAGATGCATCGTGATGCAGGATTTGGACGATTCTGAATCGATTTAGAAATGTCAAACAACGATTTTTAGGGATCCAAGCACAAACTAAATGGCTTATGGATCACTTTTGTAATAGTTCTTTATTATTATTATTATTATTACTGTTATTATTATTATTATGAACGGATTGTGCAGCTTGAACCATAAGTCGACTAAGTGAATGAGTAATTATTTGTCATTGTAGACACACAACAGCACAGTACACAGTCCACCACAATGAAATGTGACCCAAGTGATCTGTTCAGATGCAAAAATAAGGTTGCACCAATCCACCATTTTCAGTTCCAATACCGATGCCGATACTTGGCCTAGGTTTACGGGCCGATCCAGAGTATCGATCCAATACCAGTTTTTAATGAATAAATTGTGTACTTCTCTGTGAGGAGGAGACTAAGATTATTCTGTTCTGCATAAGGAAATACTCAACATAAATACTGTTTTTCTAACTAAAACAATGTAATAATTACACACCTATATGTATATGCTAAATTATTTATTATTAAAATACCACAATTAACGCAAATCCTGCCAACTCCACCAATTCATTCCTACTGTGCAAATTTTTGACCAATCATTGTAATTTCCTGCAAAACGCTGAGCCATATGTCAGCGAACTCACTTCTTTATTATGTTTAGAAGACACAGGAAACGTGGATAAAAGTGCGTCACATTTACCTTCAAAAATAACTAAATGATTAATGCTTGAATTTATTTAATAATGATTTTGTTTTCTTCATCTTAATTAATTGTTAAAGAATCATTGTAAAGGGGGACAAAATAGGACATTTTCCCGCATCTCTGACTTGCTCCCGCAACTTTATTGCAACAAAACAGCTAAAAACACCGCAACTTTCATCGCAATTTTTTAGAAAAGCTACTACAAAATCAGACATTTTAGGCTGCAACAATCTCAAAAAAGACCTGTGAAATCCTGGAGGTAAGTCCAAAGCATTTATCCAAAATCAAAACATTGATATTGATATTTATTAGGGAGCCATGCAGTGGAACACTGCGTGGAACCCTATTGGAATCGTGCTGTTTTTTTTTTTTTTTAATTCTGCCTTAAAACGCGGAGAAAAAACTGTAAGACCTACAGATTTGAAATTTGGCAGGTAGGTTCGGTACCCCACCCACTACTCAGACAAAAAATTGCACCAATATAAGCTATTTTGCATTTTTCCAAAAAAAATTGCATTTTGCCTAATAACTTTTGAACCGTAGCTCCGATTCTCAAAAATCTTATACCATCTTACTCCTTGGTCAAGACGAATCCACCATATTGGATTGCTAATTTGCATAATATGCAAAACCATCTCTTGCAAACTAGTCCTTGGATTTTTGTCCAATCTGCATGCAACTGGTATCATTTGAATCCCAAGACACTCTTCTTTAATTATTATGGAGCACATTTTTAATTTAGGTCTTCATATTTCTGTAATATGCAAATAAATGTGGTGGGCTTGGCATAGGACTGCAACACCACACACCGAGTGTCATAGAAATCCGGCTCTGGGTGGGCTACAGCTTTGAAATTTGGCAGGTAGGTCTGGTACCCCTCCCACTACTCAGGCAAAAAAAATTGCACTACTCTGCCAGTTGCTGGCGCTATAATAAGCAATTTTGCGTTTTGCCTAATAAGTTTTGAACCGTATCCCCCAGATAAAAGGAGGAAACATGTCATTTTTCAACGTCTGTCCACTTCAATTCGTCAAAAACTGATAAAGCTGCAAACTGCATGGCTCCCGTAATCACTGCTTGCAGTTATATTCTATAAATGTATTTATAACATATTGTATCTATATACTGTATATATGTGTTTGCTCTGATTTGACCACAGCAAAGCTAAAAATCAATCAGAATGTGTAAATAAGAGTGTGTTCTTACGATGAGCGGCTCCTTGTTGATGTTATGCATGTCGAGGGACACCAGGTATTCCCGGCTGCCCAGGTAGAGCCGGCCCTGGTCCTGGTCCATGTGCAGGATTCGGTAATCGCTGGTGTTGAAGGAGAAGCTGAACGGCCGGATGGTGCGAGTGTCCAGCAGCTCTGCAGTAAGGACAAGATAAAACTCCATTTAAGTGAGTGAGTATTTGTTACTGTGAACACAGCACAGCACACAGTGCACCACGACCACATGTGAGCTAGTTATGGATCTGGAATTGTCTGTGTATTGGTTGTGAATAAGATCTGCAGCAGCAAAGTGAAATTTCTAAACAGACCATCTATTAAAAATAACAGTATCTTTATAATGTTAACTATGTGAGGGGTTTAATCTGCAAATATCGTAGCAGCTGTCAGAGAAGATCTGCACAGACATCTGCACTTTTACTTTCAGATTACACACACACACACACACACAGAGGTCCTGCCGCATACTCACTTTTATACAGCGGGGGGCAGCACTCTCTCACTCCTCATCTCTATCTCACGTTTATGTATTTTTTTTCCTCATGTCTCCACCTTTCTTTGTTTTCTCTCTCGATCTCCCTCTCTTCTTTTTTCCTTTCTTTCTGTCTCTCTCTCTCTCCTCTCTCCCTTTCCATTCTTTTTCTTGTCCCAGTTCTCGCTCTTTGTTCTTTCTCCTTCCCTCTCTTTGTTTTCTTTCTCTCTTCCTCTTTCGTCCTCTCTCTGTCCCGCTCTTTGTTCTTTCTTTTTCTCTCTATCTCTTCTCTCTTTCTGTTCTTCCTTCTTAATCTCTCTCTCTTCCTCCCTCTCTCTTTCTCTCAGTTCTCCCTCACTCTGTTCTTTCTCTTTTTCTGTTCAGTCGTGTTTTCCTCTTTTCTTCTGTCACTGTCTATTCTATTCTCGTTCTCTCTCTGCTTTTTCTTTGTCTCTCGCTCTCTGTTCTATCTGTCTTCCTCTCTATCCTTTCTTCCTCTTTCTCTCTCTTCACTCTCTCCTTTCTCTTTTTCTGTCCCTTCTTTATTCCCTCTCGCGCTCTTTCTTTCTTTCTTTCTCTCTCTCTCTCTTTTCTCTCTATTTTTCTTTCTCCCCTATCTCTCACTCTTTCTTTCTTTCTTTCTTTCTTTCTTTCTCTCTCTCTCTCTCTCTCTCTCTCTGTACAGCTTCATTTTCTAGTTGTGTGTGTGTGTGTAACAGTGTGTATTGGTGAATGGTAGCAGGTGTGGAGATGAAAGATGAGTTCAGTTGTGTGTGTGTATAAGTGTGTGTGTGTGTAAGTGTGTGTGTGAGTAGCTTTGCCCTCCTAAATGCCCCTTGCTGCCCCGCAGCTTCTAACCATTTTCCTCAAACACACACCACTGCTGCCAATCACACTGTGCTAACTGCCACATGCTAATCGCCATGCCAACAGCCGTCACACCACGTCACGCTTAAACTGACCCCCATTCTAAACACCATGCCAATACATGTTACGTAACACAAACTGCTATGCTAATCACCATGCAAACCCATGTCACGGCACAGCACTCACCATGACAACCAGCACACTGACTTCCAGGCTAACTGCTATGCCAACTCACATCACACCAACCACCACAACAACCATCATACTAATGGCCATACCAACACATCATGCTAATTAGCATGCTAACCCAAGTCACACCATGCCAATCGTCACATTAATAATCACACCAACTGCACTGCCAGGCACCACCCTAATCATCAGGCCAACCAGCACAACAACCGCCATGCTAACTGCCACACTAACCACCCTGCCAAAAGCTGTGAAAAGCACTAAACTAGCCACCCACCACACTAACCACCATGGTGAACACAATACCGACCACCACACCAATCGCCATTCCAAGCCACACCAGTTGTCACGCCAATCTCCATGCCAACTGCCACGCCAACTGCCACACCAACTGCCATGATAAAGTAGCGTCACGCCACACCATGTTGCCAACCGCCACACTAATCACCACGCTAAGCACAACCACTACACCAATCACCAGAGGTGGACAGTAACTAAGTACATTTACTTGAGTACGGTACTTAAGTAGAGTTTTTGAGTATCTGTACTTCACTTGAGTAGTATTTTAATTTGAAAATTCTGACTTCCACTTCACTACATTTTCAAGAAAAATACTGTACTTTTTACTTCACTACATTTCTATCAAGGTTCTTGTTACTCGTTACTTTCATATCTGTGGATAAAGTATATGTTATTCCCCTTTTCTGAAAGGTGATTGGTTGTTTGGCAGGTGACAGTCTGTCAGTAATCAGTAGGGTTATGTCATGCCTGTAGACTGGAAATATAAAACCAAGCTCAGACAGTTCTGCCGTTTCGTCTTGATTAACATTGTTGCTGTTGGAAAGTCATGACGTTAGAGGTGTAAACCTGGGTTTTAAGCAGGTTTGAATGTTGATTTTCATGTTCTGAGCTGCATTTACAGCTACTGCACTGTCCTCCTGATTAACATACACATATATGTGTGCACACACTGCCAGAGCTGTGTCAGAACCATGCTGTTTTGTGGGGGTGTGTAGTCTTACAAGTAATTTATAAAATAAACTAATGACTGGTTTTCTTTGTCAGTTTAAGTTGTGTTTCATTCAGGAACATTCTATCAATTCCTTATTCTACAGCATCTACAAGCTAGTCAGAGGCCTTAGGTGTTGTAAGTGTTGTGGCAATAATGCAACAATGTGGTGAAAGAAGACGTACTTTTAATACTTAAGTATTTTTTCAAACAAGTACTTCAGTACTTTAACTTAAGTAAAAATTTGACTGTATGACTTTCACTCGTATTGGAGTAACATTTGACTAGTGGTATCTGTACTTTCACTTAAGTAACGAAGTTAGCTACTTTGCCCACCTCTGCCAATCACCATGCCGACCCATGTCATGTCTCAACAATTGACAACTAACTGCCACACAACCACCACATTAACTGCCATAGCAAACACTACAACCACAACTGTCACAACCACAATAATCATCATGCTAACCACAATGCCAACCACAACACCAATCATCATGCTGACCCACATCATGCCTCACCACGCCAAACTCGAAGACAACCCATGTGATGCCAACTGCCACAGAACCGTCTCCCGAACCACATCATTAACCACCACACCAACACACAGCATGCCAAGCGCCACGTCAACCACCATGACAATTGCCATGCTAACCGCCAGGGGGTGTGTGTATGTATATGTGTGTGTGTGTGTGCAGCTTGACTTTAGATATAAATCAGGTTCTGTGAGGACGTGCTGACTTCACTGCCCTCTGACTGCATGTTTTGCAGGGGTGGGTGTGAGGTTGAGGGTACAAATGACACACACACAGGGCGAGCCTATAAACTGCCGGACGTTCGCCTCGTGCCACTCTGCACTTTGATCTCTAATGATGGCTGGACTTCCTCCAAAAACTCCAATAAAAGCCTGCACTTTAAAGTGTGCAGTGGTGGTGGTGGAGTAGCGGTCAGGGAGAAGCTCCTGTGACTCGAGGATTGCCATTTAAAATCCTGAACTGGTAACGGTACCACTAAGGTACTACCTCTACCATTATAAGTAGCAAGACTACTCTTTACAAAGACATGTATTTTCAAACAGCATCTGTTTCTGATTGGTTGTTGAATTGGCAGAAGTAGCATCTGATTGGCTACCATACCAACACCGTGCACTCCTGGCAGCTTCGAGGTCAGAGGATGGAGTCCACCTTGGCCAAGATGGAATTAGGAATCCTAAATTACAAAAACAGTTGTAATATAGTAATATAACATTAATATTGCTAATTATTAAAATAGTAGCCTGACCAACAAAACTTAATAAACCTTAATACAACTTAATAGTATATTGAAACAAAAGTTTGACTACCCACAATATTAAACCTGTAGATGGGCTTTTAAATTCATAAACTATATAACTTCAATGTAGCTAACTATTATTTAAAACAATAGTTTGGCTAGCTTATAACTTTAAACTATTTAACTGTAATGTAGCTAACTACTATATTAAAGCTGTAGCTTTACTAACATATAATTTTATAAATTACTATGACTAATTTAGCTAATTACTATATTAAAACAATTCATAAATTACAGTATATAACTTTAACATTGCTAACTACTATATCAACTTTTAGCTTATAACTTTATAAATATAAAGTATAAAGCACATCCTTTATAAAGTATGAAGTATTTATATATATATACATATATACATATATATATATATATATATATATATATATATATAATATATATATATATAACATTAATATTAGATTAAAACAACAACTTATAACTAATTAAACTACATCAATTTAATATAGCCAACTACAATATTAAATCTGCAGATTGGCTTATAACTTCATAAACTATATAACATTAATGTAGCTAACTATTATTTGTACAGGTGCTTGCCTAACTTAGAACATTAAACTATATAACTTTAATGTAGCTAAAAACTATATTAAAACAGTAGCTTGGCTAATTTTAAACTAGTTAAACTATATAAGTGTAATGTAGCTAACTGCTATATTAATACAGTAGCTTTGCTAATTTTTAAGTAGTTAAACTATATAACTGTAATGTAGCTAACTACTGTATTAAAACTGTAGCTTTACAAACTTATAACTTTATAAATTACTACGACTGAAATAGCTAACTACTATATTTAGTATATTGAGTTTTAACTTCATAAATGACATAACTTTACTCTTATATGCAGCTTGGCTAACTTTTAGCTTATAACTTTATAAATTAATATAACATAAATACCACTAGCTACAATATTAAAACAGTAGCTTGTAGTGTAGCTACATTACTTTTAATTACGAGAAGCTTGTAACTATAAAAGTTGCCATTTTAAAGCTGTTTCCCCAACATTGCATGTTTACCTGAGTGTGTTTGTTGTTGTTAGTAGTCTAACTAGGTGGTGAAGTGTGTGTGTGTCTGTTTTTGAGTGTGTCTCTGTCTGGCAACTGCATGGGTTATCCTACATGCATGTGTAGAATGCGGCGTGGCCCTCGGGCCCCAACATGAGCGTGTTCGGGGCCATGACGAGGCTATTCTCAGCGCTCCTCTCATCCTCGTCCAGCAGGCTTTAACCACAAAACACTCCGGCTCGGGACAAGGGCAGTGGTGGGGCGAGAGGGCAAGCTTTTTCAGGAGCAAAGCATTAGCCCAAAATGTCCCCCCACCCCAACAAAAATAAATAAACACTGTCCCAAACGGGCCATGTCTGGATCTGCACCTGACACCTAGAAGTAAGGCAAAATGTCCGAACCAAAAACCTGATGTGATGCTGCTGCCACTAGCGGTGTAAATCACAAGTGTCGTCATGATTCAATATTGTATAGATGCAGTTGGATGACCATTCAACATCTGCCAATATCACAAAGTCTGCTACGATACAAGTTTGATTTGATTCCATTCAGGAACTAGCGATCAACATGAAACAATATGCCAATCAATGATATAACTTAAATGTAGCCAACCTCTATGTTAAAAGTGTAATTAATCTACTGTTTAACTTTGTTAAATATTTAACTTTAATGTAGTTTAAAACTATATAAACAGTAGCTTGGCTAATGAAGATTAAAACTGTAGTTAGCCTACTGTTTAACTTCATTAACTATATAACTGTAACGTAGCTAACTACTATATTAAAACAGTAGCTTGGCTAATACAGCTATTTAAACTATATAACTTTGATGTAGCTAACTATTATATTAAAACAGTAGTTTGGCTATCTTATAACTTTAAACTATATAATTTTAATGTAGCAAAAAGATATTAAGACAGTAGCTTGGCTAACATAACCATTAAAACTATATAACTTTAATGTAGCTAACTACTATATTAAAACTGTAGTTAGTCTACTGCTTAACTTCATAAAATATATAACTTTAATGTAGCTTAAACCTTTATAAAATAGCAGCTTGGCAAACTAATAATTATTAAACTATATAACTTAAATGTAGCAAAATACTATTAAAATAGTAGCTTGTTAACTTATAACTAAACTATAACTTAAAGTATATAATTTTAATGTAGCTAACTACTGTATTAAAACAAAGCTGTCTTGTCTCTCTGTGTACTGGTATATAGCTGAGATGACAATAAAGTTGACTTTGACTGTGATTTGATTTATTTGTAAGATGTTCTCTATTATTGGAAAGAACCACAATATATTGCTACTCAAATAAGCTCATAATGTCACATGTTAACAGCACGGCCAAAACGACACGATAACTGAGCACAGCTGAAGTTTAATTCTGAGCTTTGATCTGCTTTGATCATTCACAGTTTTTGGTGTGAGTTTCTGCTGACACGACAATCATTCATCAGCCATTTAGCAGTCTCGAGGCTCCTAAAAACAGGACACTGAAACTCAAGAGCTGTAATGAAAGAAAGAAGACTAGAGGGAAAAACCTAACAGGATAAAAGAGGTTAAAAGACACTGGATCTGTACCAAAATCAACCAAACTCAGAACATGTGAGACACGGCGATATTACATTGATTTGCACGCTTTTCAAGTTACATCACGATACAATATTATATCGATTCAATGGATAAGAATACATCAGCTATTGTTATGAAGTTTGCTATGGTTTCATTAGGGGACCAAGCAGTGGAACACTGTGTGGTACCATACTGTTATTGTGCCGATTTTTTTTTTCCTGCCTTAAAACGCGTTATGGAGAAAAAACAGTAAGACCTACAGCTTTGAAATTTGGCAGGTAGGTCCGGTAACCCACCCACTACTCAGGCAAAAAAAATTGCACCAAAATAAGCTATTTTGCAATTTTCCAAAAAAATTAGCATTTTGCCGAGTAAATCTTGAACCGTAGCTCTGATTCTCAAAAATCTTATATCATCTTATTCTTTGGTTTAAGACGAATTTTTTAGACCTTCGCATCTATTTCTGCCATATTTGATTTTTCGTTAATTTGCATAAAATGAAATCCCATCTTTTTTGAACTCGTCCCTGGATTTTTGTCCAATCTGCATGCAACTGGTATCATTTGAATCCCAAGGCACTCTTCTTTAATTATTATCAAGCACATTTTTAATTTGGGTCTTCATTTTTATGTAATATGCAAATAAATGGGCTCGGCTTGATGTAGGACTGCAAACCCATACACCGAGTGTCATAGAAATTCGGCTCTGGGTGGGCAACAGCGTTGAAATTTGGCAGGTAGGTCCTTGACTCTACCCGATACTGAGGAAAAAAATTTGCGCCACTTTGCCCATATTTCAACACTTTAAACCTCACGTACTATTCAGACAAAAAAAATAATTGCACCACTCTACCACTTGGTGGCGCTAATAAGCTATTATGCGTTTTCCATAATAACTTTTGAATCGTAGCTCCGATTCTTAAAAATCTTATACCATCTTATTTCTTAGGTCAAGACGAATCTTAATAAACCCTGTATCTATTTTTCCCATATTGGATTTTTCTTTAATCGGCATAACTAGTCAACTAGATCCTGGATTTTTATCCAATCTACATGTAATTGGTATTATTTGAAGACATTCTTCTTTAATTATTATGGAGTATATTTTTAATTTAGGTTTTCATTTGGCTGTATTTTTTTAAATAAATGTGCTCGGCTTCGTATAGTAATGCTATGCCACACACTGAATATCATAGAAATCTAGCTCTGAGTGAGCTACCGCTAATTTTCATAATATGAAATCGTATTATGTAAATCTCAACATATTCTTCTTTAATAGTTATTGAGCACATTTTTCATTTACCTATTCATATGACTATATTAGGCAAATCAATACTTTGAAACAAATTCAGCAAGACATATGTTTGAATAAGGAAACTTTACTATAATTTACAGTTTTTAGACACTCTGTAATTATTAAGCCCATTTTCATTTTCACCCCACTTATTGGCGCCATAATAAACTATTTTAAAGTTAGCCTAATAAGTTTTGAACCGTAAATACGTAGAAAAAAAGATGAAAGATATCAAATCTCAACATATATGTACTTCAATTCATAAAAAACTGATAAAGCTGCAAACTGCATGGCCCCAGTAATCACAGCCTGCAGTTATATTTACTATTTAATTCATATTTGCCTTTTCACTTTCGTTTGAATTTAAATGAGTGATTATTTGCTTATCGGTCTGGTATTTTAACAATATTCTTATTGGTACTTTATGATGAAAAAAATCTAATTCACAACATAATTAACACAAATCATTATTAATATTCAACAAATTGTCAGCTGACAAATCCTCCTCTCACATGGGAGTTACAATATTACTAACATCATTATAATAAAAAAAAAAACCACACAATGCTTTTACTTAGTTTTACTTCTTTCCAACAACTTCTCAGTCCACAAGTTGGTGTGCATTTACTAAAGCGTTTTACAATAACACATCAAATAAAAAGCTGTGTATGTGCTGCAGACTGCTGCAGGCTGTCATATATTTCAATGTCTACTAATGGATATGAAGTTGAGTATCATGTGATTGTGTATGTGTGCTTTTATATGTCTTACAATATATTAAAATGTGGTAGCTTTACTGGTCCGGGGGGTTTGAACCGATCATGGGGCCAACTCCCTAACCATTACGCTACCAACTGCTTCAGGAATGTACATATAAACCTGCTTACATATAAATGCTGTACATATAAATATGCCTCAGAATCAGTTCAGGTCCTCGAGGCGCCTACAAATTATAACGACACTGAGACTAAAGACCTGTAATGAAAGAAAGTAGGTAAGAGAGAAAACCCTGAAGGATAAAAGAGGTTAAAAGACACAGAATCCTGCTCCAAAATTAACCGAACTCAAAACATGTGGGACACACTCTATTTACCTGCTCAAAATGTTCTGTTCTATTACATTTGTATTGTAACAGTTAGGCAGCTGGCCCTGTGATCAGAAGGTCCCTGGTTCAAGTCCCGGAAGGGTAAAGGTACCACTGAGGTACTCGTGAGCTCATAAGGTACTGTCGCCATGCACTACTCCCCAAGTGCTGCCAAGAAATCTGTTCACTGCTCCTTCATGGATGGCTCAAATGCAGATGTCACATTTGGTTGTGGTGCACTGTGTGCTGTGTTCACAATGACAAATAATCACTTCTGCCTTGTTAACTCCTTCCAGTTTTTGTCATTTTGTTTCAAGCCTGGAAAAGTTCAGCTCATTTAAGGAAAGACACAAGGTATAGCGTTTTTTGTCGAAAGCCCAACTGCAACACTCCTTTTGCCCTTCTCTTTTTGGCTGGAACAAAAGTGTCATTGCCAATTTTTTGCCCATAACGGTTATAGAGATCGCCATGTGATCAGAAGGTCACCGAATTGCAAAGCGGTTAAAGTACCACTGCAGTACTCATAAGCAAGGTACCGTCCCCAAGTACTAATCCCTGCATGTCCTCCTCCTACACCTATGGGTGAAATGCAGAGGTCACATCTCGTTGTGGAGCACTGTATGATGTGCTGTGTTCACAATGACAAATAACCACACACTTAAACTTATCATTGACAGTTTAACCACTAGCTCAAATATAATCAGCAGACACATCTAGAAACAGTGTTTATCATCATTAAACCTTTAAACCTTTACCCAATTTAATCCCCTTCTACATGTTTTTAACACACAGCAATTATAAGGTTTGTTCAGAAATTAGTTCTTAAATGTAATCTAGTTTATAATTGTAATATTTATTATTTTCTAATTTTTTATTCTCTTAGTGTTAATCTTTTCACATTTACCTTGAAATTAATTTGTAACACTTACAATGGCAAAACTTGCACATTCACTACATGTACTTCTATAACTGTGTATGTGACTAATCTTACAATCTAATGCATAAATGAAATATTAATTTTTAGCTTTTATAAACTCTGCAGAAGTAGAACTCAGCAGCAATCTGGGGAAGGAATTAAGGGGTTGCCCCATTTATGGACTGCTTTCTGGAATGTTTCGCTCATGACTTTGGTGACTTGGTGTGTGTGTGTGTGTGTGTATGTGTGTGTATGTGTGTGTACCAGAATATGCCAGGGTCAACTCTACAGCCAAAAGCTGGTGTAATAGGATTCATTTTGTGGAGAACAAAAGTACTCACATTTTCCACACGCAGTCTCTCAGCCTCATGAAACTGGGACGGAAAAGTTAACTCTCACCTCACAACCTTCACAACGAAAACAACTCAAACTCATACATAATACTACTTCAGACAAAAAGGCATTGTTTTTGACAAATATGAGCTTCCAAACTTGCACATAATTGAAAAATATGCTAAGAAAAATGTATGACCTTGAGCGCTGGGATTGAAGACAACTGGACCACATTCTTGGAATTTTTTTTTACTTCTCATTCTAAAAGTTTCTTCAGGTTTAAAAAGCTTGATGTCAAGTTTCAGGTGTTTATCCTCTAGTGGGGTTGTCACGTTGACAGTGCTTGTTGAATCGCTCTGTCGTCCACTGGGTCGTTAAGGTCACACAGGGCAAGGTGTGAAGTGAGTGATTATTTGTCATTGTGAAGACACCACATTAAAATGTGAGCTCTGCATTTGACCCATCCATGAAGGATCAGTGGGCAGCTAACAAGGGCAGAACCCAGGGAGCAATGCTTAGAGACGATACCTCATGAATACCTCAGTGGTCCTGGATTTGAACCTGCGACTTTCTGATCACGGGGCAAACACCCTACCATTACGCTATCAACTGACCCTAGTGTGGATCAAAACACTTACAGCTTTTAGCAGGTGCTTTTATTCAGCGCAACTTCCATTTCCTAATTTGAGGGAGCGTCAGCTTAAGAGCAACTTGGGGTTAAGGGACTAGCTCAAGGACCTAGTGGTGGTAGTGCTGGAGGTTGGATTTGAACCCATGACCTCTTTGTCCTGAGGCGAGTATCATTACAACTAAACCACCACCACCATCCAAGTATTCTTCAAGTCTAAAAAGCTGATGTGCAGTTCCGGGTGTTTATCCTCTAGTGGGGTGGTCATCTTAAAAAGTGGTTGATGACACACTTTGTCATCCATTGGGTCAAGGTGTGGATCAAGGTGAGAGTGTTGGTTTCACTCAAGCCACTGGCATGTGGTTGTCCCTCACATTTAAATCTCCTGGGATGGGATCTCTGTGTTGTATCTGTTCAGAAATGGTGGTTCCAGTTGGACGTAGATGGCCTCCTTTACGCTTTTCTCAAACACCAATAAGTGAACATTCATTCATTCATTCATTATCCAAACCACTTAAACCCAACTAGGGTCGCAGGGGGACTGGAGCCTATCCCGGGAACTTACAGGCGGAAAGCAGGGACCAACACGGGGAGAGCACGCAAACTGCACGCAGAAATGCCTAAAGCCAACCTGGGGATCGAACCCAGGACCTTCTCGCTGTGAGGCGGCTGTGCTAACCACCACACCACTGTGCTGCCCAATATGTTAACATTTTCAAATAATTGTGGGTTCGAATCCTACCTCCAGCACTACTGTCACTAGGTTCCTGAGCAAGACCCTTAACCCCAAGCTCCTCACAGGGAGACTGTCCCTGAACTTGACAAATGGAAGTCGCTCTAGAGTGTCTGCTACAAGCATTTCCGTCTAAAGACTAAAGACAAATCTCAAATCCCCCTTAACCCACCCCCTAGATTTTTAGTGCCCTTGATTTGGAAGTGCCCTTCAGAAAGGTGCGACAAGGGTAGGAAATTTGGAAATTTGGCCTGGGAAACATAAAAATCATGAGTGGTACTTCAGTGGTACCTTTACCGTCTGCAACTGAAATCCTTTCATTCCCTTCTCCAAAAGTATTGGAAAGTAGTGGAATAGGACTAAGTACCAGGGCTAAGTTGGGAAATTTAGGATTGGGTCTTAGACTAAATTTAAAGTATCTGCCAAAATTAAAACGGATATATCACCACTAACAGTCCAAATCTATATATGACATTTTTTGGATGTAGGAATAATCTTATTCAATGTAGAACTGAAGTGACCTTGTGAAAATGATTTATTTCTAGTTCGGAAGAGAAGCACTAAACAGTTCTTCCTCCAACACAGGACTTGCTATTTTCGGGACATGTTTAAACAAGTTAAATGAGCCGGTTTTTCAGCACAGGCTTGTGCAGCACACATGCTCTTCATGACGTGAATTTACGGTCCATAATTTTGAATGTAGCCTGCAGACAAAAACCTACAATTGTCAACGTCGCCGTGGTGCAGGAGGTCGACAAGATAGATTGCAGACACAAGGTTAAACCAAACTAAAAACTACCACAATGTAGGACAACACAAGAAAGATCATTGTAGGCGAAGATACTTTTCAAGCTACAAGATTAAAAGTATCTAAGCTCCACGACAAGCTGCTGTTGTTAATATAGTAGTTACTACACTACAAGCTGTGTAAAAGAAGTAACTACATCCAAGCTGTTTCATTCAGTAATACTGAGTATTTGTGCTGTAGGATACTCTTAAAGCTACTAAAAAATGTGAAACATGATGTTAAAAGTAATATGAATATCTGTATTTTTAACAATGTAATGTCAAATCCCATTTAGGTTATGATGGTGTTTTGGAGGTAGAGAGTGTTGTGATGTTTAGTTTGTGTTACACTCAGAAGTGTAAGTTCTGTTAGTTTGGTCTTTCAGAGACATACATTTCGAAAAACACAGACACAGATTCTTGTTTCTGTCTTTTCCAAGGTGGACTACATTCTCCAAATCCCTCTGGCAGCTGTCAAGAGCGAGCTGTGATGCAATAAGGCACGGTAGCCAATCATATGCCACTTCTGGAAATTCAATACCAATCACAAACAGTTTCTAGCTGAAAACAGATGTCTTTGTAAAGATAGAAAAGTAAGAGTATTAAAACAATATAGCGTTTTGTCACATTACATTGCCATTTGTTAAAAATGTTAAATGACAAGCTACAGTGTTTTAAAAGTAGCTTTGCTAAAAATAAGTAAATCTAATATTGTCATTTATTTTAGGTGGGTACTTCCCAAAAATAGTTACATGAAAAGCTAGTGTTTTGAAAGTAAAAGTAGTCATGTTGGCAAACATTTAGTTAGTGGGAAAACTATGGCATCTTATAATTAACTTCAGTAATGATTTGGAAATCAGATTCCACTTATGGAAATTCAACACCAATCACAAACACCTGCTAGTTGCAATTTTGACCAATTACCACAACTTTTACCACAAAAACCAGAGCTGGTTGCGTTATTGTTGTTCGGTGTGGGTTGGAAATTAAAGGATATTTTTGCATTTTCATGCTTTTAACTTCAAAATCTTAAATACTGTTAATGTAGGTCAATCGCAGCTGCTCTACCTCATAGCAAATAAAAATCACACATTTTAGCCGTGGAGCATTTGCCAGCATTAATAGCTCATTAAAGTTGATTATATACAGGGAATTTTAGAGTGTTAGAGTCCAGAGCCTGAGGTTTTACAGACATTCGCTGGGATTTTATGTGGTCAAAACAAACTCAGGTTTAATACGCAGTGACACAATGACCAAAAAGTATAGAAGAGAGTGAACAGGGAGGACAGGAAACGTTGCCATGTGGTTAAAAAATCACCCCCGCTGCCTGTAAAGAACATTACGTAATGTAACCTGGAAACAAAAGACTGTAGAATGTACATTCTAGGTGGAAACCGTTCTAAGTTTTGTTTCAAGAAATGAGGACACTACAAAATAGGCAGAGCTCTGTACCATTTTTGTCCAACTTTACAGAGGGTCACCCGTTCAAATTCCATTTGGGCAAAGGTACCACTGAGGTACTTAAGAGCAAGGTACAGTTCCCAAGCACTGAAAGTAAAAGTGAGTGCTTATCTGTCATTGTGAACACATCACAGCACACAGTGCACCACAACCAAATGTGACTTCTACATTTGACCCATCCGTGAAGGAGCAGTGGGCAGCTGACAATGACAGCACTCGGGGAGCAGTGCTTGGGGATGGTACCTTGCTATATAATAGAACTGAACAGCTTGAGCAGGTAAATAGAGTTTGTTCCACATGTTTTGAGTTCGGTTCATTCTGGAGCAGACCTGGCTTTGTTTAAGTACCTCAGTGGTACCAAACTGGTTACCTTCCATCATCGGATGAACGCCCAAAACCTCATAGTACCAAAGACCCAGTTAGTGTTAACAGTGTAAATGGATTAGGATTAATCATAAGCAAGGTACCGTCCCCGAGCACTGGTCCCCGGGCACTGCCCATGTTAGCTGTTCACTACTCCTTCACAATTTGATTGTGTGTGCTATGCTGTAGTGGCCAGGCTAGCGCCGCCTAAGTGCCTCCGCTCAATATTGATTTCATTACAATATGTCAGGATATTCTCCTAAGGCTTTGGTTTCCTTCAACCAGGTTTTTTAGCGTCCCATCAGCGAACAGAGGGAGGATTAAGCGTTAAGTTTGAGTATGTATAGTTCCGATGTAGTCCCAGAAGCACTGACAGTGGTGATGTTATGGATATAGGCGAAGTTATACGTTCCGTGTTGGCAACGCTTCCCGACGCTTTAAAGAATTAAAACCAAAGCAAGAAGAGTGCTTAAGAAGTTTTATTGAGGGCAATTATGTTAGACTTTTGCTCAACTTGTACTTCACTGGAACGCCGGCTATAGTCATACCGCTAGGTGCGTTCCGGCGCATAACATACGTCATGACGAAGAGGTAGCGAGGGGTTGAAAGCAGGCCCAATAGTTTTAAAGTTCACAGAAATTATCTGCCCACCAGGACGTAAACGTATGCCTACTGAGTGTATCCAGACTCTTTGCACAAAGTGAAACAAAGTGAAAGAGTCTGATCCACCAGGCTAGTGCTGTGGTGTGGCCACAATGACTAATAATGATTCACTTTGATTAACAATGATTCACTTACTGAATGTTGCGTCAATAATTTTGTGTCACCTACTAGTTAGTGATCAAGGATTTGCTTGAAGGACGATCTCACAAAGATAAATCAGATTTGAGGTGGAACGGTAGATTGAATAAACAGTTATTTAACGTTGAATGTGTTTTTCTTTGATTGATGGTGAAGGGACGGAGTGGATGAGCAAAGTGAGGGTTTACCCCGAGCACCGAGCAAGCTAAAAGTTCCACTGCTTTTGAATAACCCTGAGTAATAACCAGCTTTTATGTTCTAAAGATGAGGCTGAAATGTCCAGCCCTAACCTTACTGAAAGAAACCGTATTTAGTGTCTAACTGCTGAGTTAGAGGTCAGATTTGGACATAGCAGCAGCTGGAGTTTAGACTAGGCTCAAGCAGCGTCCAAAACAAACACACACACATTGTGTTAAAGAGTCTGGAGTGTGTTTCAGACTAACAAAACTGCTGACAGTGCAGACAGAAACGTCTTTTAGCCAAATTTTTTTTGTCTACCGCTCAAGGTAGTCGATGTTGGCTTATGGAAGAAGACGGTGGAAAGCTGAAACAAAATAGAAGCAGGTAGTGTGTGTTTACAGCATCTAGCAGACACTTTTATCCAGAGCCATTTCCCTAATTTCAATCTCCCTGGAGCTAATAAGGGTCTTGCTCAAAGACCCAGTGATGGTAGTGGTAGGGATATGATTTGAACCCATGACCTCGTGGTCCAGAGGCTAGTCTACTAACCACTAAACCACCACCACCATGGAAACTCCTTAAATCTCATGGGGTTTGAACTCTGACCTGTAGGTTTGGCCCTATCCCAAGACTTACCCTTTATCCACTGAGCTATCATGACTGAGCTAGCAATTTAATAAAAGAGTTTGCGAATCAAACTATGCTTTCGGTGAATACTTGAGTAGCTTAACAACTTGTTGCACTTTCTAAGCATCCAACACAGTTAACTTCAAACTATGGTTTTGGCAGTCTTTTGAGAGTAAATCTCCATCCACACGGGTGTTGGAATCTTGGATAAATAAATGCCCTACTCATTTTTGTTTCATTTTGTAGCTGCGCTTGATTGACCTCAGTGAGACGTTACATTGGCGTTGGTTTGACGCTGTTTAGCACCAACCTGCAGCCCAGTTTGTAGTTTGGTGTGTTTACTTGTGGGGGCAGTAATCAGGCTGTCCAAAGTGTTTACCTGCATTTCGTCTTTGTAGATAGTTCTGCATTGAGTTGATGAAAAATGGATCCCTATGCTTCATTAAAACTGAGCGTTGACTTACTTCTGTTAAAAATCCTCCTGATCCTCCTCATAGACAAACCGTGATGAAACTGAAATCATCACCGCCGATACTGGATTCACCCTAACACTCAATGCTAAAGAGACGTCCCATAGCACTGTTCTCTGCTCCACTTCCTGCACCAGCTGGACTGCATCTATCTCGTCAGACGTTTTCAAAACGCTGTTGCTTCCACAGGCGGCATGGTGGTGCAGTGGTTAGCATTGCCGCCTCACAGTGAGAAGGTCCTCGGTTGGTCCCCTGCGGTGTGTTACCACCTATCCAGGGATGGTCTCCACCTTGCGCCTGTAATTTCCCAGGATAGGCTCCGGTCTCCCCGCGACTGCGGTTGGGATTAAACGTTTCGGATAATGAATGAAATGGATGGGTTTCTTCCGCATTTCCAGTATCACAACACTTTTGGAATCATGGGACATATTCGGTCCTCCAGAATGCAATTGCGTCATTTTCTTTGTGTTCGTATGGATTTCGGCAGGAATTGATGCCATGCAGTGTTTTCTTGACACCATCCAAACATGCAGCCAACCGAAGGCAGGTTATGAACGTCTGTGTGTATGCTCTGATTCGCTCCAATGGGCAAAAAAACAGTTGGCATTTAGTCCGCACAACTCACCTGACACCACAAACGCCAGAAAAACGCATGGCCTAACTTATTGCTAGTAGTGAAGCTACTTCTAAAATGCTGCAGCTTTAAAAGTAACTAACTACTACTCAAATAGTGATATAGTGTAGCTAAATGCTATATTGTTACAAAAGATATATGTATTAAATGGGCAGAAGTGGCATCTGATTGGCTATATTTACCGGGGTGCGTTTCCCAAGAGCATAGTTGCTAACTACGTTAGCGTTAACATAGTGTGCTTAGCAACTAACATAGTGTTGCTAACTGTTAGCAACTAAGCTTTTGGGAAACTCACCCCTGCATAGCTCACATCCATCGTATCACAGTCCGCTCTTGGCAGCTGTGAGATGGAGTCAGAGGATGGAATTTACAATGGTCAAGAAGGAAGCAAGAATCTGTAGTCATATTTATCCAAATGTATGACTCCGAAGGGTTAAAGTTACACAACTGAGTTTAACTTCTGCAAGCCGAAAATCAAAACACTCGATATTTCTTCCAAATTGGCTGTAGCTTAGATACATTTTATCTGGCTTATCTTAAAAGTTGCTTCCCCAACACTGTAAACTGAGTGCACCAGAGTTCGGACTGAGCTGCAGCACACTCGTTTACTCTTCCTGGAGTCAGTCCTTCTTTCCCAGACGACACGGCGCTCTCTGACCGGCAGTGACTCCACTGAAATGGTGGGAAACTTCCTAGGAAATTATAAAGAGCTGTGTGTATAAGCGAGGAAGTCAGCAGGATTAATAGCTGAGAGGTCAGAAATAGCCTGGTGACTTCCTCAGACCACTATTCCACTTGTCAGAACTCAAGAGACTTCATGTCAAGTCAGCATAGTGCAGATTTGACGGGAAGCCTGATATTGTGATGTATTAGGAATGTAACATGACTCTCAGACCATACAGCATTACAGACTAAAAAATCTGTAAATCAAAAATAGGGAACTCTGTAGCTTGGCCCATAACTATGGCCAGTGTTGACTGTTTTTCTAAATTCGTTCACGGGTGCATTCAGAAATTTGCATTGATTATTATATTCCCCAGCACATATCAAACATGTAGCTATACTACCTTGCAAAACTCAAAAAAAAAAAAATCTTTGCAGCATCGCAAGCTTGTGACATGATAATGAGGGAATCAATGTTATTGTTGTCAACTGCCAGTGGTCATAATGTTATGGCTGATCAGTGTATTTGCCGTGGCCTTGTACTAATGCTTAAGAGACAAGTTTAAGAGACAATTTCCCACTCTAGGATTAAGCCTTGTCCTAGACCAGTTTTGACTTCAAGTGGCAAATCTCCATTGGTACTGCAACTTAGTCCAAGACTAGGCTTAATCCATGTTAAAGAAACCAAACATAAAAGTTTAATGCAACAGTGGATTTGTGTCAGATCGGATCAGGAATTATTGCCAGTTGGTCCTCTGCGTAAATCCATTTTGAGAGCAGCGAGGCAGGGCAGTTTGGTGCAGTTTGGAGAAACAGCTTGGGGCAGTTTGGGAATCAAAGCAGTCTGGGGTATTGGTACAGTTTGAGTGGGTCAAGGCAGTTTGGGGGTGTGAGGGCAATTTGGTGCATTTTCGGAAAGTCGGAGCAATTCAGGGAGGTCAGGACAGGTCGAATGGGTCAGATCAGTTCATGGAGATTGGGGCTATTTGGGGCAGCTATGGGGTATTGGGGCAAATTGGAGGGAGGGACGGCGGGTTCTGGTGGGTTGGGGCAGTTTGGGTGGTTAGCACAATTTGGCAGGATTGGGGTGGTTTGTAGGAGTTTAGGCAGTCTGTGGAGGTTGGAGCAGTTCAGGGTGGCTGGGGCAATTTGAGGGGAGTTGGGGGACGGTTTCAGGTAGGTTGCGGCAGTTTTGGGGGGTTAGCGCAATTTGGCAGGGTTGGACAGTTTGGGGAGGTTAAGGCAGTTGAGGTGGGTCAGTTTGAGAGGAGGCTGGAGCAGTTTGGGAGGATCAGGTCAATTTGAGGCAGTTAAGGGGAGGGCTCAGGGCAGCTTGGTAGTTCCTTTCACCTCTATTAGTTTTGCAAATGAAATGTAGAAATGTTCTATAAAAGCAGTTTTGCTAATGAGGACCGGTCACCACAAACCACAATTGTCCCCACAAACCATTAAAAACCATAGTTTCCTATATTTTAGGGGTCAGCCAGGTCCTCACACACTGCCTAAATACATGAATGTGCGCACACACACACACACAGACGCACCTGCTGCAAGTGCAGAGGTGTTTAAAGCTGGTAGATTTGGGGGGTGTAATGTGAGGGACGTGAGGGATTTGCGGTCAGTCCTCTGAGTAAATCCGTTTTGAGAGCAACAGGGCGGAGCAGTTCGGTGAGGAGGGGGCAGTTTGGGAGGTATGACAGTCCGGGAGGTTCAGAGCAATTTTGGGGGAATTCAGCGGGGATGGGGCAGTTTGGGGCAGTTCAGGAGGGGTGCTGGCACAGTTCGGGGGGGTTGGGGCAGGTCTGGACAGTTTGGGAGGTCAGGGCAGTCAGGGAGGCGGGTCAGGGCAGTTCTCAGGACTTAGGAACAGTGTGGGGGGTTGGGGCAGGTATGGACAGTTTTTGTGGGTCAGGCTGGTTCAGGGGGTAGTTTGGAGCAGTTTGGAGTTTTTTGCAGTTTGGTGTAATATGGGACATCAGGTCAATTTGGCTAAGTTTAGGGGAGTCAGGGCAGTTCAGGATAGGTTTGGGGTAGTTAGGGGCAGTTCAGAGAGGGTCTGACCAGTTTTGGCGGGGTCAGGTCAGTTGAGGTAAGTTTAGGGGGGTCAGGGCAGTTATGGTCAGGTTTGGGGTAGTTTGGGGTATTTCAGAGAGGGTCTGGGCAGTTTTGGGGAGGTCATGTCAGTTCTGGACAGTTTGGTGGGACTGGGGCAGTTTGGGGCAGGTCAGTGCAGTTAGAGGGATTTCAGAACAGGTCGGGGCAGTTTGAGGCAGTTTTTTTTGTGGGTGGGGGGGCGGTCACACCAGTCGAGTTCAGGCATTGCCCTCGCGCCTGTCTGGCGTTTTGGAGCAGGTTTTTGGCTCAATGCCCTGTACAAGCTTGAGGGGCTTCCCTGCGTTCCGGATCACCGACATCAACACAGCAACCACGCACACATACTCATAATACACTAATAATACACACACTAATAATACCCCGGCAATGCGGCGGCCCCGTCCCATTTCCTGGAACCGGGATCTGTTCCACTCTCACCTACGCACATACACACACAATAACTCTACTTAGAATGGTGCTCATAATCCCATACACACACACACACAGTTTGCATGTCGTTGTGAGATCCAGAGGTCATAAATATGTCACGTGTGGTATACTTGTAGCTATACTTTAGTAACTAACTTTAAATCCACTATTAAATGTAACCAAAAAGGGAAGTTTACTTGAGTTTACTCTACTTTCAGGTGACGACTCTGATCCTGGATTTTGGATCTGGATTTTGGATTTTGATTCTAGACTTTTGTTAACCTCTCACTTTGACTAGATTAGACTACCATTTCACTCCATCACTCACTTCTTTCACTCTCTGTCCATCATCCCTTACTTCTAACCCTCTTTTATCTCTTCCTATTTACTCTACACTTCTCTGTCTCTCCTTTCCTCTGCTGTATTCTCATTATTTAATGAATTCAGGATTTCCAAACTCACTCTGGCTCTTATAAATAAAACATAATCTCTCTCTCTCTCTCTCTCTCTCTCTTTAATCTCTCATCTCCTTCTTTCTCTTCTTCCTCTTCTTCGTCTTCTCTTCTCTCTCTACCCCAGTCTTAGTGTCCGAAGAAAAGAATATTATGTTGGATTCTGTTCATTCACTTTTCTAATTCACAACCAAAATCCAAATCTCTAAATCCCCAGTCTTGCTATATTAGTAATTTAAAATTGTATATCTATAGCTTCTTGGAACTGGTATTAATAAACAAAGTGCATGTATAGTATGTATCTAAAGAACTTTATTAACCATTTCTAATGTTTTTATATTAGGAATTAAATTTGAATAAAGAAATATACTATACAGTGTTTCCCCTAGGTTTACAGCTTTTGGGAGGGGCGGGTGTAGGGGATATTTTTGTCTGCTTTTCAGGTGGTTGACACGACATAATTTTTCCAACAGGCATTCTCTGTCCGCTGGTGGGAGCGAGCTCACCAGTGTGAGTGTGCACGTGTTTCTGTGTGTGTGTGAGCATTCCGCCCCACACACTACTAAGAGCAGAGGATAATTAAAAATGTGCGACTATAAGGATAAGGTACAGATCTGTTCTATAGGCGCCACCCTAATATAATAGTAGGGGAAACGCTACAATACATATAACTCATTAACCATTTCTAATATTAACTGTTGATATAATATTAGAATTATTTTTGTATACCATTTATAATATTTTTATATTAGAATGGGTTTGAATAATGAAGATTATAGAGTAATACACTTCTTAAAATTAGAAATGGTAAATAAGGTTTTGTAAAAATAAATTTTACATTAGAAATTAAGTTTGAATACTGATATAAAATACTGTCTAAAATACATTTTTGTGTTGATCTTTTGTAGATAAATTATATAGAATGTTTTATGTAAACAGTATATCTAACAGTATATTTAAAAGTCCAAAAAATATATATATAGATATAGTTTATCTAAAAAACTAAAAAGCAGTAATGAGCACACACACACACACACACATATATATATATATATATAATATATATATATATATATATATATATATATATATATATATAATATATATATATATTAAATTAAAGAGCAGAAACGTCCCAGTGCGGAAGAGTAAACACAAAACCACTCTCACCTCTGTAAGAGAGATACACTCGGGGGGTCGGACGGCCGTTGCCATGACAACTGCAGACACACACACTCAGGAGGAGGAAGAGATGGAGGAGGGCTTGGCTCGTCTCCATGACGATAACAGTAGAGTTAACCTTCTGAGACCTGCGGGAGAAATTCGGGAGTTAAAGCGAAATTGTTAGGGTTGAGGACAAGGGCAGAGGAGCTGCTGTTGATAAAATCACTTCCCATAAATCAACATGAAGAACCATAAAGTTTCAATAAAGGCATTCAGATAAGATGAGGGGGAGACACGCCCTCTGGAAAAGCACTGACCCAAATTACGGGCCAAACTGGGGTCAGCGCTCGTGTTGAGGTACGGAGCTCCGCTCCTTCTCTTCCCAAAAGCTCATACACTTGAAAACTGTACTGTACACTTGAAAACTCAAAAACTGTAAAAAGGCTTTGTTCTTTGTGAGGTCTGTATTGTCCGGAACATTGAAATGCTTTCAAGATTCACGACTGAAGACCAGAGCTGGACAATACGGTCAGAAATAGTATCACAATATATATATATTTCCTATATTAATCAATCTTGATATTCATCACATTATATGGTTTCTCATTCTTGTTTTAAGTCAGTGATTATTTGTCATTGTGAACACAGCACAAGAATATGACTGCATATTTGTAGAATTTTGAATATTGATACATATGGAACATTGAACAAGTTTTAATGTGAATAAAACTTAAATAATAATTTAATTAATTTATTTAATTAATAAAAATAATAAAAATCACAATATCTATGATGTCCAGTCTGTGTTTTCATGTTGGATCAAAGCTGTGGAATTGTTGATCACTGCATTGATGTATCAAGGTAGACTGATAGATATTTACACCCCTAACGAATATCAATTGTAACTCCATGTGAATTAGTTACGTACTGTATATGGTCAGTATAAACTGCAACAAGAACATGAAATTCTGTATTAAGATGGACACTGAGATCGATCAATATAGGAAAAAATATTGTGATAATATGAGCATATCGTCCAGCTGTGCATATCATTAATACTGTGATATGATTTTATCAAGTTTAAAGGTACCGTCCTCAAGCACTGCTTCCCGGGGCACTGCCCACTGCTCCTTCACAGATGTTCAAAATTACACAAAACTTTAGTATTTCTTCATTTTCAGTTGATCAGAATTTTTTTTTTCCATAATGTTTGGAGAGTAATCAGTGTTATCAAATAATTTTATTCTGTATCTAGATTTAAGCCAAATGCATAAAGAAGTGTTTCCACCTGCACTAACCTTATTTTTCTTCACAGCACTAACCCATAGAATGTCTCTGCATAATAACAACTCTGCAAGCCAATAAAACAGTGAGTTTGGTCTTTAGGAATGTTGACTGTGGTTTGTTGAGTTTAACATATGATGTGATCAGTTTGTTTAACTGCTTCCAGTGAAGTGATTTCCTCATTATAGATATGTAAGAGAGAAATATTGAATAAACATCTTTAATGTTGCTTAGACTTTGTATGCTCCACTTATTTGTCATGTGGTAAAAAACGTGCACTGATCTTGTCTGGTCTCGGTTAAGGTGGTCTTGACCCCAACTCTAGCTGTGGTGTGTTCACAATGACAAAAAACAATTCATTTAATCACTTCATCACAAGTAAGCGTATCTCATCTTCACAAAAATTATTAATCGTAATTGCTTTATCGCCCCGCACCAATTTCTACTGCCTCTGAGGTGCAGCTTTCATTTCCTACGAGTCTGAAAACAAGCAATAAAGCAATTACAGTAATAAAGCCTTGGAGTAGCTCGTTAGGTCTTTAATTGCAGGGGGTGTTGAAGTCTTTTCGGGGCGTTTTGGTGGAGGGAACAAGTTTACCCAAAAACAAAACATCCAAGAACGTGAGTGAACCCAGCGAGGGGGAAGAAGGGATTAAGCCTTAAAGAGTGTGTGTGTATTTTCTGGAAGACGACGTCCCAAACCTCGACCTGCGGTGTTTGTTTAAGCTCTGGTTCATTATTCTTTTGTGTTTCTCTTTATCGTTTCGGTAAACGCAGCTCTCGGCCTCATCGCCGCCGGCCGAGCGCTCACAAAAGCGTGCGATTCAGAGTTGAGAGGGCAGTGGGCCCGCTTGTAGACGAGTGACGCTCTCCCAAGAGAGATTAAGGGAAGCGCGTAGCCCGAAAGCAGGAGCGTCTTCAACACGACTGCCAAGAAACTGACAGCTGAGGAAAATCCCTCTCATGCTGGCTTTTATTTCAAACCTTCAACTCTCACCCTTGGCTAAAATCTAAGCGCAGAGCGGAAGACGGAATGCAGACGGCGTGGCTCTGTAGAACGATACGTCTTGAAATAAAAATATCACAATACTCAGTAATCCCAATATGTCTTTTTATATTTCGATAACAATTTATATCATAGTATCACATTTTCTGTAAATTCAGTGGAACGTTGGGGCAGTTGGTGGTGTAACGGTAGGGCGTTCGCCCCATGATCAGAAGGTCGCAGGTTCAAGCTCTAACATTATAAAATGGAGAAAAAAAATCAGATTAATTGAAAATGAAGAAATATTGAAGTGTTGGCCATTTTGGACTCATTTTGGCCTATAAATCATTTTATAATGTTAGAGAGTAAAAAATAAATGTGGAAAAATAGAAACAACAACATAAAGCGTGTATGGCTAACTTCTACTCACACACTAGAATAAGCCTAAAAACAAAGGTATAGAAAAACACCCCAAATTCTTTCAGGGCTATAAGGGTTTAATTTGATTTTTAGAAAATGAATAAGAGCCAAGTGGTTGTACATTTTCAGACTTGCCTTTTTTCTGTTTTTAAAAAAGAATTTATCCAACTACTCGATTAATTGATGAAAAAAAATGATAAAATACTCAATTACAAAAAGATTTGATAGCTGCAGCTCTATCAGCAGCCAGTACAATTTCTCTTCGATGCGCATGCAATTTTTGTGTTTTGACTGTAAGATCCATTTTTCTCTGTGTACTTACATTAAGACCTTGTGTATATTTTTTTAATCAATCTTTCTACCTTTACTAAATAACTACCAAAGCAATTTCCTTGTCTGTGGCAACAAATTAAATTTTTTAATTTTTTTTAAACTTTCTCGTAATATGAGTTGTGTGCCAACATTAGGGCACGTCTTGAAAAGCTTCATTTCTCACTTTTAGGTGACGGTTGAGTGAGATAACACCATGTCACAGTTGCATTCCTCACTGTCTGTTGCTTCTGTAATGCACCAGAGACAAGAGCCTTGTTTTGGGGGCTTTGAAGATAAAAATCTGATATGGATATGAATCTTAGAGCTGTGCACTTGGTCCTTATAAAGATCCAGACAGACTAAAAGCAGACAAACGATCAAATAGACAAGCTTTTTTACTGTTGACAAGGTGGTGAATCAGAGCAGAAAACCATATCACAGTAAAGGTAGAAGCAGGAGCGTGGCGATACTGCCTTAAAATGATATCTTGATATATCAAGGAAATTTTCTGTAACGATATTTATGATGTAGAAAAAATACTAAAGATGGCACAATACTTTTTTATGCCCAATATGATACCGAAATTGTAAATTTGGATATCTGCCAATATGATACAAATCCGATATAGTTTCTGAGTCTTTTAAAAGAGAAAACAGAAAATAATGCATTAAAAATGTCTGAATACATGACTAATATTATTCTGTTTTGCTTAAGGAAATACTTGACTTAAATAGTTTTTTCCTAACTAAAGCAATGTAATAATTACACATCCATATGTATATGCTAAATTATTTATTATTAAAATAACATCTCAAACGTTACTCCTTTAAACACAGTTGTGTAATTTAGTGACGGTCCCTAATCCTGCGGCGCTAAAACCATCAGGAACACAGAGATTGTGAGTGAGAGCTGGTGTTGTTAAGGAAATTAAACAGTATAATGGTGTGATTTTTGGGGTTGTAGTGTATTGCTTTACTTGTTCTGCTCATTGTCATATCAATATGTAGGAATTAGTGTGAATGTTGAACAATAAACCAGCTTTACCGCAGTAACACTTCCCATGCAGAACCGCTTGAGCGTGCGCACATTTACTGATCAGCTCCATAGATGATTTCACGCATAGTGATTAAGTGAAATGGAAATGAGAGTAGAGCGCAAAATAATGCCACGAAGCAGAAAAAAATGACATTTTGAAGATTCAAGGCTCTTTATTTGTCACATACATAGTTGTTCAAGTACAACATTTATTACACAGACTCTCCAGGATTTCCCAATGTTGCGTTTTCGTTTATTAATGTAAATCAACCAATCCCCACAAATTCGTTACTACCATGAAATTTTAACTAAACGCCGTAACTTTTCCGCATTTTTTGACCAATCATTGTCGTTTTCCACAAAACGTTGAGCCATACGTCAGCGAACTCACTTCCTTGTTACATTTAGAAGATGCAGGAAACGTGGGATAAAAACATCTCAATTTACCTTCAAAAATAACTAAGTTAATACAAATAATAGGGTTTTGTTCCCTTCATTTTAATTAATTGTTAAAGAATCATTATAAAGGGGGACAAAATCAAAAAATTTTCCTCAACTTTACTGCAACAAAAAGCCTAAAAACACCACAACTTTCATTGCAAATTTTTAGAAAAGTTGCTGCACAATCAGACATTTTAGGCTGCAACAATATCAACAAAAGCCCAAGAAATCCTGGAGGGAAATATACAGATGGTCCCCGAGTTACGACAGTTTAACTTTTTCGATCTTACAATAATGATACCGATACAATATATATTTCAAAAGCATCCTAAACAGTCAATTAAGTTCTCTACTGTATATGTATAATACCTACAGGATGTATCTATATAATAATATATAATGTATCGTTGTAAATGATTTGTTTGTTTTTATATAGTTTAGTTAGTTATAGCTTCATTCTTTATTAGTCTTTATTCTATATTTGTGGTGTGTAATGCTCCCAACGCTTCTTCCACACGTCTCCTCTTTACTGCTGCAGAGTAAGCGAGGTTTAGAATTATATTTCTGCAAACGTCAGAGCTGTAAATGTGCAGGTAGGAGTCGTGCAGCCTTCAGAATAACCACCTCTAAAAATCTGCACATGTCTACTCCCTAATCACCAGCCGCCAGTGACAGCCTGCCTTATCATTATCCACCAGTGTGTGTGTGTGTGAGTGGGTGTGTGTGTGTGTGTGTGTAACGCCACACCTGCAAACACTGAGAGAATGATGAACGTGTACAAGAGCAGACTGCTCTTAGAACTGACTGCAATGTTTAAGTGAAGTTTGAAACGTGAGATTAATTATTTGATAAGCAAAAGAATTCCATCACATCTGTATATATATGTACATACATATGCACAATAATATCGAAATCCTTTCAGAATCGGCCAATAATTGCATTTTTTTTGTCATCGGACCGGTGCTTAGATTTGATTAATATTTTCAGCCGATATTTGATGACACATTTATTGTACGTGGGGAATATAGCACTTGTGCCAGGCATGTCCAAAGTCCGAGGTGGGATTTTATACGTGCCTTCTATCTTAAAATGTATGGTGTTATTTCGTGCTAAAATTCTGAACATGCAGTGGAACGTTCACCAGCAAAATCTTGTCTTTACTCACATGTAAAAACATGCAAAAATTTCAACTAAATTATGTATTTGCCTCACTTAGTGAATGTGAGCTCACACATGGGGTGTGTCCCGAGCTGTGTAACTACTGCATTAAATAGTATGGTATGCATCTCAGAAAATAGCCAGGGTTGTAGCTTAACAGCTCTTCACACACTAGGTAGTGCACACGAAGTAGTGTATTTGACTTGGTACAGGAAGTGGAAGTCAGGAAGTGACTTTTTTTTTAGTGTTGTGCACTACGCTGGAAATGCTCCACCCTCGTTCCCTCTGTTTTCACTCCCGCTTGACTTGGCGCTGAGTTAGAAATGTCAGAGTTATGGTGTTACTTTTGTGGTAAAATTCTGAGCATGCAGTGGAAAATATCTTGCCTTTACGCGCTCTGCCTTCCTCATTTATCGGCATCGGTATCAGCAGATGTAGGCATGAAAAATATCGGATATGTATATTCATTCATTCATTCATTCATTATCCGAGCCGCTTAATGCCAACTGGGGTCGTGGGAGTGCTGGAGCCTATCCTGTACGTACGTACGTGCACAAGGCAGGGAACAACCCTGGGCAGGTGCCAACACACCGCAGGGCACACACTCTCACACAATCACTCTCTCATACACACCATACGGGGCAAACCCAGATTCGCCAATCAACGTATAGTGCATGCTTTTGGATTGTGGGAGGAAACCGGATCAGCCGGAGGAAACCCAAGAGACCACAGGGAGAGCAAACTCCACACAGAAAGGCCCAACGACCGACCCAGGGACCGAACCCAGGACCTTCTTGCTGTGAGGCGGCAGCCGTGCCGCCTAGTTTTGTGCATATAAAGATAAATCTGCTGTTGTGGAATGGATTCAGCAGTAGTTTGGATATGCTAACCTCATGCCTGTGTTTTCACACTTGTGTTCTTGGTGGAAAAAAAAGAAAAAAGAAGGTTCCTTGTTGTAAAAATAAGGAGACAGGATTCCTCCACACAAGGCAAACGCGAGGTGACGGCTGTATTTCAGGGCCACTTTGGAACTAAACATCTTATTTGCCAACAAAAAATTGTGGACAAAAGTCTTTTAGTTGCCGTTGTTCTGAGGAATGTGCAGATCTCAAACAAACGTGAGCTTTACGAGTTCTCCCGAGCGGAACCTGAAGAACTGACAGTGGAGCACTTGAGACGGCTGGAGCTGCTTTTAATGTTCTTGTTGTTTTAAAGGAATGTGTGTTAAAAGCAAATGAGTTTTTATCGCAGGAGAGCATCAGTAAGACGAGAGCCCTGTGTCTCCGTAATGCACATTTTAGATAAATTACTCCAAGTAGCAGCTAAATCATATCCAGCTCATGTTCTTCTCATTGAAAAGCTTTGTAATGGCAAGACACAGCGCTGGCTCTCGTCTCCTTCTTATTCTTCTTTTATGGCGGTCGGCATCCAGCTTAATGATGCTTTACTGCCAGTGCGGCTTTGGTTCACTTACTGCCCCCAAATTAGGGGGTAGCCACTGTACGTATGTGTATAATAACGTAGACCCAACTAATCCATTATTAAATTAGTTGCCAACTATTTTAATAATCGATTTTAATTGATTAGTTGTTGCAGCCCTAACTGAAAAGGTCAATATAAACTCATGAGCATTTTAGGTGCCATATTTAATTTTCATTTCATATTTAATCAGAAAAGCACTTCCTGCAATGAAATATTTACTCCGTACTTTATTCAATACCACTTTACATTAAGGGGGCAGGGTTGTGCGATATGATCAAAATCCCATTCTGATAACAATATTTATCATAATGTAGTATTTTATGTCAATTCAGTGGAACTTTCACAAACAAAATCTTGTGTCTGTAGTTGCTCAACTCGTGTCCTTGAAACACTCCACTGAAAAATATTATCCCAAAATGTATTTTTCAGTAATGACAGATTCTCAGGATTTTGGATTTGGAGATGTGGCAACTTGATTCTGAATTCTACCAACTATTCCCCTTCCTTAGAGGCAAGAAGGAGAAACGTAGGCACCACTTCTCTACCCGAGCAGCACCGTGGCAGGAGCTCATTAGTCCTCTCAGAGAGAACGCTGTCACTCCTGCAGCAGAAACGAGGCCCCCGGGGGCCCGAATAACATGAGAGGGTCAACAAGGGTCACGTTTCCACATTGAGTGTGGATAACACTCCCTTACCAACACCCCGACCCTGACCATTAGCACCTCCACTTCTCTAATGCACTGAGGTTTTCTTCACTTCTAAAACAGTCAAAGTGTTGGAACGAGTCAACGGTTATGCTGCAGCTGGGCCGGACGATACAACATCGAATCATTATCACAATTAACCCAACATTTTCCCTCAAGCTTCTTTTTGTTCGGTTTATGCCCTCAAAATGCTGTGACAAGGTTTCTACTGGAAATATGCTATTAATAACTATTAAAGCTCAGATTGATTTTTGTAATGCTAGAAAAATGTTGTGATTTTAAAATAATTTAAGGAAACACACACAAGTAATTTAGCTGTGCAACTAATCACTCACTCAACTACACATACATTTCCAGGTTCAAATCGGGAAACTTTAACACTAGGTTTTTTAGTTGCTTTATCTAGGTAATAAAAATAATTCAAAATAGGATTAGGAGATATGATCTTAAATCAGTATCACAATTATTTGAACATTTTACCTTGATTACGATTCATTTATATTTTTTTGTTCGGTTTATGCCCTCAAACTTTTCTGAGGTTTTCCACAGCACTTCATGCTTGTACCCCTAATTAAAAAATATATAATAATAATAATGATCTTATATCACAACTTGCATACATCTGACTGCAGCTCAAAGTGATTTACAAAGTAAGTAAACAATAAAAGGAATAAACAACTAAGAATGGAAGAATAAGGATAACTCAACATTTTGCCTTGATTATGATAAATTAATAAATATTTGTTTTGTTTTTTGCCTTTAAAGTCAACTGACAAGGTTTGTACCGTAAATCTGCTCAACTATTAACACCAGGATATTTTTTGTAAATGAAAAAAATGCACATTTTTGTTATTTTATAATAATTAAAGAAAATACTGGGGAAAGTATTAACAGTTTTTTAAAAATATAAGCTCAATTTATAAACAAACAAAACAACCATCATGGGTTATTACCTAAAATAAAGTCCTTTTAATGGAAAATCATATCTTTTTAATGGTAATTTCCCCTCTGGGCCAAGAGGTTGAGAGTTTGAATCCTACCTCCAGCACTACCAATAATGGTAGTAAATGTAAATGTAAAACTCTAGTGTTTATCAAAAGTACACAAGTGCATGATGAAAGGTTTTGATATGATTTTAACACACACGTAGTCTGTTGAAGAGATAAATGCAGGCTGCTGATCGAGAATCATTCTTTCCAAAACCACAGCTTGGTCTTGGACTGAGCGAGGGAGTTTGTGGTGAAGTCATGAACTTTAGAGTTTTATGCTAAATTTGTCCAACTTGAAAATCAGATTCACCATCTACACTTTTGTTAAACATGACTAATGATGTATGTAGTACAGACTTAAAGCTTTTATCAAGAGGTAGTGGGTTTGAATCCTACCTCCAGCACTAATACCACTGGGTCCCTGACTCTTAACCCCATGTTGCTGCAGAGAGACTGTGCCTGAAATTAGGAAAAATGGAAGAGCCTCTGGATACAACCATCTGCTGAATTCCTTAAACGTAAATAACAAAAATCGCAATGTGGATTCTTACACATTCCAAAACATTAACTGTACCGTCTGTTGCTCTTAGAACTCACAGGATGCAACATGCAACTCAAGATCAAACTGAAGAGAACCGGCACTTGACAGTCACAAGAACGTAATTCAGCTTTTCAAAGAGGAACTGGAGGCTAGTAATTTTACCTCGTCCCGACATATAGGTCTTTCAGCTGCAAGATCAAACGTGATCAAACAAGGATTTCAGGTGGGCAGCCTTTCACAAACTCCAATTAACAAGTGACAGTGTGTTTACATGCATTTGGTGTATTTTCCAAAGATTGTATTGTAGTTATCATTAAGTGAATTTAAGTGAGTGATTATTTGAACCATGGCCAAGTTTTACCTCTGCATTTGACCCATCCGTGAGGGAGCAGTGGGCAGCTTTCTGACACCACCCCGGAAGCAGTGCTACCTTTGCTCATGAGTACCTCAGTGGTACCTTTTCTGGTCCGATACTTGAACCGGCGACCTTCCGATCATGGGACCAACACCCTAACCGTTACGCTATCACCTGCCCCAATTTTAAACTTATAAACAGGGTAATAATCCATCTCACGATCAATTCACGTCTGTGAGGCTCCTAAAAAACGAACAACACTGAAACTCAAGATGAAAGAGTGTAGGCCGGAGGGAACAAAACCGGTTAAACAAAACCGGATCTGCTCCAGAATGAACCGAACTCAAAACATTAGTATTAAGATCTCAGATCTCCCAGGGAGCAGTGCTTGGGGATGGTACCTTGCTCATGAGCACCTCAGTGGTACCTTTACTGATCAAAGGGCCAACTGAATCTGGGACCTCTCGCACCCAAAGCGGGAATTATACCCCAAGCATGTCTGTCAATGCATTTGCTTGTTCTAATTCTGATAATAACACATAAAACTAGAGCTGCATTTCCACAAGATGCCAATGTCAATGCCAATGTGATTTGCTCAAGTTTTGTAGCTGTGGCTTGCAAACTGGTCGAATAGAGAAAGACGAGTGCGGGTGGAAACATATTGAGATGTGTGTTCAGTAAGGTGGTCTGAGGTGGCATAAGAACTGTGCTGACTGTCGTGTGAAAACAGGCAGAGGGAAGCTTTCCAATTCCATATCCCATGTATTCTTAATGAGAGAAAACCAATAGGTTCCTATTCATACATTGCAAAAAATGTGCATATCAATGGCTGTGAAGGAAGTAACAAGTCTTAAGTAAAGTTTAAGTCAGTAAAACTATTTATACTACAACCAAAACAGCACACTTAAAAGTGTCAAGTGTTTACAGATAACAATACAAGTTTGATATGTGTAAACAACTAAGGAGCTCGTTCGTGTGGAGGATGGTTTACCCACCTCTTGTAATTCCAAAACTAGTTTACTCAAGACTAAACAGCCTTCACATCACTCTTACTTCACTCATCCCTCAGTTTACCCAGCTGACCCTGCTCTCAAATTTGACAGATGATTTAACTTTGCCTAGCCTACCCCTTCGCTGCACTAACAACAGTTAGATAGCGCTAGCAAATGTTTACACAAATTTGATCAAAAAGAATGTGACTTACCTGTCCTTTAAGCAAAAAGATTTCCTTCTCATTGAGATGCCATATTTTATATAACGATGGGTTATGTACCAGGTAGATATAAATGTTGTGGAAGGAAAAGTCAGGTAGTGTGTCAGCAGATGTGAGTTGATGGAAAATGTCTGAAAGGACTCCGTATCCAATAATAGCCATCTTTTTGTTGTATCTCTTAAGTTCTCGGGCATCAAAATAAGAAATATCCATAACATCGATAGGTAGCCTAACAGGAAGTGAACGCCTTACAGGTAACGTTAGCTAGAGCATCCAGCTGTCAGTTTGGAGCGGATTCAGTACTCACAATGGCGGCAATAATGACTACCACATCATCCCATTGAAAAGCATCAATGGAGAAAATAAACGACAGGGAAAAAAGGATGACAAAGACAAGTGCGGGTCATGACGGTTACAAATATGCAAAGAGGCCCATGAGCCCTCGAATCACGTCGAATTTGGTGGCTTTGTGATGAACAACGGCCACGCAGTAAAGTGACAAAATTTGAGCTCAATGCTGGTCTATGGGGAAAAAACGGATGCAAAAATGGACAGAACTCACAAACGAGTGCACATATCAAAAACATGTATATAAACACCCTACACCGCTATAGACCACACGGTTTAAAGTTGGAACTAAGTTTCTAGAACAAAAACTGCAGGATGAACAGTGGTCATAGCTGGAAATATTTATGGAATAACTTCAATACTTCAGAAACTTCAAAACTTCTATTCAGGTTCCAAAACGGATGCCATACCGCCGCAAAACTGGAACTTACATCACACAGCAGTAATGTACTTTATTATTACCACACCCCCAACAACACACACAAACACACACTGTCTATCTGTTTATAATCCCTCTCTGAAGACCTCGGTACGTCAAAGCGTGGCTCCTGTGTTGTAATGTTCCAAATCGAGACGAGGGGATTTGCGGGGACTTTGCTCAGGCGAGGTGGAGCCATACATTGGAATTCTGGCACATTCCGACAGAGAGGCTCACAAGTCATATTTTGAAAGTCCATGTCAACGCTCATGCTGTTCACATATCGCGGCTGTATTGCGCAAAAAACGTTACTGTCTAATTAAATGTTAATAGTAGCATCATAGTTTTAGTCAATGAAACATTTACATTTTACATTACTAACCCTTTAAAGCTAGCAAACTGAAGTTACCTAAATTAACACACTAAACCAGCCAAACGTTAGTCTGGTTTATACAAACTTTTTGTTTGTGTGAGAAAAATCTTATTTACAGGTGTTTTAGAATCAACATTGCCGGCTGGCCAACAATGCTAGGTTCAAGTCTTAAACGCTCACTTTAAGACCAAAAATGGAGCTACACCTCCTTACTTATCGCCCCTGAGACCTGACTCAAGTCGGGTCTTAAAAGTCTTTTTTAGGGGGAAGTTCAAGTCAAGTCTTTAGTCTTTCAGCTCAAGTCCAAATCAACTCTAAAGTCTCAGGGGTCAAGTCCATGTCAAGTCTTTGAGCTCAGGTTCAAGTCCCAAGCCTTTAAGGGACCAGTCCAAGTCAAGTCTCAAGTCTCAGGGGTCAAGTCTAAATCAAGACTCAAGTCTTTGGAGTCAAGTCCAAATCAAGTCTCAAGTCTGTGGGGTCAAGTCTAAATCAAGCCTCAAGTCTTTGACCTCAAGTCCAAATCAAGCCTCAAGGGCTGGTTTCTTGCTCATGGATTAAGCCTAGTTTTGGACTAAGTTGTAGCACCAATGGAGATTTGCCATTCAAACTCAAAGTTAGACTAGGACCAGGTTTAATCCTTGACTGGGAAACTAGCCCCAAGTGTTTGGGGTCAAGTCTAAATCAAGACTTAAGTCTTTGACCTCAAGTCCAAATCAAGTCTCAAGTCTTTGGGGTCAAGTCTAAATCAAGATTCAAGTCTTTGGGGTCAAGTCCAAGTCAAGACTCAAGTCTCAGGGGTCAAGTCCATGTCAAGTCTGAAGTATCAAGTCTTTCAACTAAAGTCTAAGTGAAGTCTCGAATCTTTGAGTCAAATCCATGTCTCAAGTCTTCAAGGGGCAAGTCCAAGCCAAGCCCAAGTCTCAAGTCTTTGAACTCAAGTCCAAGTCTAATCTCAAGTCAAGTTTTAAGTCTAAAAAGCAGTATCCTAGTGCAAGGGCAGTGTTTAATCTACAATTAATTACCACATCTCTGGACGCTATTAGACCCAGCCTAAGAAACCTGAGAGGATCTTACGTCATCAAGAATAAATCTGTACCCCACTGTAGCATCGTTTACAATAAAACACTTACTGTACACAGGCTCTAAACCTGAACATGTCTTTTACATCACCAGGTGACAAATCTAATTCAGCGTTCTTTATTGTCGCACACACCCTGCATGTAACTACTCTTTTGTTAACGCTCTGAATAAAGGAATTAGGGCAGGGTGTCCAGTTGCAGTCCTGGAGGGTCTGTATCCTGGAGGTGTCCCATCACACTTGAGTTCAGAACATTAACACCTTGTCTCAGGTAGAAGCTCCCCTGAACTGACTCACCAGGTATGATAGAAATCTGGACACCCCTGAATTATGGCCAAATGCTCTCACCAACAGCTTTCCAAATTTCCAGTCTGAGTCAGGTCTCAAGTCTTCTGAAGACGAGCCTAAGGTCATGTCTCCCCGTCACAGCGTTGTGCGACTTAATTGCCACTCGAGTCCAAATTGCAAACTCCGTCTCCATCTCTACATTCCAGCACCTGTTTCAATGAGCCTCGCTCTTTTCATTTACACGATAAACACTGGATTCCTGCGCAATTACCCTGCAGCCCCCCCCGCCCCCCCCCCCCCGAACCCCTACGCCCCCGAAACACGGGGAACAACTATTCATAGCTCGCAGCTGTTTTCCAACACAGTGGTGCTTTATGACAGACTACGAGTTTTCGTGTCATATTTTGCTTTGGCATTTTCCGGGATTAAGTGCGCTGAGCCCTGACAAACGGGAATTTGTTTGTGTTTACAGAAACAAAAGAGCAGGAAAACTCACCTCCATGTTCATTAAGGCCAAGAAAAGTTGTGATTCTTGAACAAAGTATAGTCATAGTTTAATTTAAATGTAACTCCAACTAACCACCAACTAAAGCCAACCTAAAATAATGATGATGCCATGTTACAAAGCCAGGTATAGTTGTAACTACTGGCTATGCAAATGTAACTTTCATTACTAAAAGCAAACTAAAACTACAATGATAAAATGGTACTATGTTGCGTAAGGTCACGTTTTAAAATGTAGCTACTTTTTGTCAGCCAACATCAAACTAAATCTATGGCGCTACTATGTTACGTATCCAAGTTTTAGTTCAAATCCAACAGTTTAATTTTGTTACTATGTAACACAGTATCGTTCTAGATTTAGTTCTAACTGTTTCATCAACTAAAACCAAACTAAAGCTACAATGATACTATGTTACGTGTCCAAGTATCATTTTAGTTAAAATGTAACTATATTTTGTCAACTAAAATCTAATTAAAACTATGATGCTACTATGCTATGTATCTAAGTAACATTAAGTTACATTTAAGTAAACTTTTAGTCTTAATTTTTTAATTTTATTTGTTGTGTAATGCAGTATGCTTTTCAGAAGAAAAATTGTACATATTAGGGGTATAAATTACAAATTTCATAATGATAGGCTATTATTTTGAAATAATTGTTCATTAACCATAATTGAGGTAAAAAATTTAAGGTCGTATCACACAGCCATACATGTCAGTCATTTTAGCTGTGGATAAGAGCATCTGCTAAATGCCGTAAAAATAAATTTTATCATTATTTTTTGACAACTGTGGCTAATGCAGTATGCTTTTCAGAAGGGTGTAACCATAATATGTTACATTATATTTATACATAAACCTTGGAAGTCCGTTTTTGGTCATAGTTATTTTTTGTCCTAAAACAATTCTATTGGTCAGTCTTCACGTTACACTGACAATTTTAGAAATATTTAACCAATAAAAAGTGTTAAAAACAGTTTGTTCATTTATTTATATACAATTTTCATATATTTAGAATATACATTGTTTTTTCAATTCCTGAAAAATAATCGTTCTGAACATAAGGTTTCCGCCCGACAGTTTATTGTAAGATTTCTTTTACTTAATCTGTTGTTAACATCTAATTTCTAAATACTATCTATTTATTTCTTCATATGTAAAGCGTTTTGTGTCAATATTTGTTGCAAAGACCGCTATACGAATAAAACTGAATTGAACTGAACTGATTTAGTACAGTCTTATGATCATTCAGGGCACATTGCACTACATGATGTACTTTAATAACTGTTTAACAAAGAAAGAATCTTGTATATGAAAATAATCATTTATTAACCTAATCGAGGTACAATTTTCATTTAATCATGATACTGATTTGAGGTCATATTGCACAGCCCTACTTCGCAGGGTGATGACTTCATTTTTTTTTTCTGGTTTAAATTCCCCCTTTCGGGCCTGCCGTTGAGGAGAATGGTCTTGCCGTCGGTTGTCCGAGGCTTTTCAAAGGCACTACAGTAAATCCCGGCCTGGCACGAGTCCAAAAATCTTCAGAATGGAGGCTTAAAGCCCCCCCAGGGCTGACAGCTGCAGGATTAGCCACCCTTGCTTGCTGTCATTGACGCCCCTGTATTGTGCCTTTCACTGTAAAAAGTGGCATCAGACACTGCTGGCTGGGACAAAGCGCAGTTACTTTGAACTGGACGTGGGGGGGTAATATTTGGACAAATATTTTGTATATGTGATTTTTTGCGCTCTTCAATAACTTTGTATAGTAACAACTAGGGGTGTAAATCACAGGTTTCATCACAATGTGATATTATATTGATTAAATATACAACGATTTGATTTCTATTGATATATCAAGGTCTGAGATGATACAATTTTGATTAGATTTGATTCAGGATGATAACGATAATTAGATTTGACACAATCATCTTCCTTCATATCAAATCACAAAATGCAACTAAAATATGCAACTAAAATATGATTTGATCTCTTTTAATAAAAGACAGTACAACGGCAAAGAAGCAACCCTCATTGAGGTGAAAAGCTTATTTATGAGCCAAAATTTGAGCATGCAGTGATGTTTTCAGCAGTAAAATCTCAACTCCACCTTCACACTTATTTCACAAGTTGTCTTGTGAAGTAAGACACCGTTATTTTTGTACCAAAATTCAGAGCGTGCAGTGCAACGTTCAGCAGCAAAATCTGGAGTCTGTACATACTCAACTCCACCTCACGCTACTGTTTTATAAATGTGACAAAAACCCAGCCAATCATAGGCATGGAGAAAGCTGATTGGCTGATTTGGTCTCCAATCAGGTGTCTAATATGGTTCCAAGTTGATATAGGTCACAGCAACACACACGTTTCCAGTACAACACCAAAAGCAGCAACAAGAAGACGAGTTGTGAGTTATTCGAAGATTTTAGGTTTGATGTGTTCAGCCAGTGTCCTTGTCTAATTGTATCTGTTAATGTTCCTAAATCTGTTATTGTTGCAGAGATTACACCTCTAACATGTTTTAATGAAGATGTTGATTTTATAATGTACAATCTGATGATTTAATGAGATGATTTACACTTCAATTAGAAGTTAGAAGCTGATGCACAGTAATGGTGTGAAGAGATGCATGAGGAATCATACAAGAGAGTCCAGTCACTTCATGCACTGAATACACTGCACACGCACACCACTTTTCATGTCTTTCAGTCAAATAAAAGCTCATATTCCACTCAGGTTTTCTTTAAAATAATGTTAAAATCTTGTCTTGTCTTGTTCTTCTCAACATAATCAGGAGCTGAGTGTCTCATCACAACCCTAATGTCAAGCTTATGATATTCCAGTAATACAACTGCTCAAAAAGCTCTCAAAAGGTTAACAATTAATTCAGTTTTCATAATGTATTGTAGCTTTGCTTTTGTGGCAATTTAATTCTGAATAAACAAGTGAAAGTAACATAGAGATACTCTTTTGATCCACAGGCAGTGTTGGGGAGTAACGGAATTCATGTACCGGCATTATGTATTTAGAATACAAAATATGAGTAACTGTATTCCGTTACAGTCACCGCTTAAATAGGTGATAATTAGAATACAGTTACTTTATTGAAATAAATGGATTACACGGCGGTCTTTTCCTGTTTCATATGTTAGGCTATCTCCTCTCTAATTTTGGTAATTCCACGCATTGCCGGAAACCCAAACAAAACACGCAATAAGAGGCTCTAATGTAAGCGTCCTGTTAATGTTGGTGGCGTCAGTTACACAATGGACCCGGAGCCAGAACAACAGAGCCAGCAGTGCCCGGGCAGGAATGCATTTCTTACTTGGAAATTTCGTCTTTGCTCCTCAACAGTATATTGTCCATTCAGGGAGATTTGGGCTTAACAGCCAATTGGTAGAGAAAAACAAACAAGAATTTGCAGGATGTGATTGCTACATTCATGTAGTTGTAAAAAGCATGACAATATATTAAGTAATCCAAAGTATTCAGAATACGTTACTCACATTGAGTAACTTAACGGAATACGTTACAAACTACATTTTGGGGCATGTATTCTGTAATCTGTAGTGGAATACATTTTAAAAGTAACTGTCCCAACACTGTCCACAGGGCTGGTTACTTGAACAAGGATTAAGCCTAGTCTTAAACTAAACTGCAGTACCAATGGAGATTCTATACTGAAGCTCAAACTTAATCTAGGATTAGGATTAATCATAGTCCGGGAACCCGACTCACACTGTTTAACACAGTCGGGTTTGTCAAGATTTCTTTCTGACGTGACCAACATCGTTGGTGAACTTTGTACTCTCCCGAAAACATACTGAGTGTCCATTTACTTCTCCTTCTGCTTCAGAGAAACTAACGTTCATTTCTTAACCTTGGCTTCAAAGCTACTGTTTAATCCACCACTTCAAAGAAGTGCAACCTCAAAATTACAGGTGGGTTAAAGATTTCAAACTTGGTATGATATTAATAGTTAATATGAAACAGGCTGCATGAGATGTAGTGCAGACCGACTAAAATGTACGGGACTTGAAATGTATATTTTACTCAGTTAATATCATTTTAAAAATCTAAATACATTTTTTTAATATTTATTTGAAAGCCTAAAGTGAAAAAATTAATAATGACTAGTTTTCCAATTTCCCATTTTGACTTGAAATTAAAAAAATTAAATGAAAAACCAGCCAGTAAAACCAAAATAGAATATGAGTGCACAATATTTTTATTATTTCAAAATGGTAAATCGGAAAATGACTAGTCATTCATTTTTTGTTTTTCATTTTGTGGTACTGAATTGTAGTTTTAATTGGAAATATGAGTGAAACACACATTAGTCAAACAGTAATTGAGCAGAATTTGGGAAAATGGAAAATCTGAAAATGACTTGCTATTAATTTTTTTATTTTGGTTTTTAAAATGAATATAAAAAAATCAGGTAAAAATTTTGGCTTTTCATTTGAAAAAAGCTAGGAAAAGCTAGGAACAAATAATACAAGGATCAGTTAAACAGCAATGAAGCGGAATTTGTTCAAATTGGTAAATGGGAAATCATGTTACAGAATGATATATGGAGTAGTTATGTGAACCAGCAATCAAAAATCAAAACAAATGTTTTAAATTGATAAAGAAATGATGGAATGATAAACAAACTGAAAGGCAAACAAATTTATTGCTAATGGGGGAAACAGAAAACTCGTTATTTGTTTCTTAGTTATGGATTTTTGTTGGGTTTGGTTTTGGATTTTAATTTTAAAAAATGAATGATCCACAGATTAGTCATGCAGCAGTGGAGCGCAGCATGTTCTCTGAAGGAGATTGAATGGAGTTGGGAAGTGTCACTTTAGTGTCGCTAAATTATCACCATCTCCCCCTCCTCCTGACCCCCAGAGTCCAGCCTGACCCCCGACTGACCTCCTCAAAACCGCCCTTCCACACCCCCACCAACCACACTGCTGCCACGGAAACAGCGTGTCAGTATTTAGTGCATGTAGTGACTGGACTCTCTCTTGTATGATTCCTCATGCATCTCTTCACACCATTACTGTGCATCAGCTTCTAACTTCTAATTGAAGTGTAAATCATCTCATTAAATCATCAGATTGTACATTATAAAATCAACATCTTCATTAAAACATGTTAGAGGTGTAATCCCTGCAACAATAACAGATTTAGGAACATTAACAGATACAATTAGACTAGGATACTGGCTGAACACATCACACCCAAAATCTTCAAATAACCCACAACTCGTCTTCTTGTTGCTGCTGTTGGTGTTGTACTGCTATGACCTATATCAACTTGGACCCATATTAGACACCTGATTGGAGACCAAATCAGCCAATCAGCTTTCTCCAAGCCTGTGACTGGCTGCTTTTTGCCACATTTGTAACACAGCAGCGTGAGGTGGAGTTGAGTATGAACAGACTCCAGATTTTTGCTGCTGAACGTTGCACTGCACGCTCTGAATTTTGGTACAAAAATAACGGCGTCTTATTTCACAAGACAACTTTTCACCTTGACGAGAAATATGCTCATGTTTTAATGTCACATTCCTAGACATCAGAATTGTAAATATTATCGAAATAAGCGTCATGAACAAGAATACATTGATTGGAGTTTATTGGTTTAAATTTTCGATTAATTGCCCAGCTCTACTAAGATATCTTTTTTGTATTAAAAGTGGGCGATATATATCAAATGTGGAACGCCATCACTCACAAAAACACTCCTGTTCAGTCAAATCTTCCATTTTATCACAGACATTTTAGCTGACAAATAACAACCCAGCGTTCTACTCACAATACAACTATTTGCTTGATATTTCCAGTGTTTATTCCTCACGTTAGTCCATTGCATTATCATGGTGCGGCTCTGAGTCATGCACAGGGGATTGTGGGAAATGTAGCTCTCTCTCAGATAGAGAGATTATATCAAGATATGTATTGTGAATCAGGATATAGGTTAAATAACTTAAAAATATTGTGATATTGCTTTAAGGCTATATTGCCCAGACCTAAAGGAATGTAAGAATCATAAGCATTACATAGCTTATGTTTATAATTTTATAGCTATTTAGCTGCTTATCATTATACTGTATATATGAAGTGTCCCCAAAAGTACAGTATGAGTGGACGTGTGTATGTGTGTGTGTGTGTGTGTGTATAAGGAGAGCAGGATGGCAACTGCCTGAAAGCAGAGCCGCTGATGACAAATGTGCAGTGTGAGTGTTGGTGAGGTGATGATGAATAAAAGCCAGGCAAGTATCTAAATGAGAATCACAGCAGGAAAGTAAAGAGCAGAAGACACACAAAACACTAAAATTAATTGAAATTAGCTTGTGTATAACTAACAGGGTGTAACAAAATCCATATCCATAATTTATTTCATACCTGACTTTTCTGTGACATACAGTATACCGTAAACTTCATTGAGATTCTGATTTTAACCTCGTGACCTCTGCATTTGACTGCTCTGTGAAGGAACAGTGGACGGCTAACATGGGCAGCGCCCAGTGAGCAGTGCTTGTGAAGGTTTACCTCAGTGGAACCCTTACCTTTAAGTGTAAATATGTAGTTCTCCAGACTCTACGGTTCATATCTCGTATCTCATTTTTCAATGTTATTCCTGTTCCTACTGCTCTGCTCCCAGTTTGTTTTCATTTGGTCATTGATTTAGTTCGCTCTAGGGATGCAACGGTTTTCAGTATTTTACTGATCCATTCAGTACGCTCTGTTTGGTTCGAACACCCTGGTGATTCGTGACAGTTCGGTACGCCCTACATTAAACCACAATTTTATTTTATTTTTAAATATTTAAAAAAACAAAAAAACATTTTAAACGTGGTCATTGTGCATTCATTCTCAGAGATTAAAGTTCTCTGTTGCTACGATGGATTTTCACCCACTGAACTCAAAGACATATTTGAAATAAAAGCAGATCCATGAGAATTAAATGCGAGCAGGAGGGGGCGCACATGGCAAACTTATTAGAAAGTTGGTTATGCAAGATCGCTGGTCAGCTGTGTAAACACGCGCGCTGTGTGCTTGAATGCTCATGGCTCTCACTAAAACGCTCCAGTTCAGTCAAATCTTCCCTTTATTACAGACTAAACTCATATTTTAGCTGAAAAATAACAACCAGTGTTCTACTCACAATACAGCCATTTACCAATATTTATTTACTCCACCGATGTCTTTTTTTCCACTCAAGGTGCTTAGCGCTCTGAACGCTGAAGCTCAGTGGATTTGCATTAAAACAGGCGCTGCCAGCGGAAAAAAAATGCATTTGGTGGACACAGGCCCTTAAGCAGCAGAAACATCTAGAAACAGTCTTTATCATTTCACATTTGTAACTTTTTCACCCTTTTATATGTTTCTAGCTTTTATTAGTAAAAAATTACACAATTTCTTTAGAAACAGCCCGTCTTGTTTACAAATCCTGACCTCACTTAACGTGTTCTCCTCCCTCACACGGACTCGTGTCCACTCTAATCCAAAATTATTTCAAATTTATGTGTAGAATGATTGGTGATGCTACAGTAAAGAATAACCCCAAATATAACATCAGACAAAACTGTTAGCTGCCACAAAAGAGGAGAATAGCCTCTCGAGCTTCAAGCAGAACGACCAAGCGTGCCGGAGGTTAATCTATTTGCGGTTTTCGCAGCTATAAATTTCCCTTATCATGTCTCGAAATAATGTTTGGGGGTAAAAATGAGGCTGATAAATGTCCATGAAGCTAAATAAAGCTGCTGCTTGTGAAAGCGATTAGTTATTCCACCGCAGCACGCTCCATTAATCACACTGACCTCGGCTCTGTGCGGGTTTTGTTTCCCAAAAAATGACCTCATGTTGCAAACTCAATCTCCCACTTACTTAGAAAAACAAAGACCATGAAGAGGAACTCACTGGGCCTCTTCAACAATATTTACTTACATTTTTCTGATTTGTTTTCATGAAGCTTCAGAACAACGCCACTGCATCAAAACACACTAATCAAGTTGATAACACACATGCAAACACACTGCAATTACCAAACACACAACACATGCACCGCATTTTACACACGCAACGCACTTTCATAGACCTGCTGCAAATACACAATCACAGGCAGCTGGGAGTGTAACGGTTAGGATAGTTGCTACTTCAAGTCTCGGACCGGTACAGGTACCGCTGAGGTACTTATGAGCAAGGTACCATCCCCAAGCACTAGTGTTGTAGTACTCGAGACCTGTTTTTAAAAGTCTCGATCTTATTTCGGACTCTGCCATATTTGTACTAGGTCTTGTCATGGACTCGGGACATGGACAAAGAAGACTTGTGATTTTATTTGGAGACCACCCGAGACCACAACTCTGAGAATATTACTGACACAGGCATTCTGCGTTGTTTATTAAGCAGTGTTTTAATAACTCATAATCCCTTTAACTTACAGAAACCACACACATTCTGTCAGAATCACAAGACTTTTAACTTACAGGACATTATATTCACAAAAACTGAAGTAATTGAATAAAAAGGCATTAATTACATTATTCGTGATGTAAACACGTGTTAGCGCTCGCAGCTCTCATATGGAACGCCATTAGGCGTAAAAATGTAGTTCTCTTCCAGAAAGGCAAAAAGCAGCTCATTTTAAAGGCCAAAATGAGTCCAAATCGGCTCAAAATTACCCAAAACTTTTGCATTTCTTCATTTTCAATTGATCAGAAAATATTTTTCCCATTTTATAATGTTAGAGAGTAATCAACAGTGAAAAAATAAATATAGAAAAATGTATTAAATAAATATCAAATAATTTTATTCTGTATCCAGATGGATACCAAATGGATAAAAAAGTGTTTCCACCTGGCACTTAACTTATTTTTCTTTACAGCACTAACCCATAGAATGTCTCTACATAGTAACAACTCTGCAAGCCAATAAAACAGTGAGTTTGGTCTTGAGGAATGTTCTGCCACTGTGGTTTGTTGAGTTTAACATATGATGTGATCAGTTTGGATAACTGCTTCCAGTGAAGTGATTTCCTCATTATAGATGTAGATATAGGTAAGAGAGAAATATTGAATAAACATCTTTAATGTTGCTTAGACGCCGCATGTTCCACTTGTTTGTCATGTGGTGTAAAATGTGCACTGGTCTGGTCTCGTCTCAGTCTCAGCCCTTCAAAGTCTTGGTCTTGTTTTGGTTTAGGTGATCTTGACCTCAACTCTACACGTCTGTGTGTACTGTGTAGTTATCCAAACAATTATTTTCCATAATGCACGACAACGCCTGAAAAAGGGTATGCTTTTTGCAACAGGCTCGGTTCGAAGTGGGGTGCTTTCACGTACCAGAGTTGGCTTGGAACCCCACCTTTTCAGCTGTTTGTTTTAAGCGAACTAAACAAGGCAGATTTAGAATTTTGGTGAAAGCTGCGTAAGTTGGTTTTCTTCTGAAGAACAGTTGGTCCATTGTTAGAAACGAATCAAAACTAAAACATCAACTCAGTCTTTTCAACATAAACACTTTCAAACCTCATATTAAAATGTATAACCACAATTAACCGAGGTTTCATCAAAAAGGCGGTATGTCCAAATCGATAGCAGGCAAAAAAATCTGAAATTTATATGAAAAGCCGCACCGACATCAAATGGACATCATCACAACGTGCGGCTTGGAACTCATGCTGCTCCTGATTGAGAAGATAAATATTTCACAAAGCTTGTCAGCGATATGGCGAGGCGGAGTGTTGAGCTTAACCAGAGAGAGCGAAGTCCTGAGGGCAAGAAGACCCTCAATTGATTTTTCGCCCCCACTTTTTTCTTCAGCCTCGATTTTAGCCATATCAATAATGAATGAGGTTCAGCTCGCTGCCTTTCCACCAATTTTCTGGTTTTATTTTTCATGAAAATTCTACATGGAGTGAAAAACAGAATTAATGCTCGGTCTCGTAAATAAATATGATGTTTACATGTGAATATTAGGCCACAACGTATGTCAGAGCAGCATGTGTTGGTTTTGATGATTCCCCTCTGCGAAAATAAAAAGAATTTCAGCTTTAATTTTTAATGCAGCAGCTCACTGAAGGCCAATGTTAACCTGCAGCAACACAAAGAGACTCGTATTTTATTCATCTCGCCTTCTTACACTTGTGTGTACTTCAACACTTTGGCAGCTGACCTTCTTCAACCTTCACAAGACTTTCCTCTTATTTTAGGTGTCTGATTTTGTCTGTCGGTGTTAATGATGAGTTTTAGAGCTTCTGATAATGACCTTTATATATTTTTTTTAAATGCAAAAATAAGAACTCTAATACGTTCTTATGTCAGACCCTCCAGGATCTTGCGATTGCAACTATGAACAAATTCAGCCAATCCCCCCGAACTCATTACTACCATGCAATTTTGAACAATTACCGCAACTTCTCCGCAATTCTTGACCAACCATTGTTTCCCGCAAAAAATTGAGCCAAACACCAGCGAACTCACTTCCTTGTTACGTTTAGAAGACACAGGTAATCTGTGTGTGATAAAAACGCCTCACAAAAATAACTAAATGATTAATGGGTAATAATAATAACAGCGGTTTTGTTCCCTTCATTTTAATTAATTGTTAAAGAATAATTATAAAGGGGGACAAAATCGCTCATTTCGCTAAGTTTCGCGTCGCGGTACATTACGTCACACTCTCTGTGACTTGACCTTCAACCACGCATAAATGATATTTTTCACGATGTAAACACACGCCCTAGGTTTGTGAGTGCGCACGACTCTCACAGGGAAGTCTAACACTCACTAAAACCGAAATTATAATCACCTTCTCTTGACTGGTGCTACAATATTTACACAAATTTTGCACTGCTGCTAAATACTGAACATTAAACATTAAATCATACAAATCACTGATCGCTTTTTCTAACTGATTGTATCTGAACAAATTGAAAGTATTGCACAGACCGCTGTATTTCATAGACTATATAATTTTTCATATTTAAACTGTTACTGACCTCATGCACATTCAGCACATTCACATGTACATTCAGTGTAAGAGACAACTCCAAAACCATAATTGTAGGTTGAATACCGCATCCTAATTGTCTCTCTTTCTACTTCTAGTTTAAAGTTTACATTTATATTCTACTTCTAGTTTAAAGTGTATATTTTATAGCCTATTTATATATTTTATTCTTTGTGCCTTATTTGTTCTTTGTTCCTTGTTCTTTGTTCTTTGCCCTGTTAAAACTGGAGCCACATTGTCTCGTCTCTCTGTGTACTTGTACAGTATATAGCAACAATGACAATAAACTTCACTTTGACTTTGACTTTAGTGTGACCAAGTGTTTCCACCTGGCACCAACCTTATTTTACTTCATAGTACTAAACCATAGAATGTCTCTGTATAATAAAAACTCTGAATATGAATATGAATGTATTCATGTTCACAGTCTTGTGCAGACATCATTTTGGGAAAAATAAAATGCTGTCTGCACAAGGTGTAGAAGACTGTGTAGAACTACTTTTTTGCACTCAGAAATACTCAGGAATCAATAAGAGAACTGATAAGGAATTGGATTGATAGGCAGAATCAAAATTGGCATTGATATTGATCAAGTCTTATCAATTATCACCCCTAACTACAACCAAATCTGACCTTCATTTGACCCATCTCTGAAGGAGCAGTGGGCAGCTGACATGGGCAGCACCCGGGGAGTAGTGCTTGGGGACGGTACCTTGCTCATGAGTACCTCAGTGGTATCTTTACCGGTATGAGATGTGAACTTGCGACCTTCCGATCACGGTGAACACTCTAAGCGTTAACTGCAACTGACAGCTATATTGTCATTTTGATTGAGACTAAAAGTTAAAGGTCTCCATATTTAATATCATCTCTTTGTGACTGCAATATTCATCAACAGCATCTCTTGTTAGACTAATAGTTTCTCACCGGAACCATCATCACATCTGACATCGCATCAGCACCCTCACTGAGATCAAAAGAAAAATGGAGCAGATTTTATGCTTTTAACTTCTAACTCCATAATGCATCAGCACTCCAGCCAAGGGTGCAGTCTAAAAGATTAATGAGTGAACATGACAGAACACACTATATGCATTTGGGAATATTTCTTCCCGTCATGGAGCTCGATGAGATGTTTAAGAGGAAAACTGAGAATTCCAGAGAGGGTTTTGGTGTGCAACGTGGAGGACAAAGAAGCATGATGATGATGTGGAGACTTATTCTGAGAGACACTTTAAATAATATAACTGTAAATAAGTTTAAATGTGTATAAAATAGTTAGTAATGTAGAAACAGATGTAAAGTATTTACTAGCCAAACAAATCCATTAAACACAATCGTGAGCATAAAACACATTATGTGATTGCATCAATAATCACATATTGTTCTTCATTTTATTATTCTTCTTCTTCTTCTTCTTATTATTATTATTGAAATATACTGTATATCGTATCAGTATCGCTATCGGAAGATTGACTATTATAACTCAGGGACCATCGGTATATTTCAGTCTCTCCAGGATTTCGCGGGCCTTTGTTGAGCTTGCTGTGGTCTGAAATGTCTGATTTTGCAACAGTTTTCTAAAAAATTTGCAATGAAAGTTGCGGTGTTTTTAGGTGGTTTGTTGCAATAAAGAATTAAAACTTAATACTAACAATAATAAAGTAATTCTGATTTTTGACTGGTAATTGATACTCATCAGCCTGCCAATTTCCCAGAAAGGAATTCATTTCTATTCCAGTTAACTCTTACATTTAGCAATCTATCCATTAAAATGAGGGAGGAAAAAGCAAAAATTACAATCCATAAAAACACAGGTTTTAAGCAATCATCAGTCATTCATAACCACACAAAGCCACTCAACACAATCATGACCCAACTCACAACATTTTACCATCCTCTTTCAAACCAATTTATGTGTGATAAATCAAAATGTAATTTGAGTTTAATAAAACTATTCCAGGTAGCTTTGGAAGTTGAGATGTTACATTCTATCTATTAAAATGTGACAGCTAATACGTATTATTATCTAATTGCACTCTATTAAAACAGTTTTAAAAGCCGCAAAACACAAACACATTCAGCACAATCATAGCCTTATTATTTCACTCTCCTCTTCAAGGTCAGCTTATGTGTGATGAATAATAATGTAATTCTGATTTTTGAGTGGTAATTAACACTTGCCAACTATCCAATAACACAGGAAGGCACTCACTCGTATTCCAGGTAACTTTGGTAGTTACATTCTATCTATTAAAATGCAACTAAACATGCAACTTTAAATACGTATATTTCTCTTAATACTAATTGCAATCTATTAAAACACATTCAACATTACCATCAACCTCATTATTTCATTCTCCTCCACAAAAACAATTTATGAAATGATAATGTAATTCTGATTTTTTAGAGTAGATACTCATCAATTTAACAGAAAGGAACTTACTTCTGTTACAGGCAACTTCGGTAGTTGAGACATTATATTCTATCTATAAAAATGCAACAGCACATACCTTTCTTAATGCTAATTGCAATTTATTAAAACGCTTTCAACACTACCATAACCTCACTATGACATTCTCCTCCTCAAAACCACTTTATGCATTATCAATAATTCTATAATTCTGATTTTTAGAATTATAATTTAACTGGATCTGAATCACTTCTATTTCAAGTAATTCTGATATATGAGATTATGGATTATATCTGTATTAGAAAATTGTGAAATATATCTATAAAATGATTAAAATTAAATTAGGTTTAAAGGAGTCACCAAGAAGCTACAACACAAACGCAACACAATCATAACCTGACCATTTAACTCTCCACCTCAGTACCACTTCATGCCTGGTGATTAATAATGCAATTGTGATTTTTGAGTAATAATTATGAACATTACAGTTTAACAAAAAGACACTCACTTGTACTGCAGGTAACTCCCGTATTGAAGGCGTTACATTCCGCGGCAGTTTCTCACTCTATCCATTAAAACACGCAACAAAATCACTCACGAATCGCGCGTGTTCGTGTCCATCTGACGCAGTTTCTCCTCGCTTTCTGTAGCTCCGAGTTCCACACAAAGTTTCACGTCGGAACAGTAAAAGTGATTTCTCATCCGATCGCGAAGCGCCGCCAAAAACCAGAGAGAGACTCGATCACAAGTCCATCCTCTTCATGATGAAGTCCACAAGTCCACCGGGCGCCTCGCTGGAAGTCGTGTATGTGCGTAAGAGAGAGAGTGTAGGACTGTGTGTGTGGGTCCGGTCAAGTGCTTGCAGGTGTGTGTTATGCTGTTATACCGCCAGCACACACACCGCTCCTCCCTGTTACACGCGACCAGCCGTGACGGAGTTAAACACGCCAGAGAGAGAGAGAGAGAGAGAGAGAGAGAGAGAGAGAGAGCAGTACCAGACTAATTGGTCTGTCAGTTAATCCTCTGGTGTAAAAAGTCTTTATTGTCATTGCAGTCACCTTCTTCTCCTCATTATCTTCACTTGCCCTTCTTCTTCTCCTCCTCCTACTTCTGTCTCCATGTTGTTGTTTTTGGTCTGATAGATAGATAGATAGATAGATAGATAGATAGTTACTTTGGCAGATGCTTTGTATATACTGTATATATATATACATATATATATATATATATATATATATATATATATATATATATATATATATATGTATATATATATATGTGTGTGTTTAAATGTTAACTAAACTGTTTTGGTGAGATACTTTCATACAATTATTTTATTCACTTTTTTATTCTCTACTAACAGAGGACAGGACCTCCTCTTGAGTCTTGGCTCCTCAAGGTTTCTTCTTCATCTTCTCCGAAGTTTTCATTGCCACTGTTGTCCTAGGCTTAGCCTTTTATTAAACGACTGATTGAGCAAATGAATTCAACTGAACTATTATGCAGACATAACCTCTTTCTTCTACTATTAAGCATTCCCTGATAGCAATCATCTCTCCTTCGGTCCTCTGAGGTGTAAAACCCTTGTGACAAAAATGCTGCATTAGTGGCAGGGCGCATTCCTT